>JAGVSL010000100.1:600000-1200000 GCA_022494535.1 Himalopsyche phryganea | reverse complement strand
CTATAGTACCTGAATATTTAAAAAAAGTGCTTATTTTTCAAAATACATCATTCGAAAAAGGCTTCATTAGATTTTGACCACTGTATCTAATGTACATTTTTTTTACTAAAATACTGAAAAACGACACAATTTAAACAATGAAAAACAAGTTTTGCTAAAGATTAAATTATACACTTAATAAAATCGTGACTATTTAAAAAAATAAGAATAAGGGTACTCCCCCAAATAAATACAAGCAGAAAATACTAAATTATTGTAATTTTTACGTACATTTTTATATTCATTTTAATGCATACAATAAGTCTGGTAGCCATTTTAAGAATTAATGTACTTTCTAGGACCATAAAGCACCGAATAAAAAAACTATTTGTAGACTCTATTATCTGTAGAAGGGTCAGAAATGCTGTTAGGGTTATATATTATTATGTTGACATATTTACAAGAATTATATTTATTTTTATGTGATTTTTGTAAATGCATTCTTTGTTATTGAAGACTCCATTAAATATGTTGAATAATACAGAACACAATTGGTATTGTTTACTTATACATTTTTAAAAGAATAAATTTTGGAATAAATAATCTCATTTTTAAAGGCTTAACACCTGTTGCAAATGGCGAGGTTTTGATGCCGGGCTTTTGATTTTTTGACAATATAACAATACTCAATTCCGCTATAAGATTAAGATTTTTTTGATAAAAAAAACATACATTATAGGATCAAATGCATAGCTCTTCTTTACTCCATTATAATGTCTATTATTGAATATTGACAATTTAATACCAACTGAATAATCAATTTTAAGGTGTTAACTGTCAATTCTTGGTAGAAAGGCATTATAATGAAAAAAACTATTTGTTTTATACGACTTCCAAATTTTCATATTGATCAGAAAAAGTTATGAAATATGGTCCCCATAAAGCGGTATACTGGAAATAATATCATACAATATAGAATTATTATGGTCTTTTAAGCAATTATAAAAAGGTTCATTTAATTTGACTATGTAGCTTCATAGTTATAGAACTTTTAGAGGGCTCTTGTTATTCTTCACAACTGAGCCGGACGGGCACACGGGATAGTATCATCTAAATTGGATCGGGGCTTACAGTGTTGATAAATACAAAACAAATCATTCTGAGTTTTAGTTTTTTACCCAAACACTCTCCAGGTAAAATATAAAAAATGTGTTTTGTACTACTTCCAGATGCTTGTAATTATCAGAACTGATTTCGCTTATCGCGAGCATTATCAACTGTACATCACGATGAGCGAAACCGATCTTTATCACGTGGAAGTAGTATTAAACAGATTGTGTTTTATTTTTCCAAAATATAATGCCTTTCCACCTTAACACCCTAAAAGAAAAAAAAACTTTCCAAGTAATTGGCCAAACCATATTTTGTAATAGTTCTTCAGTTTCACAATTAGTATTGACGATAATACCGGGCGATGTTTTAATTCTACGGTGTAGTGGTTAAATTACCGACTGGAAACTGCACTCGTGTCGGATCGATTCCCGGCCCAGCACAATGTCGATGCTTCGCTTAGTTTGTACCGTTTTGTTTATTGATAATTTGGTACGGACTTTACGGGTCGAGTCTACAGACTTCGCGAGTCAAATAATTCGGTGAGATGTTCAATTGACCATATTTACCGCATGACTTTCGATGTTTGGAGACAAAAAGAATGCTTTTTGTGCTTAAAAAGTTAATCAAGCTTAATATCATTAGCTAATATAAACGGAAAAATATATAATGCTCTTTTATAACTATTCTTTTGTTTATTATAATAAACAGCTATTTGCCTAAAGGCTGAAATCATGAAACGGTAATTAAAGTAAAAGAAAACAAGTTTCAGCACCTTAGTCAAAAGAAGAGAAATCTTTTTTATTCATTTTGATTTTAGACCGTAAAAAATATATTCTATTTAAGCATAATTCAGATTTACTTTTATAAATCGATTAATGGTAAAATGTGAGTGTTACCACTTTATAACTTTGAACTCGGACTGTAGGATTCATACACACTAATACACTTACACACTTTGTGTATTATAAATAAAGCGAATCAGTGTAGTAAAAAGTGAAAAGTTACAAGGCGTATATTTACTCGAAAACACTTTGTTTATTTTTTTTGTTCAATTGCATTGGATGTCTCATTTCTGTATAATATGCAACACGTCATATCGCCACTTAACGTCCATATGCAACTCAATATTCTTAACTAAAGTACCCTGATAACACGATTGCTAACAACTCGTTTTTCATTAAAATTTGAGTTTGCTTCTTAATTGCACGTTAAAATACTCTTGTGCTGCATGTGTATTCTCTGATTTTGTATGAGTATGGTAGACCCGATAGCCCGTTTCCAGATAGCTTTTCTCTAATCTACCCTGTTATCAGGGAGTTTACTGTCTATATCGTAGAACAAATTAAGATTTGATTAAAACAAAAACTGAAAACCTAATAAAGAATGTATATTAATACCATGTCTGTAGGCCAACATTTAGCGTTATGAAAACATAAACCAAAATCTTCCGATTTGTTTTGTCAGGGAAACTAGTTTTTGTATTAAAATATTCTTAAATAACTATGTAAAAACTAAATCTTTTGATGTGACTCTCATTGTTTAATGTGACAAGATATTACTATATTTTTAATTAGTATTATATTATCAAGTTAAACAATACACATATTTATTATATGATAATGTAATATTAATCCCTTCAGATTGATCCGAACTGACCTATGAATGCAATTGGTATGTTGCATATTATAAATTGTGAAAGTATAAATAATGGTTTTGTTTAAAATATGCCGTAAATCACAGAAATGTTCACGTAATGTAATAATAGATGCCTTTCTTTGATTGTTAAAGATAACAAAAAAAAAAAAAAACAACACTGGTTTTGTTATAAAACATTCGCAATTGTAATAATAATTTCCCGCTGAATGTTTTTATTTTTATTGTGTTTTCAGTTTTTAGCGAAGTTAAATAATTATTTCAATTGTCTTAACAAGTTTTTGCAATACACTAGGAAGTTAATTTTGAAACAGATTGTACCAAAGTTATTGGCCACAGTTGACGCTAAAATCACCAATTAAACCTTTTGTTGATAATTAGACATACCTATTTAATTGATGACTAAGTGTATCTTGTCATAATTGTGACCGGGTGCTAGTAATTTAGGTTTCCGCTGCATAGTCTGGGTTAACAGTCGATTAATGAATGCGTGGAAAATATTAGGGGTCTGCGATATTTTCAACTCTCTCTACGAGTGAATTGCAGAGAGAGTGTCGAGCATTTCCAATCACATTTTTATCGTTTTTCAAACAAATGCAAATTGAATAAATTAACTACGAAATTTGTTACACAATATACTACTTTATTGTTTTTAAATGAATGTATGAACGTCTCCTTAAACGTGTTTTCAATTTGTTTTTTTTTGTAAATAAATGAGAAGTTGTTTTGTACTACCTTTACAGTTTTATTATGATCAGGACCGGTTTCGCTCACTGCGAGCCATGGTCGTAAACATTATACAAAAAATGTGGAAACAGATTGTGTTGTATTTTAAAAATATAATGCGTTTATAATATAAAATGATACATCATGCAACAGAGGTGATTTACATATTTGTTTGCTTTTTTCCTGCTGAAATTTTTTTTAGTAGTGTGGTGCTAAATAAAACAGTAAAAATTAATGGTTTTTATAATTTTAAGTATTCAAACTAAATTTTCTAGAGAATCTTATTCATTATTTAAATAGTTAACGCATAAATAAAAAAAATCATTACAATGTGATATTTTAAACAAGTATTCAAACAGAAATTAAATTTAATAATGAAAACTTATTTTGTAATATAAACATTAAGACATACTTACGTTTATTTATGTGATGCAAAATGATTGTGGGTAATACAGTATTGCCGATAAATATTTGAAAAAATGACGGTACGTCCTAAGGTTAAAATACACCGCTGGAGTATTTCTTATAATTTACTAGTGAGTACCCGGCATGCGTTGCAATACCACTCAAAGAAAGAAAGGGTCTGTGTTTTAATTCTGTTTATTGAAGTGCTTTTGGAACAGAGGTCTGCACGGGCCGAAATTTCATAAAATTACCCGGTCCGAACCCGTCATCTTCAGGCCCGGTCCGGCCCGAGCCCGAGTCTCAATATCATACTTGTTCCCCGGACCTGCCCCAAAGCCCAGATTTATTTTTCTCTGCCCGAAAAAAGCCCGATTTTTTAAAATATAGTAATTCATTTATACTTCTTAAACAAATATGTTATTGTTTTCATATTTCCAACGATATTCATAGCACATTTGAAATAAATTATTTAAGTTATTAAAACTATTGCCTTATGGCTGACTCGTGCCCCGAACACAGTACAAAATATTTTTCTTAAATTAGATTCTATACCCGGATCCAGTCCGAGCCCAGACCCGTGCAGACCTTTGTTTCGGATATGCAATATTTTTGGTTTTTTTGTCTGGTTCAGAGATGTCGCTAGTAGTACAAATTAATCAAATTTGTACTACTTTTTTTTAGATTTAAAATTTTTTTCTTCAGAAACCTTCAAGAGTTTGCGTACAACAACTCACCAAAGTTTGATCGAAATCCGATGAATGGTAAAGGAATGCATAGAGGACAAACAAATCTTCATTTTTATATATATAGATATAGATAAATGAGAGAAGTTCTATTTGCCAATATAACAGTTTTTCTTATTCTTAATAGATATATTTTTGGGGGTCTTCTCGATATAATCTACCGAATTACGAGAATTTAAATTATGTAGATAGCTCCTAAGCTGACTAAAATTACACGTGGATTCAAATCAAGTGATTGTTTGAGTAATAATGGCGACAAACCATTAAAGAATATCGATATGTTTTTTTCCTCGCTTGAAAAGGAAACGTTTTTTCATGTCTAGTTTATTTTTCATTTTGATGTTAATATAGTTGATACAACGTGAAGATTTATGTGTCTGCCTATCCCTGTACACACTGTATACACAACCGATTTATATAAGAACCGGTGTAAAAGTGGTCAAATTTACGAGTACTTTTTGAATCGAGAGAAATTTTTATGGCCGCTGTGTTTTGAAGTGCTTTTTTATTCAAACAAATACAAACGCAGCCAATGACGTATAAGTAAGCAAATATTTAGAATTACACTGCGACATATTCTCATTTTACTAAAAAAATTAACAATCGATATCACAGCAAAAGATTTTACTGTTTAATCCCTTTCATGCCAAAAATTAATGCTAATCAAATTTGATCGTGGTGACTATATTCTACGTGCGTTTTTTTTTCGAATCATGTCCACTTCTTAAGTAGAGCAAATTGATTTCGATTAGAGAACCTTAATAGTAGTTACTACTAGATGTTATACAGCCGTACGATCTCTATATTCAAGGAGATAGTAAAGATGAAGGTGGAGATGAATGCATACTTATCAATGTTGACTACGCAATTGAGTAGACTTAAACCCAACCGCATTTAAAAATTGGCAAAAATGTAATTTTACTAACCAATTCATGCTGCAATATAAAAACACAGCTTATCTTTTCTAAAACTAAATTACTTTGACAATCGTCCAAAAAGTATATTCGTGACAATTTAACCTCTGTATCCCATAATAAATGCGAGTTCGTTAAACGAATTAAGAAAACAGAAATATGCAACTTGCATACTTTTGTTTCACGGCGGGAAACGTGTGTTCCATTTTGAAAATGACTCACGATAAGATGGCCGACATCTTGGGGCGTGACGGCGCGTGCGCGGAAAATCATTTTCCTAACGGGAGAAGTTTTTACACTGATTCAACAACAAATTATCTTACACGAGTATCTGCTCCATCTTAATATATGCGATAGTATACATATATATTTACGTACATTATATGTACCTGTCCAAATTAACTAAAAGGCTAACAGGTATAAGAGATACGGATGTACTCAGGTATATATCTACATCTTCTAACCAGGTATACTGTAGGTTGTTAGTACACCGCGGTTCAAAACAATCGATGTTTTTTTTTGCGAATAGGTACCAAATAGGTAAAGACTGTTGAAACATTTTATTGTTCTTAATTGCTGTTCGGCGTTTTGTGATTTCGTGATACTGGGCTTGAATCTGAAGCACGATATTGCAATAACCGTTTCGTTATTTCGTCTCAAGATGTCCAAACTGATATCATATATTGATATTTTATTATCTATTGATTAATTCGTACTCGAAGGCATGGAAGCTTTTTATCTTTTTCTACCGTACACGAGCCTAATAGGATTAAAAAGAGTAATAAGCTATTATTCAGTTGTGTCATAACTTCATCTTATTATTGCGCATATGAAAAAGGATTATAAACATATGTCTGACAATTGGTTCTAAGTAAATACTTTATTTTAAATATTCTATAATAAGAAAGTATTTATGCTTTATCGCTATATGCATGTAGCAGAGAGGTTATTTAAAAGAATACATACTTTTTAAAATAGTTATGCAAGAATATGAAAGTCTATGATTTTCGTATACCCTGACCTAAGATTATTATAATTAATTGCTGACGATTAACATTGTAAAACGGGTCCTGATTCAGAAATAAAACATTTATTATTTTTTATGCTGAGTGTGTTAACTGATGGGAAAGAATAACATGAAATCTGAGATGATACAATATGCGCTAAGTTAAAAGTTGACTCGAAAAATATTCAGTTTTGCAAATAATTTTTTGTAGCAAATACATACACAGTTCTGAGTCATTCTGTAGTAATTATTACCTATACAAGAAAAGAAATTCTTAGTAAGTAAAAATAATACGGCAAACCTAATTAGATGTTCGCTTACCGGTATTAATTTGAATTAATTCATTTAGATTTATTATAATTGTTCCCTCAACGGTTAGAATTAACCTAACAGTATAACTCTGTTGAGATAAATTATCTCAATCAAGAAAATGCGTGCGTAAATGGTATTTGTACCTTACAAGCAATTATGTTAATATAATATAGGGTACGATAAAGAAGTTCTCAAAGAATTAATAAAAATATTTATGGGAAATAAATAAAGATTAGATTTTCTTATTTAGGAAGGTTTCAAAAATAATTGTGAACGATTAATTTATATTTACTCTTTTTCTGCAATCATAAAAGTGCTTCTGTTGGACTTTAGTGGCTGTAAGAGGTCAATGTGTTGATTTTTGATGGAGCTGTTGGTGAACTGTGTTTTAAATTTTATATTATTTAAATGCAATTTTTGTTCGAACTATACATTTATTTATTAAAGACCAAAAATTATTATTCCATTGACATTTCGGGTTTTCGAAGTTATTTTATGGCTATACTTTTGTGAAGTCTGCGTAATACCACACGGTGTAAGTTCATAGATTATCTTGAAATAGAATTATAAATGAAAGCAATTTTCAATTCATACGATAAAATTAAACCTATTAATATTTAATTATAGATAAAGGCTTTTTTTCTAGCATTAAACTCATTTAAATAAATAGAAAGCGATATTGCTGTGTTAATTACATATATCGTATCTAAGATATTGGCATGTGCGATAATTTAGAGATATCATTATTATGCTACTGCATAGATGACAAAGAATGCTGAAATTGTTTTGGCTGAACAGTTACTAGTAATAATGGGCTTAGTAATTACGACTATATACACTTTAGATACAGATTGTTAATTGGTCACTTTGCGAGCTATCTTCGATAGAACTAAGAGGGCCAAATTTCGTCACAATTTTTTAAAAAAATTTAATCATTTATTGTACATGTCCATACGTTTTGTCACTAACGACATGGGTTTCACCTTTTGATATCTTCAAGCATTTGAGAACAAGGACGAACTCAAGTTGACAGTTCGTAAATATTTTATATCGCTTATATATATTACAAATTAAGAAAAAATATTATCACTATGTCTATGAGCTACATTGGTAAATTATAAGATTTTGCAGGTGGTCATAAAACCAATTATCATTAAAATACAATTGGGAAAAAATATAACATGAAAATACCGAATGATTATAAATTGGTGGGTTTTCTTTAGGGTTTATAATATATAAGAAGACTTATTATTGTAAGAATTATATTATTTTGATTTGTAGAGTAATTCATTGTTATTTTACGCACTCCTGTCATGTAAAAGTTACAATAAGGGGGGGTTAAGGAGATTATGTTGTTCCATCAAAATTTGTAAACTATTTAGCGGTTGCCAAAATGTCCTGATAAAATAATTTTTGATTCTCCATGTTTTGATGCAATGTTTTAATACCTACATTAAAGTTGGACGTGTTAAAGATGTCAACGTGAACTAAATCCTTTATTTACTATCGATATTGCGTCATATTTTGACACCTTTTCTCACCATTCAAGAAATTTGCTGTGTACAATAATTATAATATTATTGTCAAACAAAATTGTGTGGAAAATCATTTAACTAAATATATTAGAAACCCTTTATCGAATGACATTGAATATGGGTAGTTTTTTTTAAACAGAATTGTACATTGATTAAAACATATTTTGAGACTGGCGAAAAAACTTTTACAGTTGATGTCCAGTTACTTACCTCGATAGTATTTTGGAGACGCAACCATGTGATACCCTCAGTTGTCTTGAGATATCACAGGGTCGGACTCCGTTATGGGCCAGCTCCACTATCCGCTGCCGGACCACGTCGGGGAGGGGGCGGCCGTTCACGAAGACTCCACCTAATTGGTTGACTCCTCCGTGACCTGAAAAAAGAACGGAAGGAAAATCAGTATATTGGAACATTCATAAATTGAATCTAATCTATTCCTCGAAAGACACCAGCTGCTTTTTGATATTGATAAGGCTTAAAAATATAGACTGTGCAACTTGGGCAGAGGCTTATTATTAGTATTTTCATAACAAAACATTTAAAATTGAATCGTTTAAATTTATTACATTTCCATACGTTTTGTCACTAATAACACGCGGCTCGCCTTTCAACGTATTCAGGCAATCAAGAACACGGATGAACTCGAATGCCTGAAGATGCCGAAAGGCAAAACTCCGGGTCGTTAGTGACAAAACGTATGAAAATGTACAAAACTTGGACGATTCAAACTTTTTACTGAAATTCCATCAAGCACCTTAAGTCGATACCTTATATTAAATAAACTATTTACCTTGAATATTTTTTTTTACTTTACTCGGTTGAAAATTGAGTATCGAATAGGTTTTGCGAGATATTGAATAAAAATAAGAAAAAGATATCGTATTAAAAATAGGCGAATGCATAACTTGGTGTAAATCCGTAATGAATGATTTTGAGATACGATAAAATCGTGTTTGGGTTGCTCTAATAAAGTCGACAGTTTAATGATTATTTTTGAACCAAAGAAATATATATATAAAAAAATATTAATAGGTTTTGTTGACTTGATTTATTTGGTTACGGCACTGATTATTATATATTTCTTGGTGCTGCAATTGTAAATATTTCAAATTCCATTAGTATCGGATATCGATAGAACATTATTGAAATATAACTAAAAAACACCATAAAGCTTAGCTTTATGAAAGTCGGCCATTGTTTTAATGCTGTATTTGTTTCTTGAGTGCCTAAACAATGAAAAAATATTAAATGGATCTGCCATTTTGAATAAGTGTCGTAAAATGGCGTCGTGGATATTTTCAAATTCAGAACAGGATGCGAAAAGACCGCTCGTTTTAGAATTACGACTTTTTGTTCCAAAGGTTTGTCGCTAATGACATCCGAAAGAAAGAATAATTATCTTATGAAATTTCCCTCCTTTTCCACAAAAAAAATGAAAAGAAAATATAAGTTATAGTTACTTTTATGGTTATACAGGGTTGGAGAACAGTCCGCTTTTAAATCTCGCTTACGGTTATAACAGTTTCAAACATTAAAATCATGTTAGCTAACGCCAAAATCAGATATCATCAATTATAATTAATAACTCCTCTTTATGACAAATCGTTCATCTTCCTTTTCATTTAAAAATTTAGAAGAATGAGCTTATGAGGTTCTTTATTAAGCTCAGTTAGCCGTTACCTAAAAGGTTTCTCTGTATCATAATAGATAAAAATATTACACTTCGTGTGAGTTTTGTTAACAAAATCTGTCATTTTATCCTACTTGGTTTTAAGAAGACGAGTTGTTAGCTATTAACCTCCTCTGCAATGCAATTTCAAGAATAGATAATGTCTGAACAGGAAAAAATAACGCAAAAATTCTTGCTTTTTGATAAAAACGTATCCCTATTTTTAAATCCAGGAAACATTGCTCACTGAGAGTGTTTGGAAAACAACTAGTACTTTTTTATCGCCATATTTTAATAATAACATTACTAATTTAAGTTAAGTTAAAACAGTAAGTGAATATTAAAAAAAACACAATTCATTTGTACTACTTCCACATATGTATAATGATCAGGACCAGTTTCGCTCATCACGAGCATTATCAACTGATAAAAATACAAACATAACAGGCTTATTTATATAAAATTGAGTGTAAAAATGAAGGTCTTTATGTGGAAGTAGTACAAATGAATTGGGTTTTATTTTTTTTAAATATAATGTCTTTCCACCAAGAATTGACAGTTAACACCTTAAAAGTGAGTAAGTGAATATTTATTATAACTCTAAAAATATTTTCGTTTAAATATCCAAATATTGAAACAGTCTTTAAAGAGCGTTTCTTCACCCAATTATCTCGATCCCTGTTTCCCTTAATGGCTCCTATTGCCACCATTTCACGTTCTCCCCGTCCTCCATCTTGTCCCTAGTCTATGGCCGGTTTTTTCCCGCCAATTCCACGCGCTAATTGCTTTCCCGGAAAGAGACAAGAGACACTCTTCGCCGTCCTCTCTCGGGGGACAATATTCTTTGGCGCCAATTTTGACAGCCAACGGGAGAATAGTAAAAAGTACCTAAATAATAGGAAAAGAACGACAATGTAAAAACAATATTCCACATACGGAATATGTCATATTTTTGGTAAGAAATTTTATTTTCGTTGGTAAATGTTCCAAAATTTTACATGCCCCTTTAGTTATGCTTTTGATTACAGAATTTAAAGCATGATCTTCGTGTTACTGCAATGGTTTTAGTTATGCAATTTTTTAACATCAATGGTCTATATTAGTTATTTCTGCACTTGCACCAACGAAGAATAGTTATTAGACTCAAAATCGGTAGTAGAAAGTATATTCTAACATTTTTAATGTGTTAACTGTCAATACTTGACGGAAAGGCATTGTATTTTTTAAATAAAACACGATTTTTTGTACTACTTCCATATTTTTATAAAAATCAGAAATGGATAGCCTTGTTAAGATTTACATCTTATCAGTTGAAAATGATCCCGACGAGTGAAAATGGTCCTGATCAATAATGGTCATGTATAAATATTATGGAAGTAGTACAAAACAAATTGTTTTATAATTTAAGACATCGACTGAGGGTGCTTGATGGAATTTCAATATCAAATTTGGATTATTGAGATTTTAGTGACAAAATACATGGAAGTGTGCAAAATCTCAATAATCAAACTTTGAAATTGTTTTATTTTTAATTAAAATAAAATATTACACATTCAACGATTATGTAGGTGTGTAGCTAACTATGAGAGACACGTGTTTTGATTCTCTAAGAAAAAATACTTAAGCTGAGTATGCGAATGGTTGAAAGTAATTACATGACTTTTCACAAATTTGCAGCTAAATTTTGATTTTCCGCTGATATTTCTTCCACTATCAGGTATTTAAAATTACGATATGCGTTGGGCCATATAAAGCTCCATTAATATGATAAAATATCGCAATTTTAACATCTTTATTTTCTATGGATGTGACGTATATTCTAGTCTAACGTAAAGAGACGGAGTTACAATAAATACTATCCAGTTGTAAACAGTAACTTTGAAAGACTTCAATGCGTAAGTATAAATAGATATTTGAAAGCATTTCCCGAGTACATTCAGTTGTCTGTAGGTATGAAACGAGTGGCACGTTTCGGTATTTTCGTGATAGAGCCCCGCTTCTCCTCAATCCTCAAGTTTCTTCATTGATCAACTGCTTCAAGAACTGAGCTAAGAGGGGACAACGCAGGGTTGGATTATCTTGTATTTAATAATAATAAGAGGTAAGAAAATATCTCTTATTCCCATGATTTAAATATTTTATTTACGACCTGGCAAGATTTAGCTTAGTAAATAATGAACAAGTTTATAATGAACTATAATAAATGCAATTTAAATAGAAACTTCGACCAGTGGAATAACTACCTTATCAATTTTAATATTAATTGTACAAGTGTCGTTGATTTCGGTCTTATACAGGTGTTATTTTAATTCTATGGATAATCATTTGTCGATTCATCATCAAATGTGTTTGACAAACGTAATTACTATTTTCTTTACCATGTTCGCTCCTAATGTGGTGCATATGGCCTCCTAATGGAGTATCTCAATAAAAGTTTTCTCCGAGAACTGCTTGTTACTCAGTTTCTTTACGAAGAGAGTAAGGGTAGAAGGATAGGGCTAGGACAGAACTAGTGCTAATAGTAGGTAATTGTTCTCACTTCTCATTGTTTTTAGAATTGGATGTTTTGGAGGGAATTTAAGACATCACAGACATTCATGTATTCGAACAGAAATCCATAAACCAATTGAAACATCAATTTATGGAACTGTTCATGTGCCTGACATTTAGCGTTATAAAGCAAACAAATTTAATTTTTTTAGGATTAAACGTATTAAATTTTTTCTTATTAATTACATATATTATATTAATCAACGCCGACGTGAATTGTTTATTGCCAAGCTTATGTTGGCCTGTATATAATATTTACAAATACCGCGAAGAATTATAATTAATTATAGACTAATAGATAAAATAAATATGTCAGTCTCAATATAATAAATGACACGTGTTTCCTTTTATCACATCATTATATTATTTTACAAAGAGTTAATAATTATAACTTTTGTAATTTTAAATAATTAATGAAAAAATACCACGTCCACTCCTCGCTATGTGGGGCATATAGCTTCCCAATCGAGGTATCACAAAAAAAATAATTTTCTACGAGGACTGCTTGTTACTCTGTTGCTCAACCTTTCTTTTTCGAAGATAGTTGGGATATAAATATAGGGACAGGATATGACTTGTGGTCAGCTAATCGCTCTCGCTTTGCCCCCATTACAGGATCGGGTGGGAGGGAGGTAATTTTAGACATCACAAACATTCATGCCTACGAACAGTAGCCAACGACGTTAAAAACTATGCCACTGAGTCAACAATTTCATTTATTTTTATGGAAGATTAATTTGTTTGCTTAAGAGATTAAGTTTTGGAATAACAACATCGGAAAACGCTTGGCTTATAAAAAATCTGTCACATGCCAATTCTAGTTACGGGATTTATGTCTTTGAGAGAGTAAATCTTGGTGAATTATCAGTTATCTAAAAAATGCGTATTATGTCAAAAAAATCCATGTCCGCTCCCAATGTGGAGCATATGGTCTCCTAATAGTCTCCTAATGGCCTCTTAACAGAATTTTTCTATGAGAACTGCTTGTTACTCAGTTGCACAACCTCTCTTTTTTCGAAGAGAGTAGGGATAGAAGGATAGAGCTATGACAGGGCTAGTGGTTAGCTAATCGCTCTCACTACACCCCGTGAGGATGAGATGGGTGGGAGGAAGGACTCAGACTTCCATAAATCGATTGAAAGATCGATCTATGAAAACCGTCCGCACCGGGAATTGAACCCGACACGTCCGCAACCGTAGCCAGCGGCGCTACTAACTGCGCCACGGACGCCGACAGTATGGTCAAACAAATAAAGAAATTATGTACCTGCTACAGATAACGTTGAGGCACTTTATCATTTAAATTGATTTTTCATTCTAATAAAATTTCTCCTCGTGCTTGTTAATTTGAACTTAAAGGGAATCTTAAATAATCAATCGTAATGACAATCCAATCGAATCATTCAGGTTGACAATACTGATTGTCGTATAGAATCATTTCTTCGATCCCTACCGTGCACTATAAATTTGAAAGTCATTCTTGAACTAGATTCAATTTCAATTCACTTGATCGTGTAACATTGGCTTTAGATCTTGAAATTTACATTTTTACACGATTTTATGTAAAAAAATTACTAATATCGTGGTTTTAATGAGGTCTGTTGGTATATGTTTTTGAAAGGTGATCATTAATTTTGCCTCAAGTGTAAGTATTCGTAAAATTTTAATTACGCACAGTTAAATAATATTTTCATTTCGTGAAATCTATAATGAGTCGATTGACGACTCACGCATTTCCATCAGCTGAACCTTTTACATGGGTGGCTTTATCGGCGAAGCCTATTGCAGCGTGACGGCCGTGCGCGACGCACTTTCCACCCAGTCGACGCGGCCCTGTGAGCTGTGAAAACCCCCTGGGAAAGCCGGAAAATCGATTCCCTTTCACAAAGCTTTGATACCCGCGACCCGTTTCCGATCTATAATACTTACTTACTTGACTAGCAACGTTATCTGTAGTACATATACGTACAAATATACCTGCCTGATTACCTATGTACAACTGCTTAAATATTCTATTACACAGGTAGATAGATAACTATGTAATAAAATTGTGCATTTTTAATAAATTCGTCCGTTTAACCGATTGACAGCTTTTAACAAGTATTTTTTATTCAAATAATTAGCACATGGTGCTCTATTCTCTAAATTTTAATATATTAAATGTCACTTAATTTAAAAAAAATAATAAAACAGATTCATAATTCGCTAACCACCTCTTAAAAAATCACACAAGATAATTTCTAATTCATCCCCTCCCCGGTATGTCTACATTTGTGTGATAAGATCCACAGGCTTAATTTTTTAGAACAAGTGGAAAATCAAGACGATAATCTCCTTAATGACCAAACAAACATTAATTCATCACCTTTACTTAAACCAGTACAAGACGCTCATATAATTAAAAATAATTAATAAAACTTCAATGCATTTATTTCAATGGTTAATTAATAACATCACGTAAGCTCGTTTTCCAAAAACACAATTAGTACCTTGAATAATTTAACTTTTAATTAATATTATGGTATTTGAATACGTGAGATGACATATTGTCTATCTCTTCTAAACAGTATATATAACTAAGCTAATATAAGTTTAAGGATAGTTCTGACGATGATGTTAAGCCGAAATAGCTATAAACTACGTAATAAAACGGTGTAGAACTAAATAATTTGATATTTAATCGTATTATAATGCTCTACCAAGTAAATCCCAATTCAATTAATTTATTTTTTCATTAAAACGTTGACAGTTTTTATCTAAACATACTCATTTCATATATAAAAATAGTGTATTGGCTAATCCAAATTTTCAGAATAAATTCATTACGTATTTTTTAATGGCGAACATTGAAGGCACACTAGATTTTATTAGTAATATCAACCTTTTCACCAAAAGCCACGTATAAATGTGATAACTTTGTCCTCAATATAAAAAATATACGACAAATGTTAGGCAAAGTGTTATAGGATATAAATTATTTTCAAATACTGCATTTCATTCTATGTTTATTACAAAACTATTTGTCGGGTTCGTGGTACAGTAGTCAACGTTGGCTTCGGTTACGGATCTCTAGTCTCAGGGGCTCGAATCCCAGTTCGGACAGTTTCATAGATTGATTTATGTATTTTTGTCCGAAGGTATGAATGTTTGTGATATTTTCAATTCCCTCCCACCCACCTGGTCCTAAAAATGTGCGTAACGACTACGATTAGCTAACCACTGGTCCTGTCCTAGCCATATACCTCTATCTCTACTCTCTTCGAAAAAAGCGAGGTTTAGCAACTGAGTAAAAAACAACTCTTGTAGAAAAACGTTTGTTACGATACCTTCATTAGGCAGAAATATGCTTGACATTAAACACAAAATTTCTTACTTTTAACAAAATTATACTTTATAATTTATGGTTATTCGGCCGTTGACTTATCTATAGGTTACAAGTATTTCTTAACAGCAAAACACTGCGACATTATGAGAATTTGGAATGTTGATAATGTATACAAAAATGAACGTATCTATTTTACCTAAGCCTCGGAAATATGTTTATATAATAGTTTTCTGCTACATCTCGCTTAACTTCTTCAAGAACGAACTTTTCGCCACAAGTAGTTTGGTGTATAATTGATATCCTAAATGTCCATACTTGTCGCACAAATCACACTTTTATTCGTAATGAATATATACTTATTGCTTAAAAGATTTTTTTTAAATAATACCAACTCTACTTTTGATTTTATTCACAATAAACAAAATTCAAGTCACATATAGCTGCAAAAAAGAAATTTGAAATTTATGTGCCTTTGTAAGCTTCCCGCTTCTTTGTCGTGTGTTTGGCCTTTTTTATACTATTGTGTAGATAGAGCTAGGTGGCTACAGTAGCGTACATAGACGATTATGAAGACAGGACAAAAAATACGTAGGTACATATGTATCTAAATTACCTATGCCAATGGGTAATTTGTATTTTCTATGGATTCGGCGATATCTTTGTGAAAATTCAATGTAAAATTAAAATTAATAACTTTGTAATAAGTATTTATGAATTTAGTACATATACAACACAATTTGAAATCTGTTGTTTGAAAATGTGTTGTTTTGTAGAGTACATGCCGTATAACTTTGCACTATTTACTATAGTGAGGGTGCCACCGTCAAGTTAAGAATGTTGCTATACTCAACCAGAACTGAAATTTCAATAAATTCCAAAACTGATATTTTAGCGACGGTTGTTGAAAGTAGAGCAGATATTTATTTTGCATAAAATAGCAAATGAAGAAATTTATTCTAGACTGAAAATAATTCTAGTTCCAAATTCGGTTGCGGCCAAGTAATGTTGGTAATACTATACACTGATACGCTTTCTGTATACTACACAGAGCGTGTTAGTGTATAAGTATGTATGGATCCCGTGTGTCGTGTATGTATCAGTGTGAATCCCAGAGCCGTGATCCTTATTTCTAGAACCGGAGCTTAGAGACAGAGTGCAACGTTATAGGACGTGTACTGTGTACTCCCATTGTGTTGATTTGTCCCTGTGTTCATTTTTATTTGAACCCATTCCATATACTGGTTGATAAGTTATGTCCAAGTAATGGCTTTAATTCCTTCTCTCTCTTTGAGGGGCACGCTACTGCGGAGGTACAGCAATTCTATACTATACAATATATTTGTATTTGGTCATCTAGGTAGTTGTGTAGGAAAGTTTTATTTGTCGTCCCGCAAAAACCGCGATTGTTCCTTGTCGGTTATATTTTCACGGGACGCTTCGGGAAGTCGTAAATTTGCATACAGCTCGCAGTTCCGGTCAGAGATGTGGACGCGTGTAGGTACCTTCATTCCTAGCAAAGCAGGAGAGAAACAAGGTTTCATTTTTTTAAAAATAAATATAGGTAACCTTGAACAATATTTTTTTGTTGTAGGTAATAGGTATATCTAAGGTCATTTAAATTGATTTATATCTAAGGGTAAGGATGCCTCTGATTTTTTAATTCCTTCTGAATGTCTTTTTACCATATCTGAGCAGAAAAGTAGAGTGACTGATTTGCAACAAGATCTCGTTAAAATGACTTATTTACGTTAAGAGACACACTGGTGTCTATATTATGTATTCGTATTGAGCGGACTTGGATAAAAAATGACAAATATAAAATAAATTCATGATTTTTTTATTTAGTACAGTGAGAATCAAATATTATAGGCCTTTAAAATATAAGAATTGAGAAGAACTTGCAATCCGATTAAGGATAGTTGGAGCAACCTCCAACTCAACGCCAAGTCAACTCAAGTCTGGGACTCTGTCAGAACCAAGTGCCACCTATTCAACGGATGCATTCTGACGGTGCTGTTTTACGGTTGCGAGTCATGGCACCACATTAAAGCACAGTTTGAAAACAGACGGTTGCGGTGACTACTAGGGGTACGGTGCTTTGATTTTGTAAGGTACTCGAGGTAAGAAAGCGGACAGACCAGTCCCTTATTACGCTCAAAATAAAAAAGTGACGATGGACCTGGCTTGGACATGTGCTGTGGATTTTCCAGGGAAGTCTGAGTCCTGCCTGTCTCTTAACTACTGTTCTACCAACAGGATGATGTATTCGGCGTAGCTACAGGACACTCAGATGACCTGGGAGGAAGCAAGAAGACTGGCGGGGGACAGAGAATCTTGAATGTCCAATCCGTGTGATGAACATATGCTCCGAGTAGGGATCGGATATGGTTAAAAAAATATTAAGTAGAAGGCTACTGATTCGGCAAAAATGTATTAAGCACGGATAGATCTCAATATTTTACGTCTTGCAATTGTCGTTAGTGGCATTATTTAAAAAAATATGAATTTTTCAATGCGGCCCTGTAAAGTTTGTGTGCATTTTCATGAATAAAATACGATGCGAAATTTTGTCCAGTGTCTCGTGGAGGACAGTGCTTTGAATTTGCATTTTCAAAAGGCTTTTCTTCTTTAATACCTATAGGTACCTACCTAAATTGGTATGTTGCTTCATACTTCCACAAACCTATACTAGAAAATGTATTTGTCTTGCATACATACTTAGGTACTACATACCTACAGCATGTTTAGAAAAATCAGTGCCTACTTATCAGTGGCAAAGTGTGGTTGTTAGAAGAAGACAAATAATGTGTTAGTTGCAGTTTTAGAAATATGGAAAAAGAACTTACATATTATATTGTATAAAATGTAAAAAAATTAACTCTCTTTTCCGTTTGCACAAAGATATATCTTTTTAAGCTTAGTTCAATGGTAAAAGTTGTACATATATTACGAAATTTAATAAGAAAACAGTATCATTAATTACTATAGTTTGAAAATATAATTGATGTGATTCAAAATGCGTTTTGCAAACATATTATTTTAATAGCAATTACGTGAATATCATGTTTCTTAAAAAGAGGAAAAAGTTTTATTCTCTGTGAATGATATATTTTTTTATTAATTTCATCATTTAGTGCCATCTATAAATAAAAATATTAAATTTGCTATAAATGTATCAATTTATTTCGTCACTTTGGTCTTTATTCTTCTGAGTGGTAAGATCATTGTGATTACACTTTTTGATACGGTGATGTAATGTTTCCTATTGGACTCAAATGACCGACGCTCAGGCGTTGTGAGTTGTTTCATAAAACATAAGTCACGGAAGTTCCAAGTTTGAAATGCTCCAGAGAAGGTGTCACCTTTTTGTCTCGGCTCGCACGCGATTGGTCGAGAGGAAATCGTCTAGCCAATCAGATTATTGGTAGGCGTTCACCTTTCTCGTACGTGTGGGGTATAATTTGGAAGAGTGTTTCTTATTACAAGACGGCTCTCAGTACATGAGTACTTGAATGACTAAAATAAGTATTTTGAAATACCATACCAGCAAAAGGAGATAAAATAAATATTCTATAGCCATAAATTTATTGTTTTTATTATTTCTTTAATTCATTTTTTTTCAGATTAGATGGTAAATTTAGAACATTTAAATGTTCTTGCAGCACTCATTTATGGAGATTGTCAATGACTTGAGAGTGTGCATGACTGGTGCTTTATTGGTGTATTAAGTAATTTTGTATGTAGGAAAGAAAAGTCGGGGATAGTATCAGAATGCGGTTATATTTTGAAACATCCGGTATTTTGAAATACTAATATACATATTGTTATTTATTACTTGGAAATGATGAAACATAAAAATATATTATTTATTATGTTGTCTTTACACTGTGGTCTTCGGCCATATTTAACTATATTTTTAACTTGAACTTTTCTACCTAATTCCTTTCAGGGACATTAAGAGAAATCAAAAACATGAAGGTACAGTGCGAGGTGAATGTACCAAACAATTTTATTATGCTGATTAAGAGTTCTATTGATTCATTCTACTGTGTATTTTTTTCAAGAATTTAAGATTGATATATTTTCTGACCGATGCAGGGTTGCATGTCACTAACCAGTAGAAAACATCAGATGATGTAAGCAGGGCCAGCGTGAACTTTTGCGGGACCCTCAAAAAAAAAAGTTATTTTGTAACAAAAGTCTATAACTATTATCTACCATAGTAAAGGTATTCAATCTTTCTTAGTTGAAAGGACCTGCTTTTTATTTTAATTTGAATTTTATAGGGTTCTTAAAAGAATTGTATCATTGTAGAAAATGAAGCTGATTTAGAATTTTTTTTGCGTGATCTTTTTAAACGCACCTAGCGCCATACCTGGTTAAGGTGTAATCTGCTGAGATTTCTTATTTTAATGATGATACCGCGTACCTTCACAATGGTGTTACTAGAGGCTGCAAACGCTCGTAATTCGTCCATATTTTGAGTGAAAATACATACATACCAAGGCGCCAGATTCATTAGATCATCTGATTGCTAGGTTACATATAGCTGTTGCCACTAAACCACAAAGATTATCAAATAAAATTATTTTTCGGTAAAATACATACTTATGTACGTAAAGCTGGGAATTAAATTGTAGTCTAATCGATTGATAACGATATGGATTAATTGAACACGAATATTATCTTACATGTGTAATATTCCATCATATTTTGGTTGTATCTGTAGGCAGTCGTGAGGTCGACTCCCCCCGCCGCCCTTAGTCCGAAGAGGGCGGCGAACGTCGCCTTGCTGGGAGGCTCCACCGCGAGCTCCGAGCTACCGCGCTGACCGCCGGAAGCTCATCGCCATCCTACTCCATTCCGTCATTGTGCACCAGGCCTGGTGCCACTGATCCCTCACACTCGATCAACCAACTAAGACACAGCTAGTATTCCACCATTCAGCTGATGTCACTTCATTTTTATTGTTGTGTAACTTTCAGATTTTTGAAACACTTCAAACATTATTAGTATTTTATATTAACACATAATTTTTATATATAACTTTATTTTATTTATAATGTAAAATAGTTTTTTTCATATTTTATTTTATTTCGTTTGTTTTAAAGATACTTTTAACTATCGGTGTGCTTGAAATAAAAGAACTTTTATAAAATTCAGAACAAAATAATTATATTACTGCAATACTGACATCATAATATGTAAAAAGACAGTTAGTGGAAAACTTCATATTCGCAAGAATACCGAATAAACAGTGATTTAAAACTTCCATCACCTCGCAATTTTTATTTAATCTGCAGTGTGAATGTAACAGAACATGGAACAGCTTATAGTGCAAGAAGTAAGTATAGGTGAGCTGGGTTGCTGGTTTTAACCAAATTGGTATTGTCACTAAAACACTGTTGTAAAGATTGCAATTAAAAAATCACGCGATGACGTCAATAAATTAAAAAATGATGACTGTCGTTTTTTATCCAGCTCACCTATACTTTTTGCACTATGGGAATAGCCATTACTAAGCCGTATAGGAAAGTTGAAAAAAATGCTTCTGGTGGCCGGCTTGAGACTGCAGTATTAGAACGAGAAGGTATAGAGGTTATATTAGAATTATGAACCTGGTGTAGACACTGTACCCAGTAATAGATTATTTTATCTTTTCCATTTAAATTGCTTGATTGATGTTTTAATTTCCACCTTATATAATACGATGAACTAAAATTCTTTGTACTGATTGAACTACTGTTTTGAAGTTTAAGTATTCTAAAATAGTATGTATACATATTTTGACATGGTAGAGAAAAACACTTCTTGTTTTGTCGTCGGAAATTTTCAACATATTATAAAAATTAGTTCTCAGAAAAATATAAGGTAAGTGACAATGCAAGTATTTTTAGATTAATAAGTCAAGCCAAATCAAATACAATGACGGCTTTTCAGCTATGATTTGCCTACAGTAGAAATGTTCTCATCTTTTCGATTTGTTGGCTAGATACCTATGCCAAAATGTATTCAAACCGAGCGACTTCAAAGAGTTGTATTTTGATTAGCCGTAACGTCAATAATTTCGTCAATTTCGATTTTCCATGGTAAAAAATATCCACAACATGAAAATAATGCGTACGCCAAACAGAATCACAAATTCCCATAGTATTAAAAATACTGAAATAAAAACAATGTCTACCTACTTGACATCGATATAAGAAGCGAGTAAAATTTGAAGCTCAGCTTAAGGTTTTTAAGGAGGTGATTATTTTTACGAGGCCAGATTGTTAACATGATTATATGGATGAATATACTACACAAAATAATATCATAAACGATTCAGAATAGTATATTAAAATTACAAACTGTAAAATGTTACATAGGGAAGTTTTAAATTGTCGAAAAATGAACGAATATAATCAGTACCCGGGAGGTGAACAATATTTTTTAAAGATAAAACATAATTCATTTGTACTGCTACCACATGTTTATAATGCTCAGGACCGGTTTTGCTCACCACGAGGGTCCTGATCATCAAAAATATGATGCTTTTCCACCATATTTATGAAGATAGTTCTTTAGCTTAAAAAAAACTTAAACTGCATAAATAAAGCTAACATATATTATATTTTTTCACAATATTAAAATTACTGTATAATTTTCTAACCACCGTAATCACCATTCAAAAGAATGGTAGAGTTATTGATTGCATTGGCATTTTCTTGGTAGAACTCCATTAAAATAGGATAAAATAACAGAGTATTTAGTTCTACAAAATTTTTATATCAGGTAGTTGATAGCTATTTCGGCTTCACATCATCGTCAGAACTATACTTAAACCTATTTTTGCTTAGTTACATATACCGTTCAGAAGAGACAGACAATATCATGTCATCCCACGCACTCAAACTCACAACGTTTATTCAAAATTAAATCATTCAAAGTAATAATTGTGTTTTTAGAAAAGGAGCTTACGTGGTGTCATTAATTAGTTGTTAAAATAAGTGTATTTAAATTTTACTGATTATGCGTTATTACATGGGCTTCTGGTAAAGGTATTGGGTTAATATTTGTTTGGTCATTAAGGAGATTATTGTCATGATTGTATCTCTTAATTTCGAGTTGTTCCAAAGGATTAAGTCTAAGGCTTTTTTCACACAAATGTAAGCATATCGGAGCTGATTTAGCGGTCATGTTGTGCGCTTCTTCCAAGAGGTGTAGTGAACCTTTTTATAGAATTAAATACTTAGTTATTTTATCCTATTATAATGGTAGGGTTAATTTCAATCAACATTTATTTAAAATTCAATGTGCTTTTATAATATAAAAGGAGAGGAAGGACGGTGTTTTGGCCAATTGATGTAACCCTCAAAAAATACGAAAATGAGTTAATGATTGGATCTCATTTTAAAGACAATAGAGCAGGTCTCAGCCAAATGATGTAAATTAGAAAAAAAAATGATCACGTTTTGGAAGGGAAAAAATTTTTTACTTTGGTTTTAGGTTTAAAAATTCTGACCCAGCCACATGATTTAAGCCACTAATATATCGACACTCCCTCCGTACAATATAACATGAGAATTTACGGGAGTGCATTTCAAAGATTCATAACACAACTTCGTTAAAAAAGTTTTTACTCTCTCCTGAAAAATTAAAATTTTGAGGGTTAAATCATTTGGGCGAAACACCGTCGATACGTATTACAAATATCTGTTTCTTGAAAATTGTCTTAGTTCAAAATACTGACAACGTGTGAAGCCTCCCGATCAATATGTTTGCGAAACGAATTTTTCTATATTACTCACATCTTAGACACGGAAAATTGTGTACAATTGTGTTCATTGTAAATAATGGAAAAAACAGCCAATTTTTGTAGGTTTTGTCTTACAATTTGTTTGCTGTTTGTATTAAGAACAGCCTGTTTGGTTTAAATTTAGATTTTGAAGATTTTTGATTTAATTTTCTTATTTCTACACTAAATATCAAGAAAATATATAAAATTAAATGTCGTATGCAGGCTATCGTATCTTAACCACTCCTTATTGTACATTTTCTTATTAAAGTATTTGTATGCAGGTATTTTTACTCGCGCGGCTCATTTCGATAATTTATATATTTCGGTAAGATGCGTTTCTAATTGATCAGGGCCGTCACAGTTGGGTGGGCATGGTCCGCGTTGCACAGGGCGCCACGCCGCACTGGGCGCGATTCCGTCGCGGGAAATGATTACGGCAGATGATTCGGCCAGATAAAAATTCACACAGCTTCCGAATTAAGACATCGGCTGACACCTTTCGGAGCTTTTTTATATCTTTGCGCAACTCAAAGAAGGCCACTTAACAATGCGGAACAAGTTTTATTTTATTTACCTATAGGTACATACTAGATAAACTTTGAATCTATAATAACTTTATTTTCTCGTTGGAATTTCATTATATGTTTTAAAATTAAACGCAATTTGTTTTGTATTCATTCCATATTTGTATATTTGAGTTTCGCTATTTCCGAGTATTATCAACTGATAATGCTAACGATTTTAAAAAATAATGCCACTACACACTACACCACGAATTGACACCTTCATAGTAATTCAATAAATGTCATGTCAATTTACGTAATAAATGTTATGTCAATAGACGCCATGCTTACCAAAAATGCATGGAAATGTACAAAACTTAAGCGATTCAAATTAAAATAATTTAATTCTGTAATAAATCTATTCCTTGAACAGCATATTAATTCACCAAATAAATTGATGAAAGCGAAACAGCCAAAAATATATATAGTCGTTATATTTATTGTCCCATAAAAAAGATAGGGTACCAATTGAAATTCTTAAATTATTTTCTCGGTTGATTGAATTTTGTGCAGGTGTGCAGGTGTGCAAGTGTGCCGTTTTGTCTGATTTGTTAATTAGGCACAGAAATAAATACCAGGACTCGAATCACAAATATTTTTTTTTTATACGTTTTACAGAAGTTTTCTTGGACAAGCTTAAAAGATCGTTTTTTATTTAAGAAAGGTGACAGAAATCGTTTAGAAGTTAAAATTGATATATTTATTAAAATTGTAATCTTTCAAAAACCTAAACCATGCTAAGTTCACGTCTTTTCAAAATGTACAGTGTGTCAAAATACAATCGAAGTCAAACTCAGAAGCTCGAGAAGTTACTTTGCTATATATCGAAGGTGTTTTGGCCAATTGATGGACCCCTCAAAAAATACGAAAATGAGTTAATGATTGGATCTCATTTTAAGGACGACAGAGCAGGTCTCGGCCAAATGATGTAAATTTCAAAAATATATTGACCTCTTTCTGAAAGGGAAACATCATTTTACATTGGTTTTAGGCTTACAAATTCTGACCCGGCCACTTGATGGAAGTCACTATTATACCGACACACCCTACGTATAATCCCGTTTCTGCGTCTTCAGAAGCTTAGCCACCAAATTCCCACAGGTAGGTATAACCATGATTTATATGCTTTCGACAATATTTATCTTTTTTTATTTTTATATAATATGCTAAGGATTCAAATAAACAAAATGTTCCATTCCATTAGTTAGTGCATAATAAAATATTCTGTTCGTTTGCAAGATAGCAAGAAATTGATTGCATTGTAAATTATTATTATAGGAAAACCCAATTCAATTTGAAGACACTGAAAAACGGTCGCTTAACGATTGGCTAATAATAAAATATAATACGTCCAACTAATCGATGTACTATGCAAAAACTGTCAAAACATATTATATTAACACTTAATTATCACAGTTCATTTTTAAAACAATCACTTGGTTATTGTGGATATTTTCACGGATTCACATTTACAAAATGTCTTCCGGTATTAAGGAATCGATGAGAGAAGTACACGGAAACTGACGTATTGCTCAGGCAGCAAGTTGGAGACGTGTGCGCTGGTCCGCCGTATGGGAATGTCACCAGTTCACGAGGATATCGTCTTTCCTCCGAGGCGGGTCTAAAATCTAAGGCATATTCAGTTACCGGTTCACTTTGACAGCGGATATTGACAGATATATTTCATCTTAGACAAGGTATTAAAATAGTTTATATTATTTATATCTGACAAGAATAAATACTGAGTATAAATTAGTACAAATTTGTATCTTCTATATAAACGTTAGACACTGTTTACTGTCTGTCAGTTCGAGTCCATTCGTGTGCTGGAATGCCTGAAGATGCCAAAAGGCGAAACCTGGGTCGTTAGTGACAAAATACATGGAAGTGTACAAAATCTCAATAATCCAAATTTGATAAACATATTAGTAAAATATTTGCAAAGATATAGCACTATTTACAAAATGAAGGATATAGATTCCAACCCTAATATATACTTCTTCAGTAGGAATTAAGGAGGAATGTTGGAGAGTAAGCAGTATTTTCTCAATCTAACAATCTTAAGAGGAAAGAACGAGTGGTTAGCTAATCATTTCCTCTACGCCAAGTAGAGATGAGAAGGTTACAAATATTCATGCCTTTAGATAAAACGTTGCTTAATTTACATATACCTAAAGTTTTTTTTATACAGTATTGATTTTAAAATCTATTTAGAAAACTGGTAACAAACGGATTCCTATTAATAGTGGTTATTCGATTCCTATAATTATTATTAAAAAGTTAATAAGCTCTTTGGCACATGGTAAGTAATGAAGTTATTTTTCTCAATTAGATCTATACCTAAGTTGGAAAAATATTTTTAATAGACTAGTAGATATTTCTTGTGGTCTTGTGGACTAAGTGAAAAGGCTACGACGGGTCTACGCTGTTTCAATGGCTTAGTAATTTATTTATTATGAATGAAATTACTGACTCTATTGTATTGTTGTAATGGAGTTTCATTTCACAGAGCATTAAGAGAAAATTAGTTACTAGCCTTTGCAAATCTAACGAAATAAATTAAATAAGTAAAAGATTGTTATTATAATAAATCGATGATGAGTCTGCTGAAATGATAAGTAATTAAAGTGCTTTATTGCAGTACAATAAAATTGATAATTCTCAATATCAAATTTTGTGTAGAGAGTAAAATATGCATTTTTATATAAAAAAACTGTTTAATCTTAAACTATTATACATGAATACATTATTTCAACAATATATTTGGCTACTTTTATGACGTATAACCATCCCGTTAACTGTAGAAGTAATACAGTTCTAATAATTCATTATTTTTATGATATAATCCATTTCTTGTAAATCTTGTCAATAATTTACCTAAGCCATATTCAAAAATTATTGTAGTCCGTCATCTACATTATTTTATAAAACTTCAAATTAGGTTTTATCTTTAAAATATTATAACGTCTTCCCACCATGAATTCAGAAAATTATCACCAAAGAGTTATATTTAATATTTAGCATTTATGTTTGCACGCAACTAAAATCTACGACTATATCTCATAGAAGACCAATAAAATGTACTGAATATTTTGTATATATGAGTTATCAAACATATTGAGAACACCTGCCTTATGTAATTTCTAACAAAATCTCAAAGACTGATATTGAATACTCATATAAGAATTGTATGTAAATATATGGAAATAATATTAGTCCATATGCATATCGAGTTACTTTTACAGAACTTAGAAGTGGATGGTAATAAATAATATTGCAAATACACTGCAGTGTTTTACACAAGTAAAAGAAATATTCACTTTTTTTAATATACGAGCTGCAAGGACAACCGCTGCTAAAAATAATTGTTTTTATTTCATTTTTATACAAGCCATTAGACGTTTGAAATTGTTTTACGACCCATCAATTAATATCAAATACCAAGGTACAGTTTAAATCATCAAAATTTCACAAGAATTACAAGTCACCTGTAATTCTTGTGAAATGTATTGCCAAAAAAACAATGAAGTAACGCTGGGTCATTATTTTTCGATCAACCCTTGATTGTGAAACCTGTCATAATTTTTCTTCAAGTTATTATTTCCAAGCACCTGAATAAAAATCATTCCAAGGTTTAATTGTAATTTGATAAAAATACTTCAAGGCCCGGGAAAGGGTAGAAGATTTTTATCATTCAATTATAAATGAAAACACTGATAGTATCAAATTTTTTTTTTAAAGTTTCGTGCTTATAACGAATAGAATGGCACGATACGATGTAATTTAAAGTACAAAACTCAAATCAAACAGTAAGTGCTCATTCAAATATTATTATTAAGGTATATGTCAATGGTTGTGGTGAACAAACGCATAAGTCAAGTACATGGCTCGATTTTTATTATATTCCCATTTTTAAGTATTTACATATCTTCACATGTGTGCCCAAACACAGTATTCAAATATTTTCAAAATTTGTAGTAAATGACATTGTTCATATGCACACGAAATAATGTTCTTTAAATACAGGGGAATAACCATATAAGTCAGACTTATGTGATCAGGTACTCAACATATTTTTGTTTCTAGCTATGTTCTGTGACTTTTTTGACGTTTTTATTGTAAAAATTTGTGTTTAGGATAAAAGATAAAATGTCACCAGATAGAAAAAAACATTGCAATATTGACTTATGTGATTGAATTCCATATTATAATGAAGGAAATTTTTGTAACTGATAATTGAATTCATTTCACTTTTTGGTTAATATTGTAAACACTGAGGATTTAAGTATTATAAATAGTTTTTTATAGTTTTGAATTAAAATTTATTTTTGATTTACAACTAATCCTAGGTTTACAAATTCGTTGTAAGCTTCATTATCAGTGATAAGAAATATACTGCCTCTAGAGAGTAAAACCGTTGTGACTTGGTCGTCTTGGATTATTTTAAAATATTGGAAAATCATTTTTGATTCTTACAAATTAAATTGTCACGTATTATGACTTAAATTTAAGTATTTGAAATTGGTTGTTTATACATTGCAATGGCTTTAATTCAACACACATTTTCCACAAGTTACAGAACCAATGTTTACAAAAAAAAAACCGGAAAATATTCTCTTTCAAACCCCGCACTTTTCCGCCAAGGTCGCGATGGCCGACCGTACGACAATAATGGCGGCTGACACGCGGGAAAACCGCTAACCGTGCAAAAATTTGAGGTTAGGTATTAAACAATTTTGGCGGGATTTCGCGAGTGCGTCGCGTGACGTCACGGGGTATGCGTCCACCCTCTTTCGAGACCGAGTGCCACTGAGCGCCATTGTGCTCGCGGCGAAGTTGGCTGCGAGAGGCGCTCGGGAACGTGGATGAATCTAGTGTGATATCGCGCGTATCTATGGGGATACTGTCGGCGTGTGCATGTGTGTTTGGTGATAATCGTAATGCAATATGGCCGCGGGATGTCCCGCCAAATTCATCGGTGTAATCGCTTATTATGCTTTTTAGTATGGGGTATCAAACACCAAGAAGGATATATACTAAAGATCTGTATTAGATACAATGTTTTTAAAAATCATAATGAAGGTATTAGTTTTGAGTTATTGAGATTTTGTACACTTCCATGTATAATTTAAGTATAATTTAAGACATCGACTGAGGGTGCTTGATGGAATTTCAATATCAAATTTGGATTATTGAGATTTTGTACACTTCCATGTATTTTGTCACTAACGACCCGGGTTTCGCCTTTCGGCATCTTCAGGCATTCGAGCACACGAATGGACTCGAACTGAGAGACAGTAAACAGTGTCTAACGTTTATATAGAAGATACAAATGCGACAAATATTATTTTATTATTTATTATTTACGAGGTAAGATATTATACGTCTGTAAATATAAATTATAAATGTAAATAAATGTAAATAATATTTGTCGCATTTGTATCTTCTATATAAACGTTAGACACTGTTTACTGTCTCTCAGTTCGAGTCCATTCGTGTGCTCGAATGCCTGAAGATGCCGAAAGCAAACCCGGGTCGTTAGTGACAAAATACATGGAAGTGTACAACATCTCAATAATCCAAACTTCCATGTATTTTGTCACTAACGACCCGGGTTTCGCCTTTCGGCATCTTCAGGCATTCGATCGCACGAATGAACTCAATCTGACAGAAATTTGTATATTCTATATAAATGTTAAACACTATTTACTGCCTGTGTTTTTGTGTAGTTTTGCATAGTTAAAACCATTATTATTAATTAATTAACACTATTAGTTGCATATGTATAAAACGTTCATTTTTTATTTGAACTGCACTAATAGCTCATAGGTAATAAATAGATATGTATAAATCTTCAAAAATAACCACCACGTGATGAAACTACTACTCGGCAGAGGGATCTTTGCTCAAAATAATACAATACCTATTTTTTAAGTTATTAAATAAATATAACTAAATGAATTTGTCAGAAAGGATAGGGTAGTAGACGGATTGAAATTGTAGGAAAGGATGTTATAGAATGTCTGAAATACGTAAAAAAATAGTCAGTATCAATAATCTAATAAATTATATTGAATCTCCTTAGTTGAGAGTGACATTGCACACGATTGCGCAATTGCAAGGGTTTTAATTCCTGAGTGGACACTTTTTGAAGCCGATTTCTCAATCAATTATTGAATTCTTATCCAAGGGCATCTTTGTTAACCTATTCGATCCGAAAAACGGTGTGTGCAGAAAGTGATTCCCTAATTACTGGAAAGGTTGAGTTACTGAATGAAAAACTGTTCTTGCAGAAAAAAATAATGAGTTTAAAAACTAAACTTTTTAAAAGAATGGTTATTTAAAAAAAATGTGTTGAAAATATTTCAAAAAGATCTGAAATATAAATAAATGTTTTTAGCTAGGAACCTATTAGGATATCTGAAGAAGTCAAGGCTCGTACAGACTTGCGGAGTCAATGGATGTAGTAAATCTCAATTTTGACAGTATAATTTATAGCGATACTGGCCAAAGATTTGAAATACTGCCCAAGTATGTGCCAGATAATTTCGAATCAAAAATTATGTATGCACGAATATGCAATAAAAATGGGTGAAATTGAAATCAGAAATGGTGTTCGTGAGAGTATAATTATTCAAGAGTAATTCAGAAATGAGGAGTGCGAAAATGTGGCAGTGAAAAATGAGTAAAATTTCCTACTAGGAAGAATAAAATTATTTCTCGAGCGGTTTTACTTTAACAGCTTTCATGGCTTCGTGGCTGTAAAAGCTGGAGCTCAAAAAGAAAGAAGACGGCGGGGTAGTGGAAAGAGGGTGGGGGAAGAAAATGGAGGACGGGGAGAAAATTTAATGTCATATTGGAACAGCTTCGAGGAAAGAGTTTCGATGCGAGCTTTACACAAGCAGCTTCCTTTATGCATCTTTACTTTGTAGAACAGAATTGGCCTCTAAGTTATGATTATTCTTTTTTTAACTGTTTCTCTGTGCATATAATGAAATATATCACACCGCACGATAGAGTGAGCGATATAGTCAATGTGTGTTTCACGTTACATGTCAGTAGATGTGAATCCTACTTAACACTTATAAAAGTGACATGATATTGAACTAACCTAACCTAACCTTAAAGAATGATTGTGTGATGTTTCTGAAATTTAAGGTGAATAGTTGATAATATTGGAAAAGAGTTATTTGTGTTATTTCAGGTGTTTATTATTTCAATGCCAAACACATTCAAAATGATATATTGGGACCAGTTTCGTTATGATCCTTAATTACACGTATGGTGAAATAAATTGTTTCTTGGTATTATCCAATATGTATCGCAAACATCCATGAACAGGTGTAGCAAGGCGGGGGGGGGGGGCATTTTCGAATGTGAACAGAAAATTTCTATGTTAAAAAATAAATATTTTTTTTTATATTTATATATAATCAATTCAAGATATATTCCATTCGTCATGTTTTCTTCTGTCTAATTTGTGACTCGTTGACAAAACATACTTTTCTAGGGGCGACATTTTTGATAACGAGTAGAAAATTATATAGGTAATAAACAAATAAGAATTGTTATAAAATTAAAATTGATAACTTAGTTATTCCACTTGGTTTATCACTAACGTGTCTATAATTATCTTCAGTCTAAAGCTGCTTCATAAAGAAGCGAAACGTGTCACGTTAGTGATAAACTAAGTGGAATATCTAAGTTATCAATTTTAATTTTTTATTAAAAATGAACTTCCACAAAGTTACTGCCGAATCCATAGAAAGTAAAATAATAATAATAAAAAAGAATTGTTAGGCCTTGTGATTTACTGACAAAATTTATTCCTTTTCTGAAAAATCTAAGAATAATCATGAAGCCTCGAAATTTTTCGGAAACGAAATGAATAAAAACAATATAATAACAACAGAAAGTATGTTGCGATTAAAAAAATACTTTCAATAGCACACCAACTGGCACATAAAATAGATTTTGATAATGTTATTGGCGATTTTGCTAAGAGCAATGCGAGGAAAAATAAATTTGCTATAGTTCCATTAAATGTTATTTTAGTAAAATCTACTGAATATCTTGTCCTTAATCAATTGACAAATTTTAATTCGTTTTTATGTAAAATATATACATATTAATGTATTCTAAGTAAATAATTTTATATTTAAATGTAAATAATAAATGTTAAATTTATTTAAATGACGTATGGATTTTTTACATAATATGTGAAAAACAAGCCTGCTGAACTCTACAAATTTTACATTAAATATAACATTTGTAATTGACAGGATTGTAAAAACATAGTACATATTTTTCAAAAAATTTTGTTCATACCCAAAATTTTTTTTTCTTTGAATCTCTAAAAGGCGCAATCTTTTATTACATAAAATCAACATTTTTGGAGAAATATTATTAATATTAAACATAAAATTTGCTAGGATTGTAAAAATATAGTGTTTTTCAAGAAATTATTCTTCAAAAAAAATTTGGAGAAAAAGTGGGAGGAGGGGAGAGCGGAAATTTAAAGACCGCGCCGGGCGGCACAAGCCCTTGGTATGCCACTCCATCCATAACCACGAACAGAAGTCCATAAATCGATTGAAAAATCAATTTCCAAAACTTAAAAGCTTAAAACCCGAGACCTGAGACATCCGTAACCGTAGGCAACGACGATGATCACTGCACCACGGACATTCTGTTGTCAAACGTCCATTAGGAGGCCATATGCTCCACACTGGGAGCGGAAATGGTAAAAAACTATGAAATCATTACTTACTTGAATTACTAAATTACGAAAACAACCATACAATTAAGATTTAAAATTACAAATTTCAAAGCTCGCATAGAAACGTGAACTTGTTTCATAAAACCTCTGTTTCTTGGTTAAAATAAGATTGTTTTGTCTCTCTCTAGCGTGAAACGATTTCGCTACTCCATGAAACACCCCCATCTTTCTCACCCCCTCAGTAAAAAGCAATATATCTGTCTCTTTCCAGAGAACAGTTTTCCGTATAAGCTCTCTTCATCGGGCACCAGATTCTGTGTTACTACGAAAATTTGTACAGCCCCTGTTTTGTATAACAACAGATTCTGAAATTTTCTTTTCTTAATACCTTTTAAATTTCGAACAAATAATAAATGTTTAGGCCCAACCAAACATGTCATTTTTAAAGTTGTTTTTAAATCATCGTATAAATAAAGGTGTAAGATATTTTTTGATGTATTCATAAACTGTTTATTTTGTTGAAACTGAAAATATAATAACGAATCTTCTACCGGACCTTTTCTAGTGTATATGTTAATTTTGCAGCTTAATTAATAAATTACTTTTATATTGATATATCAAATTGTGCTATATATATTACTAAGTTTTTTAAATATGACCAGGGCCAGTTTCGTTCAGCGCGTGACCGTTTTTATAAGATGGACAATTCCAATAAATTTAATAAGCAATTTGCTATTGCATAAACAAGCAAAATGCTTGATATTTTGAACCATATGAGATAAGCTCAAAAGAGATTATTTAAACTACTCGAGATCAACTCGAGGAGAAAAGACTTCACGGACACCCTTGTCCAATCTCTAATTTAAATTGAAAAGATCTAAATGTGATCTTGATATTGCCTGGGCTGGAATCCAAACCCTCTCAAAGGGGCGTTCTATATATGGGAGACCATATTCGATTGTATTTTTTCTCCTATTAAAAATATTACCAGATCAAAAAAGATGTATAATAAATAGGTACTATATCCTTTGATTTTAAATGAGTCAAAAAATAAATTAAAAAGCTCTTTAAAAAAGAAATGTCTTTCAATCAGGAATTGAAAGAATTAAACCATTAAACCATTAAAATGATAAATTTGTTAATAGTAAGAAATTAAATTAGTGTCACACAGTTGTAGAAAGCGCTATCCCACACGTTGTATCTAGGCAGATGCATAGATATTTAATAATATATATATATATATAGTACCTACGTCCCTTTCGCTCTGATGTCGTTGAGTTTTGCAATGCCGTAAAGTAAGGAGGCTTCCCACAATCGGCCATAATTCCATTTATGTGGAATGTGGATTAATCCACGCTCAAGCAAGGTTCCCATATTATTATCATCATGCTTTGTGGAATACGCCATTTTTATTATCGAGAATTTTCTAGTGGTAGTCGTTCCTTGTTTTATTTCGGTGTATTGCCATAGATGAAATTACATTTTGAAGTATTTTTTTGACTTGGATTCTTAATACCAATCCTATAATACCCATTTGATGTTTACTTTTAAGTTTATCGTGAGGTTTTAATAATAAATGAATGTCACAGTTTATAGTGTTTTGACTCTTTTTTAAAACTAGGTCATGATAATACAAAATATTTGGAAGCTGTTACATATAAGGAAGATTTCTAGGGCAATTACTTCTGAGACACTCTTGTATACATTTGAAAGTGCATATTTTTTGTGCTTTTGGTATGATAACTTTACACTTTCGTTAAGCTAAACTCTAAGAATATTTTAATAATAATTGGATTTGTTGATTTTTACAAAATGTTTATGAATTCGTATAAACAATATTATCGGCGTCCGTGGCGCAGTTGGTAGAGTCGCTGGCTACGGAAACGGATGTCTCGGTTTCAATTCCCGGTGCGGACGGTATTATAAATTGATCTTTCAATCGATTTATGGATTTCTGTTCGTAGTCTGAGTCCTCCTTCCCACCCATCCCATCCTCATGGGGCGCAGAGAGAGCGATTAGCTAACCACTAGTCCTATCCTAGCCCTAACCTTCTATCCGTACTCTCTTCGAAAGAAAAAAAGAGGTTGAGCAACTGAGTAACAAGCAGCTCTCGTAGAAAAATTCTGTTAAGATACCTCCATTAGGAAATCATATGCTCCACATTGGGAGCGGACATGAAAAAAAAATTAACAATATTTATTGTATTTTTATTTCGTATTTTAAAACCAGTTTATGTTACATATGTATATATTTCATTACAAGACGTTATTGTGAAAATGCACTTTTCACATTTTTTTAAACTAGACTAATTTTTTTAAAAAGACATTTTTGAATAATTATTAACAAAAAAGTAAGTTCTTTTAGAATGAGGTTTGCAAAACCTTTGGAGCTTTGTTCAAAAAAAAATTTAAGATTTTAACTTATGATGAAAAAATACTTAAATAATGAATAAAATGGAGAATCATTTTATTATCCTTGTTATTTGTCTGAAATATTAAGCATAACTTATTATATATAGGAACATATGGACACAGGATTTAAGTAATTTGAACTGAATCAGTCTTTTAAAAATATCCACTATCAACTATTCGAATAAAAATAATAATTTCAATAAGACAAAACAGGATGCTGTGGTTTTTACCGTTAATTATTCAATTGAAAAAATTCTTACCCATAAAACATCTACCAAAGAATGATCGTTAAGTATATATTACTATTAAAGTATTAATATAATTAAAGAAATCGACTGAGGTGCTTGTTGGAATTTTAATATAAAATTTGAATGGTTGAGATTTTTTAAATTTCCTATCTATTGTAAGAGTTCATTTGTGTGCTCAAATTTCTAAAGATGCCGAGAGGTGAAACCCGGGTCATAAGTGACGAAATACATGAAAATGTACAACATCTCAACAATTCAAAAGTATTTATATATTACTTCGGATAAGGATGTCTCAGGTTCAAATCCCGGTACGAACAGTTTTAGGAATTCTGTTCGTAGATATGGATGTTTGTGATGTCTAAAATTTTCTTCCAGCCATCCGATCGTTAAAATGAGACGTAGCGAGAGCAATTAGCTAATCACTAGTCCTGTCCTAACCCTATCCTTTAATCCTTACTCTTTTCAAAAAAGAGAGGTTGAGAAACTGTGTAACAAGCAGTTCTCGTAGACAAAATTTCATTACAAATCCATATGATATGTAAAAAAATATATTTAAAATTAACATAAATGTGACTTTTACAATTTTTACTTAGATACTTTTTCTCTAACATATTAAATAAAAATTTTAATAAAATTGTTTTGATTGTAAATTTGATGTCGACAAAAAATAGCAAAGAAAATATAATAATGCACAAAAAGAGAATAAATTCGCTCTGTTGGAAAAATATCTTGGCATTTGAATTTTTGTTCAGAATGTCAAGTGTTTCCTTTTGAAATATGTTTTGACTTGTGGAATAATCTTTTTCAAGTTTTCCTTATAACCACATTTTCTTATTTTCTCTTATTTTCCTTTGCTTAATGCCAAAAAAAGATAGCGACTGTATTTCTTTAGAGAAAATGAGACGGCAACAGTAGATATACATGTGTTTATATTAGGATGGATATCACATATATAGGTTTTAGAATCGCCTGTTAAAATCTAGATGTTGAATCTGGACATTTTTTTTTAATAGTGGGATATATTTTAAATTATTTATTATCCATAGTGGATTGTTGAATGTCGTTGGTTTCAGTTACGGATCTCACGTGTTCAAATCCTAGGACGGACAGTTTCATAAATTAATTTTTCAATCGATTTATGGGGTTGTGTTCAAAAGCTTGGATGTTTGTGATGTCTAAAATTCCTTCCAAACCATCAAATTTTAAAAGTGGGATGTAGCAAAAGCGATGAGCTTACCATTAATCCTGTACTAGCCCTATCCTACTTTCCCTACTCTCTTCGAAAATTGAGAAGTTAATCAACTCAGAAACAAGCAGTTCTCGTACAAAACTTTTGATGAGATGCCTCCATTGGGAAGCCATATCCACATTGGGAGTCAAAAAATGATCATACGGAGTAAATAAGAGTTTAAAGTCCCGATATGAATAATCAAAAATGCTTGTTTATGGGTAATATTTTTAAATAATATGCAGCCATCTAATTAAAATCCACGAGCACTTAAGCTAAGCCGGATGTATTAAAAGTAAAGAGATTTATCTATAGTTAAAATACACGATCATCATTATGCTGTGAGCAATAGCGTGAATAAATCATGTCATTTTTCTATCACGACACTTATTTGTCATTAAACATACATTACTATATACTATATTAAGCGTTAAGCAATCACTTGTCTTCAATAACTATTGATTTAAGTGATCTCTGACACATTAAGTAAAGATTTTTCTTTAATACTAAATCTTATGATTGAATAAAATATGAAATTTAATTTATTACTAGCGATATGAGTAAAACTGGTAACGGCAAATGGAATACTAAGAGAAATACAGCATGAACTGCAATTTCGATGTTGCTGATATACTTATTTAAAAAAGTTTTTATTGATTCGGCTGACGATAACATGCTGAATTAAATTTATACTTATATATAAATCGTTAACGTTCATATTTTGAAATATCACTGCAAAGAATCATTCTAAAATAGCCGGATGAATAAATTTCTGTTTTAAACTAGAATACAGTTAAATTAAAATATTTTTTTTCTGATTGCACTTTGTTATATAGTTGGCTTCTGATATTACATGCTTCAATTTAATGTTTTGGTGCAAATATGTTGTATGTCCTGTTTGGCTTGTTTTGAAAACATCGAATTTAAAGATTTAAGATGCATGTGAATTACAGGCCAAATAGACATATTATGCATTTTTATTATACAATATCTCTTAAAATACCTTATTTGACGAAACTCAGACAAACGATTTTTACTAAAACTGGAAATACAATATCTTTGCACTAAGACATGAACACGGTTTTTATTTAACTTCACTTGCAATGTTTTTACTAGTTATGTGATGGATCATCATGTAAATTCAAAAAAATTGGATTTTTATACATTAAATAGTTATCTATAATAATACAAAACAAAGATTTTTTAATTACTAAGTAATGCCTCTATTAGTTAAGCAGTTAAGTCAGCATATAATGATCTATTATAACAGATTAATTTTGAGTGTCAAAGCTATGCGTGTAATATTCTACAACCACCCTCCATTTGACAGGGGTAGTAAACTGTAGAGTGCGCACGCATCGTGTGCAGAGGGCGTGGAAAATTTCATACTCTATTGGTTGCATACAACTCTACACTAGCATTTATCCAATGAATTATACCAAGGTAGGATGAGCCTGTAGAAAACATCATTTGAATAATAAAATAACGATTTTCGTAAACAGGTTATGATAAATAAGAAAGCATGTTATCAAGGTAAAGTATGTTCATTCTTTAACATCACCAATCAAAAGTTGAAATATTTGTTAAAATAATTCATATATGAAGTTAGATTTGAATTGAAATTATTACTATCCGTGCTGCAGTGGTCAGCGCCGTTGGCGTCGGTAACAGATGTCTCGGGTTCAAATCGCGGTACGGGCAGTTTTATATATATCGATTTTTCAATTAATTTATAGATATCTGTTCGTAGGCATGGATGCCCTTCCACTCACCCGCTCTTAAAAAAGTGGTGTAGCTAAAACAATTAGTTAACCCCTAGTCGTGTCCTAGCTCAATCCATTTATCTCTACTCTCTTCGAAAAAAAACGGTTGAGTTCGGGTAGAATAATTACTGTTGAGAAAAGCTGCATCAGGAGTCCAAATGTTTCACATTGGCAGCTGACATGGATACAAAAATATATATTCAAATTATCTATTATTCTTTATTTGTCTTTTGCGTGGTATGAAAATTCAAAGAAATTGTAGATGTTATTATACCGATTATTAGGTAGATGTCTTGTGTTGGTGTCATATTAAAAACCGCAAAGCGATTATAACATCCTCAAATCGACTCACCGCAGAACATTAAAGCAGTCATCTGATAACCGACTGATAATCAAGACAAGTAACGTAACTTTTCAATTACAATATTTCATTCATCTCGAAAAATGAGAGTATTACAATAATTATTGATCTTGCAAATGCATAGATAGTTAAAAACAAGATAACTTGGAACATATTGGCGTCAAATCGGGTATTGCAGATGAGTGTATTTGAGAATCGATTGATGGTGAGTTGTTCAATATTCCTCTTCACGGACGGTACATATATTTTAATGATATTAAGAATATAATAATTGTTAGCTAATCACTCTCTCGCTCAAGGTGGTGTGATATCGATACCTTTGGCTGCAAATATATGAATTAATAAAACAGTATATTTACGGAATAGTCCACTACGGTCAAAGAGTTATCTTATACCACTATCCCTACAAGACGGGATTTTATAATGTTATTTTGAAGAGAGGGTTAGAGCGGCTGATGTACAATTTTTTTTGTATTTGTTCTCGTCCAAATTAACATTTTATTGACATTGCGAGTGGATATGGAAATATAGAGGAAAACAAATAATTAGAAGAAGAATAAATAAGACGTTTTCTTTTTGTCTAAAATGATGAATTTTGATATTTAGAATTCCCTCCCACCCATCTGATCCTCACGGGGCGTAGCGAGAGCGATTAGCTAACCACTAGTCCTGTCCTAGCTCAATCCATTTATCTCTACTCTCTTCGAAAAAAAATGGTTGAGTTCGAGCGAGAGCAAGAGAGGTTGAGCAACTGAATAACAAGCAGTTCACATAAAAAATCTGTTGAAATAACTCCATTAGGAGACCATATGCGCCACGTTGGGAGCGGACATGGAAAAAAATAAAATAAATAGTGTATTTTAAGAAAATAATAATAACTGAATTTAGAAAAGGAGGTATTAAATTTGCCGGGTCCGTAGTGCAGTAGTTAATGTCGTTGGTTGTCTTCGGTTACGGATGACTCGAACTCAAATCCCCGTACGGACTATTGATTTATAGTTTTCTGATCGTAGGTTGATTAGTATGATTGATTTTTGGGATGTCTAAAATTCCCTCCCACCAATACGATCCTAAATAGGGGGTGTCGCGAGAACGATGAACAGCTGAGTATCGAACAGTTCTCGTAGAAAACTGCTTTTGAGAGAGAGGCCATATCGATTATACAGTTCATTAGTAAAACATCTTGAAAAAAATTAAATTTGAGTCTAATATACAGTTATGTATATGAAAAATTTTGCGTTATATCGGATTCAGCACTCAAATAATTCAAAAATGCCAACAAAAATCCAGATAACGTTCTGAAGAATTAAACAAAATGTTGATAATTTTTTTAGTCAGTAAAAGGATCTTTTTAAATATCCTTCTACTGACTATACTCGGAAAGTACTTAATTGTTAAATATCTAGTAATAAAATGTATAAAACTCGTGTACACATCAGTAGTATTTGATTTATATTTACCATTTGAATAATGTTTTTACCATTACGGGGTATTCGGAGATGCCTGGATGACCTGGATGAAGGATATGCTCCACATTAGTAGCACACTTGGTTTTAAAAATAAAAAAAACGTATTTGAAATTTATCGTTAGGGAGTGAATCCAACTTGTATTTATTTCATACAAAAGTGTTGCTCGCATATCAGATTACAGAATATGTAAGCCTGTTTTGTTCTTAGTCAAGTGACACAAAATACCCTGGAAAATGGTAACAGATTCCTTTCACATCGTATGTGGGTAAATTACAACGACCTATTCTTGTGAGGAAATGACGTTAGTCATTTGTGGTAACTCGTCAAAAACCAGGAAATCTAGCTTCGAGGGAACACATGGAATATGTTCATCTACAATTGATACTCGCTGCAAGGGACCGATATTTAATAAGTAAAAAGGGAATATCTTAAAGATATCATGTTATTGGAGTCACGTCCACTCTCAATGTTTGTATTTAAAAAGAATATTGAAAAAGACTTTCCTGTAATATTCTTTCATAAATAAATGACTACAGAGTAGACAAAGAGTTATTTATTTTAAAATTATGTTATAACCATATTTTTTTTCATTTGGAACAAAACACCATGTAACTCGAAACAAAAAAATAATATAATTTAAGACATCGACCGAGGGTGCTTGATGGAATTTCGATATCAAATTTGAATTGTTGAGATTTTGTACATTTCCATGTATTTTGTCATTAACGACCCGGGTTTCGCCTTTCGGCATCTTCAGGTATTCGAGCACACGAGTACTCGTGTGCTCAAAATTTAAAACAATAATAATTTATATTCAACGTACAAACATAAAGATCTCATTTTAAATGTATTATTTTTGATTTTTTTTATATTTAAGTAGTTTTTATGAATTAAAATGAGTATGACATTGTATTTGTTTTTATGGTACTGACTCGTTGCAATCTTGAATCAAATTTAAAATCAACCGTTTCCAAAAATCATATATTAGAATATATTTAAAAATAATTATGTTTTCTTAAATAATAATATTTACTCTAAGTGATGTAGGTGTACTATCTCAGTATTTATTTATGTTTTTTATTAGAAATATTTAAATTAAGAATAGGTATTTCTCACAACAAGAGTGGGATGATTCTCTCTTTTACTCTTATTGATCTTACGTTGAAAATTATATCGCTCTTCTCTTCTTTTATGTGGTGGAGATTTTTAACCGCAACCGGAAATGAAATGAGTTAAATAGTTCCAAGCCCGATATTTTAAAAGCGTCTTTTAAAAAAAAAACCATACAATATTAAAATCGTCAGAAAGTAAATATTTGACGTTTCTTTGATAAGCGCGTAAAAATATTTTGTGTTTATTCCTGAGCAATTCTGACACTAACAATACATCGATCTGTCCAAATCAAACGGCTCTCTCAAATTTACGTAGCAGATTAAGAGTATAGATATCATTAAAAATATCAACAAACGCAGACATCTGCTGTAATTTAAGCATTTTAACATTTTTTAGCATGTTTAATACTTAAAGTACATTATTGTAAAATAAAACACAGGAAATATTGTCAGAAGATATAAGCTTCAAAGTTACTGATCACCGACGACATTATATTGGGTATTCGTGCAGGCGAGTGGTTGCTCTAAAGCCAATATGTTGGCTTTCCGAATGCTAAGCGTTAAGCTTAAAAAATGCTTGGGCAAGAAGTATAGTCCCGTTGACCGTTAGACTATTGTACAAAAAAAGTCAAAAAAAATGGAAAGATTGATTATATTTTGATATGTTTCTCTACAAGAAAAGACTATACCTGGCAAGAAATATGTGATAGTCCAATATCATAGATTAACCAAATATTAATTACAAAAATTATGTTATCGTATATACATAACTGTAACAGATACGTACAACTAAAAAATATACATTATCATCAGTATCTGAACATTTTAGTGTAAATGTATAATTATATATATAATTTCACCGACCCTGCTCTTTCTTATCTGATTCGTAACCTGGTATTATCATTTTTGAAGAATTTTGTAATCATACATATTATTTTTTATTTCTCAAGTGTTCCACAACCAGGTTGAAGCGTTTTAAAGCTGATTTTAAATAAAAAAAAGGAAATCTTTCAAAAATTCAATATAAATACATCGACATAATATAACAAATTACATTCGTATGCGGTTCTGATCATTACATATAATTGTGGAAATAATAAAAAATGTGTTCTTTATTTTATCTAAGTCAAATGTTTAATTACAGAAAAAAAAGAAAATTACACAATTCGTATTTGATAATTTTAACAAGTTAATTGATTTCATTTCTTATTTGACTTAAAATATCTATTGAAATTATTCAATGGATATATAATTTATTAAAATAAATAATAAAATATTGCATTAATTGCAAAAGTATCGAAAACGCGTGTCTATTATTTAAAATAAAAGGCAAACTTCCCTCCTTAAGAATGCGAGAGAAAAAATTCAAATCACCCGGTTGTGAAGCTATATCATTATCCACTTTAAGCGGCCAGAAACAAAAGGATTTTAAAGATTCAGTAAATTTTATGTTAAGCAAATCGGATTCGGACACGGGAAAACAAATAAGAAGGATAAAAAACAGGTGGCAGGTTGCTTATTCGCTATTTCCGAGATCTCTGTCTTTTTTATTGATAAAATATATATTGTAGTAATACAAATCAGTTGTTGTTTGAGGGTTGGAAAATAAACGTACAATATACAATTATCAACGGATGAAATACCATCACAGATTCTTTGAAGAAGAGAATTTCGTTTATGGCGTAAGATGATCATTTAATATGATGCCTACGGAGAACCTCAGCCATGTTTGCCTATTTTTCCGATTGGTGGAACTCCTGCGTCCTGGAGAGCCGCGAATAATATCTATAGAATTTACTCAGTGGATTCTGGCAAGTCATGGGAAGAAGCAAAGCAATCGCCGGGTGACGGGCCATATAAGCGAATATGGTTGAAGAAAATTGTATATTTCGTAAGTATTTGACACTCTCCATTGAAGGTGTTAGACAATTCTCCGCGCAGAAAATTCATAGACTGAGAAGGCCAAGCCAATAAATGCTCGGGATAATTTTAACCTTTTACTAAAAGATGATAAATAATTATTTTTTATGGTGTGTTCCAATTCTAAGAAACATTGTATAGCTAGAGCAAAAAGCTAGCCACTAGACCTGTCTTAACCCTATCCTTCTACCTCAACTGTCTTCGAAAAATAGTGCTTGAGCGACTGAGTAACAATCAGGTCTCGAAGAAAAAACGTCAATTAAATTTGAATAGTTTGTATTTGAATGCGTGCCAACTCGAGATGAAGTCTGCGAGGACTGAAAAAAAAACTGCGCACAGTTTAGAGGAAACACTGGTGATAGGTGGAACTTTAGTTGATTAATAGCAACAAACAATTCATTTTGTTGTTAGTCATTTAGTTAATAAACAACAATTTACTTATGAGATAAAATATAACGACAGTATTACTAGTAGAATTTGATTCACATAAAAGGGAATAGGTTACCAGAAAGTATGTTGTGTCTGGAGGAGAGAGATAATATTCAAGACGGAGAATTTAATGTTAACTTAAACATAAAACACAATTACTTGTACTACAGTTTCATGATCACCTGATAGAAATAAAGTCATAACAGGGCTATTTATACAAAATTGAATGTGAACAATTACAAGGTATATAAAGCAGTTGGTTCAAGAACTATGACAAGAATTTACAGGTTATCGAACAAATTATATATAAACGAAATCAATTAGTCTACAATTAAAATGTTAAGAAACTCTTACAAATCAATAAATAATAATATGAAATAAGAGATGATCACATTAAAAATCAATTGTCGGAGCAAAATGTGATGCGATAAAAACAATTCATAAATATTCATTAACCAAAAATAAGGTGTATTTTATTCCGCTCTTTATACTTGAGTCAACTTACGATGATCACACCTAAACTTTATGAAATATTCATGTTTTAGACTACTAATATACTATTATATTATAGTTAATTCTAATATTTCTCACTTAAAGTTGCATACTTACTAAAGTTGGGTTTTGACTATCTACTCTATCAAAATGAATTCAGTACTTAGATATCCTCAAATGATAATACCAGAAGAAAGTTAAATTTATATTGTAACAACGAATTAAAAAATACTATTAAGAAATTAAAATACAATATGAGTATGCAAACTGCCGTGTTTATTTTGCAGCTATTATTAACTATAAATTTTAAAATTACTTCCTTAACCACAAAACCAGTATAAAACACGATTTCTACATATCTTAATTCAACAAATTAACAACGGATTATGTAAATATTAAAACATACACAAAAGCTGGTGGTTAATGATTATTAATTTCATATGGAAAGTATTTATAATAATCCCCCACCTTGTTTAATTTCTTTTCCAAAACACTTCCGCGTTCTGGTTCTTTTCTCAGCTCCACTTTTTCTTTCTTACCTGGTTACAAACAAAACTGACTGGCTAACATCGCTTGACGCTTCACCGCCTCTGCGATTTCCGTCTTCAGGTTTCAGACATTAAAAATTTGTACTAATTTACTTCACGGAGCAGGTGTCTACCAATAAATCTTTTTCGATGCCAAATTCAAACAATAGGACAGGTGTTTTTGAACGGTACAGTACTCCTGGAGAAATTCGGAACAATTGCTTCGGTTTATTGATTTTTTATTAAGATTAATTTCTTTTGATTTTCTTTTTGTAACCATACGGCGTGTTGGAAAATATTACATTTGATTCGTCAGTACATGTTGGCTGTCCCACCACCATCAGCTATAAGACTCAATATGAGTGAAAAATGATACACACGAATGGTTACACCAAAAGACGAATTAGGTTGGTTTATTAGGTTGAAAAACATACAGGAGTTATAAATGATACAGAAAACAGGGTAAAAGTGGAACCCTCAAGTGCGCAGAAATGCGCAGTCCGGAAAATTGACCTTACCATTGAAGAGTGATTCGAAGATACTTTCAGCGTACATTTTTGACCGAAAAAAACGAGGCCGTGTCAGTATGTAGTCGCTGATTTTACGGCTGCTTTCCATAAGCATCAATACAAAATAATTTATTCATCGCGCTTTTGGTCCGATGCAGAGTTGTACGTGATATTTTAACAATGCACAAGTAGGAAGAAGAATATGTCGACTGTGTTTTGGCCAATTGATGTAGCCCTCAAAAAATATGAAACTGAGTTAATGATTGGACCTCATCTTTAAAGACGATAGAGCAGGTCTCGGTCGAATGGTGTAAGCGAGAAAAATAAATTGACCACTTTTTGGAAGGTAAACATCATTTTACATTGGTTTTAGGTTTAAAAATTCTGACCTGGCCCGTTGATGTAAGCCACTATTATATCAACCTCCCTCCCGTTTCTGCAAACATGAGAATTTACAGGAGTGCATTTCAAAGATTCATAACGTAACTCAAGCATGTATTTTTTTCGATAAAAACAGTTTTTACTCTCTCCTGAACAATTTCAATTTTGAGGGCTCACATAAATTGACCAAAACACCTTCGATATTAAATTATACCTTCACATAAGGCAAAATTTTTGAATATTCATTATGCAAATGTGCTAGAAATAGTCACAGTATGTAAAGAAAACTTAATGTTACTTAATCAGACATCAATGTTGTTTGTTTCATTCTCCAATGTGTATTCTATTTTCTTACTTTTGTGGTGGAATTCCATTAAAATTATTTAAAATAATTTACAAGACAAATTTTGTTTATTTTACGGACATACTGAATTGTGAAAATTAAATGACCGACTGTTTTTATAACAAATTCATCTTCACATTTCACAGAGTGATTTGCAGTAGCAATGTGAATTTTGTTTTTTTTTTTGATTTGTTTTCTATTGATAAATTCGAAATAGAAATAAATTATAAAGCCACACAAACGCCGTGAGTGCTCTTTTTTGAGATATGGTTTTACCAAAGCAAAATTGTATCCGAAAAGGTTTGATTTTATCAATTTGGTTGCTATTTTTTGCAAAGAATAGAATTGCATTTAATGACAGAAAGGCTCGGTTTTTAACAATTTGCAATTTCGTATTGCGGTCCGGTTTTCATATTATTTTCGAAAAATGATAAATGTAATCATATTTAACATTGTGATGTTGATGAATCAAGAGCTTTTTGTTGAATACTGTTCACAATAAAATCATTTATTTATCTCTTTACCATGGAAAAAAGGGAAATGAAAAATTGACTTGAAAACTGTTTAAAAAGATCAATAATTAGTTTTCTCATATTAATAGCTGTATGGTTAATATGTAATACATTATTATTCGTTTACACAATTTTTGACTGAATATACAATGTGGAGTAGTATTTTTTTGGTTTATGGATAAGTAAAAAACAATCGTTTTTAATTTTATGAATCAATCGGCATAATACACGAATCATACGAGAAGAAATTCTGAACTAAGAAATGGCCTGAATATTCTTAGCTACCTGCTGAGTATTTGTATTGGTCAAATCATCACTTCGACATTGCATCTATAATCCTTTTCCTTTCTGATGATGAGTTCGGTTTACCGTCAACCGCAGTGGCTTCCTGTCAGATGATCAAGATCCTCATCATCGTCTTTATCATCACCTGTCTAGTCTTTTGTTTTTAACGCGACGAGGGTTCGCGGTTCTTGTCCCGACGCGACCATGCACGGATTTAGAAAGGGGCGCGAGAAAGTACTGAGCTCATGACAGAGAGCGACGCATTTACATATTTTATCAACAAACATTGAATTTAAATATTCGGCTATTGATTAAAAATAAATAAACACTTATTTATGGTGTATGGAGAAAAGGTGACAAATATACCTAATTCAAAAATATTTTACACGCTTTAGCTAACTCATCAAAACAATTTATATTTTGGTGTCTCACCATCTTCATTTTCAGTAAAAATGTTTACAATAACTGAAAAGCAATCCTCTAGTTTTATGCAGGAATAAAAATGGTAAATCAAATAATTATAATATTTTGTGACAATGCTATCAAAAATTTAACTTTAAAACCGAAAATCTTAATTTGGGTAATAAATGTATTATTAAACTTAAACGCTTTTAATTTTGTGTGTTTCATACTTTTTGTCACTAACGGATTTTTCCTTTAGGAATCTTCAGACATTCGAGTACACGGATGAGCGCGAACTGACATACAAAATTCGCTTAATTCTCTATATTAATAAAATATTTATTTGGTAGGCTTCATTTGATGATTGAAATATAGTATTCGTATTAAATATGTATGTTATACCGAAGAGACAATATTTCATTATTTTAATATAAATTATTTCGGGCCATTAAAATACTGAGTACATGTCTACTAAAGGTTGAATAAAATTATTGTTCCGGCGGTAATGCGGTGTGTGGTTTTAAAATACATAACTGTTTATACTTGCAACCGTTCGTAAGTAGGTATGAAATGCACTGATTCAAAATTTTACTCAATCCACGTTGTATTGTATTTATATAAAAAAAGTCTGACCAGTCCAAACAATATTAACTTCTTAACATGTAAGATCAGAACGGAGCTATTTATAAAAACAATGATTGCATCCAAATAATAACTTTATGATAGTTCGGCGAATTTTGTAACACACAAAATCGTTTAAAAAATTTTATAATAGAAAAGAAATTCAACAAACATATACTGATATAATCAGTTTAAATGAGGGTGGTTTACTTCTTAAAAGAAAGACTAGTTAGTCATGATAATAGAGTAAATAGAATTTTATCAGTTTGTTGATAGCTATTTCGGCTTCAAACAATTGTCAAAACTTAGCAAAAATTAGCTATATATCATCTACTTCTATCACACAACATTACTAATGAATACGCATGTATGACACAAGAGCATACTCTTGTATCTCGCTCGCACCCTTCACTTTAAATGTTATTGAGCGAGAAAGAGAGAAATCTACATCACGCACCGACGTATATATATACTGTCTTACAAGAGATGGACAATATTATATCATCTCACTTATTCCAAAACATACCTTTTATTTAAAACTAGCTAGTACCCGACATGCGTTACAATGCCACTCAAAGAAAGAAAGTGTTTGTGTTTTAATTCTGTTTATTGAAGTTCTTTTGGATACACAATATTTTTTTGTTTCCATCTGGTGCGTATTTGATAATTTTTATTATTTTTTTTCAGAAACCTTCATGAATGTGCGCACAACAATTCACCAAAGTTTCATTGAAATTGAATGAATGTTAAAACAACGCATAGAGGACAAACGAATAAACAAAATTCATTTTTCTAAATATAGATAAAAATATTTAATGTACTAATTGTATTTTTGAGTTGTCCTTGTAAAAGGAATGTACGTGGGATTATTAATTAATGGTTACAGTAAATAGATTGACATTTTATTGTGCGGTAATGCTAAAACTATAGTTTGTAATCTGAAACCCCAAGAGTTGTAAACGCTCAAATCTTTGCACTATTGAAGTAATTATATCTAATAAAAATATGTGAAATGTTGGCGACACAATACAACTGCTATAGTATGTTTATAAGGATGGAACATGGTTAGGGATATTTAATCATTTAAAAGATAACAATACGTCATAATGGAGTTTTTCTTATCGTGCGGAGTATTCGTGTGCGGAAGAATCTTGTGTACAAGAATCCGTTTACCCTTTATGACGAAGCTATCTCTTTAAAAGAGTGGCAGCATCCTTGTTAACGTAACTTTGCAGCTAATCGATGGAATTATCGAATGAAAACTATTGCATACTTATTTTCCATTCTATTTTACACATTTTATCCGGTTCTGAAAATAGGAGATATATAAAAAATGACTAGCTAGCTACTATTGTATCTTTGTACTGTACGCACAACCTGACACGATAGAGGTGTTCTATTGAAATACTCCATTATGAGTGAATATGTTTCACGTTTTGAGCAAACATGGTTTTAAATAAACAATAGAAATTAAAATTAATAGTTGATTTTTCATTATAAAAATCCAGTGGTTCAATTTGATTCAACAACACAAGTGGACCTTGAATCAACCCTAGTCCCCCTCGCATGATTCCCGATTTCCATGCTGTTATAATTTGTGATGTTCGCGGATTGTAGTCTGTCTCCATAGTGCTCTGTCTCCACTCACCACGCTAGAGTGCGCGGAGCGAGTCTCAAACAAGTTATTGTGGACAAAACGAACCGTGTCGCTTGTAATTTGCATCAGCTAATGTGGCCGGGCCTTTGACGCCAAAGGATTTTGCATTTCAGGGATGGTTGTGATCATATTTTAGCGACATGAACAATATTCAGCGGCCATAATTTGGTTTTTTATATTTTGTTTTTATGACTACATATCTGAAGTGAATGAATCTATGTGAATCACTTTTTTTCAACTGTATTTCATTTAGTTACAGTATAATATTATAAGCATTTATTAGTGGACATCTTGATATTTCCCTGTTCTCTTATTCATCCATTTTCAATACACTAATAACATCAAGTCAATTTTACATATCAATTCCATACGTATCATGGAAATGTAAAATTGATGTATCACTAATCATTTATTATTTACATACATTTTTGCTATGCATGTTATGTCAAAACTTTCATTAATGTACCAAAATCATTATTTAGAATTAAAATTTTGTAAAATAAATCAAATATTTGGAAGAAGAATAGTATATCCGATTACAATATCACGATTTGTTGGAAGATTTATTATTTTATTTTTATTTAACCTAAATACATATATTATTTTTATATGTAGGTACATAAGAATGAAACCCAAACATTCGTTTTTATTCCATATTTTATAGAATTTGAGCATGACTGATTTTTATCAAAGAAAAAATCAGTACCATATATTCAACTGTTTATGAAGTTATTTATATTATTTATTTTGGATGTGATTAAGAAATGATAATACCGATAATTAAATGAATTCTAAAGAAAAAAAATAAGTTTATAAGAAAAAACTGATATTTTCTTTGTGTTAAAAGCAGGGACCCGAACCGGAAGAGACCGTTATTTTTCCCAAAACAAAAACCGAAACTGATTTCTGTTTTTTCCGTTTTTTTATCGATTTACGAGAGATTTTTTCGCTGAAAAAAGTCAAATTTAATTAATAAATTGAGCACTCAAATTTTAATTTAGTTAATAAATTGTATTTACATCAATTGATAATGCTCGAGATTAGCGACACCAGTCCTGATCATTATAAACATGTGGGAGTAGTACAAAAAAATCGTGTTTTATTTTTAAAACATAATGCCTTTCCACCAAGATTTGAGAGTTAACACGTTAAACGTGATTTAAATTCGAGCTGAACCGAAAACCGATAGCCAAAAGCCGGAGCTGAAACGATATATCTTTACACCAAAGAATACTCAACAAGAGTAAAAACTATTTATAATTTTAAATTTTCAGTCATCTAATAGTATATTAGTCGAATAAAAGCAAAGCTTAAAGATAATTGTAATGACAGTATTTAGCACACAAATATGCACACGCAAAGATAATAATAAATCTTATCAGAAAGAATATTTACCTCTATAACTTTTCAAGGTCAGTCAACGTGTATTTGCGAAATCAGCCTCACCAGCTTATGAAAGTTTCGTTATAAAAAAAACTAGTTTCCAATTAATTGTAAGGTTGTTGCCAGCCCTGAATTTGCCAGGGATGTGGTTAGAGTGCTTCATAATAGAGTTATTGAACGCTAAAAGCAAATCCCAAGTCGCTTAGTTACTTATTGCGTCCCTCCCTCGTACTCATTCACTCATCTCTGATGCTTTGCTTAATTTTTGGTTTCACTCTAATTTCATCCAATAAAATATTCTTCATGGGAGCAAAAGGAATGCTTTATTGGCACTCCCGCGAGACACTTTTTTGTATTATTTTTGTTTCAGATTTTAAGATGTGGTTTATCATTGGGTTTGATTTTATGGGGCACAAAGTACGAATATCTAGGGACATCATTGAATTATTTATCACTGTAAAAAGAAGTCTATCATGTTAAACACAGCAATCGGTGACACTGAACTTGTGAAATTTTTTTCCATGGCCCATTTTTGATTGACAAAAAATCATCTACTACGAAGCGTTTTAAAATAATCAATTTGTGTGTAATGTAATCACCAAATCAGTTTCGTGGTGCAGCGGTCAACGTCATTGGTTTCGGTCACGGATTTTACGGGTACAAATCCCAGTATGGGCAGTTTTGTAAATAGATTTATGGATTACTGTTTGAAAGCATGATTGTTTGTGATGTCCAAAATTCTCTTTGAAAAATATAATAGGGATTTGAGAAAAGAATTGAGCAACTGAATAAGAAGCAGTTCTCCATTAGGAGGCCATATTCTCCACATTGGTAGCGGACATAGTTAAAAAAAATAAGTCACAAAATCTACTATTCATAAAAAAATGCGTTAACCACCAAGTTACTGTTTGTTTCGGTTCAAATAAAAAATATTTATGATCAATCATATTTGAGACGTTTTTCGCTTTTATTTTGAAGTATTTACTTGATAAGATAATAATAAAACTAAAGGTATGTATGATTAGTTTGTTTCATGTTATTTATGAAATCATTTAAATGAAATAGCTAAAATCTATAATGCACAAAATATATCACATCCTTTCCAGTTCATTTGAGCTCATTTGAATTATCCGTCTAGGGTTTACACGAAAGCTACCCAGGTGAATGATTGTCCAATAAGAAAATCTCGTTAAAACAACCTCTGTCTATGCAAAAGTCACCCCAGCCCCGCCATCAAAAAGCACCCTAGTATAATAATGCCACAATATTATTATTATTATTAAAAAGAAATGATAATGTTATGAGGAAAAAAATACATAGCTGGTTTGCATCTCTGCTGAGCCGACTCATCCATCAACGCCATCTAGTGGCGACGTAAGAATCACTCATACGACTTTGTAATATACTAGATTTTGCATATTGAGTATGGATAAACTAGACAGTGCAGTCGTCAACCTTTTTGTATTGATAGTAATTTATTGTTTTAATAAAAGTAAATTATTTGGTGGTAAGATAAGTAAATAAATATCTATAATTTTCTCTAATACAATATGGTAAATTATTTGTTGCTAGTTTTAAACAAAGATTTCCTTGCTGATTACTACTTTCGAGAAGGTTTTTTAACACATTACCTTATGAAAACGATGCTTTGTACAAAGTTTTATTAATAAAGTTAAAGTAAAAACGATGATTTTTGGATAGTTTTCGTTTGTCTACAACAGTTTTTCAAGATGCCTTCTAATAAACTAGCAAGCCCTGTGACCAGATGAAAGACTCTTCACCTTGAGTCTCTAGAGGTTGGGATATTTTTGGTTCCTCTATTCAACGTGCAGTAGATTAAATTCTAGATTCTAGGTGGATTCTCAGTATTCGGATACACTGACCAAGTCACATTTTATCTGTATTGGGCCAAAAACTTGAGGAGTAAATTCGTTTTTTTATCATTGTTTTGTAGAAGGCGGCCTTGAAACAACGGCTGCAATACACACATTGGGTGGAGGTTGGGTAAAGAAAAATGTCTTATGCGAATTAAGAAATCAATAATACTTGATCAATTCGGGAACACTTTCAAATGTAGTACAAAGGAAACCCTAAAAGGTTTCTATTCGCCAAAGACGATCAAAACCGTTTTAAAACTTAGGAAGCATATTAAGAAAATTACGTTATTTCTAAAACGTAAATATTATACTCTGCCAATTGAATCAAATTCATGAAAGATCAGAAATTTAAAATTTTAATTTTAATATGTCATCGTGATTGTAAGTATTATAATTATTATTTATTATTATTCCATGTCCGCTCCCAATGTGGAGCATATGGTCTCCTAATGGAGGTATCTTAACACAATTTTTCTACGAGAACTGTTTGTTACTCAGTTGCTCAACCTCTCTTTTTTAGATAGAAGGATAGGGCTAGGACAGAAGGATAGGGCTAGAAGGACTAGTGATTAGCTAATCGCTCTCGCTACGCCCCGAGAAGATGAGATGGGTGGGAGGGAGGACTCAGACTACGAACAGAAATCCATAAATCGATTGAAAGGTCAATCTATGAAAACCGTCCGCACCGGTAATCGAACGCGAGACATCCGTAACCGTAGCCAGCGACGCTACCAACTGCGCCACGGACGCCGAATATTCCTAAATGAAATAATCGATAATAATGTTTCCGATCCCTGAATAAGGGGATGTCAGTAGAGATATGGATACATCCACTGTATTTCATACTAGTTAGTCGTTATATTATGATACGAAGGGATGATTTTAAATAGGGAGTGTATGAAATAATCAGCTGTCAACAGGAAGTCAAATTATCTTGTATTCATTTACTACCTGTCAAAAATGTAATTATAAGATATATATCAATCTAATTAAATTTTAAATATGCATATAAAAATATTGTGACTATATGTGAAAATGCATTTAGAAAAATTCACTAGAACTTACCGTCTCCGCCTTGGTTGTTGTGGGAATGGTATCCATCGTCTGAAAAAAAATTAAATTTATTACGTACTTCGTAAGAATAGTTAAAACTTTAGACAAACTTTAAGTTTGTACAGACAGTTTTTAATGCAAATACACGCATTATCAAAGTTTTTTATTCAATTAATTTAACGTTTTATTTTTAATAGAACCCCAGTGGCATTAAGCATTATATAAAACGTCACCCATCTAATATTAAAACAAGTAAAAAATATTCATCTTCGTCGTGTAAAAATAATGTCTCTCAATCTATGTTGACTACACACATCACGATATACTCTCCACAAGGTCCCTGCGCCAACCCCTAATGAGAATCGGCTCAGATTCATCTAAGTGGATAGTACTGCTAGCCAAACAAAAAAACTCGATATGGTTCGAAAAAAATATATTGAGTATATTATTTTGTGTTTACCTCCACCACCAGGATCGCTGCCTCCGCCTCCCATCATGTCCGGCGCATGCTGCAGCATGTGCTTGTGATGGTCAAGGCCGCTTCCGTCATTCGAGCCCAGCACGCTAAGCGCGCTCGCGTGGAGTGCGCTCAGCTGCTGGCCAGGCGAATGGCAGTGCAGCTCCATGGCTGCAATCTTGGAGGAATCCTCCAAGAATGTTTCACTTTGGTTTAACACTTTTGATGATTAACTTGCACGGGGGGAAAATGTACCCACCACTGTTGTTGAGGGGTTAAAAACTGTTTTGATTTTATTTCATTTGGACGTTTGATAAAATAACTAGAAAAAATAATTATTGTTGAATATTTTAATTTTAAATAAAAGTTATCATGTTAGACAAAGTGAGGTGATGTAATATTGTCTATCTCTTAAATTAAGTTTAAACATAGTTTTAACGATGGCGTGAAACCGAAATAGCTATCTGAAGAACTGAGTACTTTCTTATTTTTGCCCTATCAAAATATACTATTTCATTTTGTATAAAATAGTGGTTAACATATTCTTGGCTTGGAGTTTTCTCATTATTTTTATTGTTACGTTGGTATTTATAGAATTCATTGATTTCTGATCTTGTCACATAGCGCTTTACTAGTGGGCAAGCGTAAAATCGTCAAATTGAAGGAAACAAGTTTCACCTCTTTGCGATTATGTAATTGACAGTGAAATTGCGTCAATTTTTTGTGCGCCGACTAAAAAAAGTACAATGTTGTTATTTTATTGGCTCGGAATTCGGAATGCCAATAGTTTTTTGTGTAAGTTGGTAACTCGTTTCGACATAATGAATAATATGGTGAAAGGGCCATTTGAATAAAAACTGTACGAAAATGAAATAATGCTAAGCACACACTTTGGCCAAAATTTTAATTCGCCAATTTCGAAGGTTATTAGTTAAGCAAACAATACTACTGTACTATTGCGAAATACAGTCAAAGTCTATGCCAAATAATTAAAATGACAAATTATATAATAAAACAGGGCCCGTGGTGCAGTGATCAACGTCGTTGGATTTGGTTACGGTGCTCACGAGACAGTTTTATATCAATTTTTCAATTGATTTATGTATTTATGTTCGAAAGCATGGATGTTTATTACGGATAAAAACAGTCTCGCACCCTTTTCGAAAATGAGAGGTTGAGCAACTGAGTATCAAGTAGTTCTTGTAGAAAAACTTTTGTTGAGATATCTCTATTAGGAGTCCATAATATACTCCATGTGGGAGGTGGGACGGTAAAGGGAATACAAAAAATATTTAATCTTGAAAAATTTACGTAACATGAAAACCATTCATATATTAACTTGATGATGTTCCAAAAATAATGACAACGTTTGTACAATTTTATAAATTGTTTTAATTTGTGGTGTTTAATGACTAATTGAAATGAACGATGTATTCGTGCAGAAGATATTTGCGTTTATTCTGTTAAGTAGCGACACATGTTTTTTCTATATAATTCTTTTTTGAGTCTGACAGAACTTGACATAAAGGTGACGGTTTTTTCTGTGTTTTCAGTACTTTTAATAAAATTCTTAAACAGTTTAGAATCCGTTATTTTTATAGACTGGAATCCTATGTAAATCCGTAACTAAGCCGATTAGAGTATCATGGAACCATCTGAAACAAAGAAAAAAAAGTGTTAAACAATACAAATTTTAAATTCGTTTTATATAAATTGGTAAATGTTAACATGTAATTGTACTAACTTATTGTCGAGTATTTTCTACAAACACATATGGCAAACTGTTCAGGAGAGACACATAAACTTCTTAACTAAATAAAAGAACGCGTTCAATCATTCCACCACTTAAATCTATAAGCTTGTATCTTGGACTTGTGAGAAAAAGTTGACTATTTTGTGAACAATATTATAAACTTATTTTACCATTACTGTTGACGTTTTATTGTGATACGCGTTTTAAGTTATTCCTTAAATTTTTAGGGTGACCAAGTACATTTTGAGATACTTATTAACGGATAATGTGCGAATTAAAATTCTGCATTTTTTTAGCAAATAAAACACAAATGAGAAAAAATGAGATACGTGTTTGTAGATTTTTTAGCATATCCGCTCCCAACGTGAAGCATATGTCTTACTATTGGAGTTATCTCAACAGAAATTTTCTATGAGAACCGGTTTTTTATTTAGTTGCTCAACCTCTCATTTTTCGAAGAGAGTACAGATAGAAGGATAGGACTAGGACAAGACTGGTAGTTAGCTAATGCTCTCGCTACTCCCCGTTTTTGAGAATCGGATGGGTGAGAGGGAGTTTTAGACATCACAAACATTCATGTCTACAAACAGAAAACTATAATTTAATTAAAGATCAATTTATGAAACTGTCCGCACCGCGACTTGAACTCGAGACATCTGTAACTGTAACCAACGACATTTCCAACTGCTCCACGGAGCCGACAAAACGCCAGACATTATTATAAAAAGATATTTTATATCATATTTATATATGTATTTGGAATAATGATGACAGTGACACATTGGAAACTGACATTTTTGTAATAATTGTCAGTGAAATAAAGCAAGCATGAATAACCCTATAGTTTTATGTTTTCAAAGCGTCTCCGCTATCAAAATTTAGCATATGGATGCTCAATGGAGTGATTAAATATTATTAATAACGAGTACAACCATAAGTGTCATAGATGACGATATTGAATTTGAAATACTGAATGTGTAAAGTAGCTACTACGCCGGAACTGTGTGTGCGTTGCACCGCGAACGCTTACGTCATGAGAAAATAATAAAACATCTACAGAGCAGTCTGGGCTATTATATATATATGATGTTAAAAGAGTAAAATATTAAATTGTACTTCATAATTCTAGTGGAACGTGGAACTAAATAATTTTATAATATTATAGCGCTACAAAGTAAATATGCCTTTTTAATGAAGAAAGATAGGTAATGAATTTTTAACGCACCCGATTAAGTTTGAGAAAAGTAGGTTTTTAATTAATTACACTAAAATAATGTTCCCTCCAACCGATTTAATCCTTAAAACGAGATGAAGCGAGAGCGATTAGCTTAACACTAGTTCTGTCTTAGCCTTATCTTTCTATCTTTATCTCTTCGAAAAACAGGGGTTGATTAACAAGCAGTTCTCGTAGAAAAACTTGAGTTGAAATATTTTTTGTGAATGTTTATTTTCAGGAGGTGAAGATAGAATCAAAATTCCGAAGAGTATTCGCTGAAAGTTTTATTTTTTTTTATTTTAAGTTAAAGTAAATAAAATCTTCTTGGAAAAATTCAGGTTGGTTTTGTGTACAATTTGTTCCTGTTGGTTTATAAGCCCAATATTGTTTTATTGTTTTATAATCGATTGTGATTTGTTTTGAAAGGTATTACCAAAATCCTTCCTGTCGTGTTTATATTTGAAACACGTGTCTATTAAAAAAAGGATCTGTAGACAAGGGATTTGTTGCAGGGGAACTGATTCGTACCAAAGATTAAAAAACATTCATTTTATCCATGAAAAGAGAATTCTCAACTCTAGTAGTTTTTCAGATAAAGGTAATTAATATCAACTAGTAGTGAGTACCCGGCATACGTTGCAATGCCACTCAAAGAAAGAAAGTGATTGTGTTTTAATTCTGTTTATTAAAGTGCTTTTGGACACACAATATTTTTTTGTTTCTGTCTGGTGCTTACACGAATAAAAAGTTTCCCGAGATGTCGCTATTCGTACGAATTTGATTCTTTTTTTTAGATTTTAGATATATCTGGATTGTCAGATTGATTTTTATATATAATAAGACCTACTGTAAGTTAAAAATTAAAACATTGATAGTCGGGTTCGGGCCGCGCCGGGCCTGATTGTACTATGCCTATAGTCATTGCGCAAGTGCAAGCAATAATTTGACAAAGTTTTATCGGAATCGGATGAACGGTATAGCAGTGCATAAGATACGAACAAACACAAATTGATTTTTATATATTAGATAAGACCTACTGTAAGTTAAAAATTAAAACGTTGAGAGTCGCACTCGGGCCAGGCCGGGAATAATTGTATTATGCCTATTTTCTTTGCGCAAGTGCAAGCAATAACTTGACACAGTCTTATCGGGATCAGAAGAACAGTATGGCAGTGCATAAGACACGAACAAACCCACATTGATTTTTATATATTAGATGAGTATTTAATTTTTGAGGATTTTCTTTTTGATAAGAAATACCCCCACGAAAACTTTTAAGGATGTAGGCTGGGAAAACTACTTATTTAATTAAATATTGATGAACTTAGTGGAAAGTAGGTCTTAATGAAATTACACTAAACTACTGTTCCCTCCCCACCAATCAGATCCTAAAAACGGGGGCTCTTCGAAAATGAGAGTTTGAGCAACGGAGTAACATGCAGTTCTCGTAGAAAATCTTCGGTTAAAATAACTCCACCAGGAGTCCATATGATTCAAAAAGGGAGCGGATAGTTTAAAAAAAACTGCGAGAACGTTACAAGAATTAAAAAGCAGCGAATAACAAACAAACTAATAACCGTAGTATGTTTTGATTCTTGATCTAAAATTGTCATTACTTTTTTTTCATTTTTATATAGCACTAAAATAAATTGCTATCAAAAGCAAAGTTACGTTTCTCCAGAATAGAATAAAAAATATTATATAAAAACATTTTGCTAAATAATGCAATATGTATACGGTCAGACGTTCAATAAAATATTTATTTGTATTTAGATAAAAACTACATAAAATCGTGACGCAGGATTCCATTCAATTTGAACCGAAGGATTGTCGCTATACATATATTATATTGTAGGTATTTGCAGGTAACCTAAACATTCAAAACTCACACAACAAAAAAATTTACATTATGTGGAACGCTTTTTTTACTCCTCGACGAGCCAATTCATTACTGGCCACAGTGGTGTCGCTGCAAAACTCTTTGAGTTTGTCTGGTCAGTGGGTAGGCCAACATCCAAATGTGGTGCTATAAAGCAGAATGTTGAAAAAATCCGATGGGATTATCATTTAATGCATGAAGAAAGGAAAGAGCTGCGAAGTCGGTTCAACCTTAGATGAGGCACGCTGACTTGGTGACAAATAAGGCAAAAAACCTGGCTCTAAAATTGCGGCGTCATATGGAAAGAGAGTAGACCTCAACTTACAGAAGCTTTTCGTTTATCTCGAGGGATTAATTTTCTGCACACTAGTGCACGCCACTAAGTCTTAAGCAGTTACTCCTAAGATAATCCTAATTAAGGAAATATATTTAACGTTTCTTACGCTACTGGATACTGCCGTATCAAATTAAGAGAAGAGAAAGCAGTGGGGGGTGGTGGAAGGTAAGTACGAGATTAAAATTTCTGCTGCATATTGATATTGAGTATAAGAAGTGTTTAGTAAATAAAAAAAATACATACAATTGCTTAAAACATCGACTGAGGGTGTTTGATGAAATTTCAATATTAAATTTGGATTATTGAGATTTTGTACACTTTCATGTATTTAATACATGGAAGTGTACAAAATCTCAATAATCCAAATTTAAATACATACAATTGTATCTAGTATCTATGAGCTAAGTATAAAAGATAGCAAAGACCTGGCGAGTTAGGTGCTTCATTTAAAATTATGGCTTAGTAAGTCATGCCTTGAATGTAGGTTTCTTCCTGATTCATATTATTATTATATCTCCTTCTTGAAAATAAATAAAGTATTCACCTGACCCTAGATGTCGTGGTTGTATTATATTTCGAAGAAATGATTTTCGTTTTGTGGGAAATAGTATACAAATTATTGATGGGAATAATGAATATATTATGTTTATAATCACTTAAATTATAATCTCATCGTGTAGCCGCATGATCGATACTTTTGAGCTGCGTTCATTTGGTTGCGGGGTCACGGAATTGAATACGGGAATGGAGAATTGAAATATTGCCTTTTAATTTTTTCATAGTGTTGTGTTCATATACATTGATGTCTATGAAGTCCTTATTCCTCCCACTTTAATCGTAAAAAAAGAGGCTATGAGAGTGCCTCCAATGAGCTAGCTATCTCACATTCATTTTATAAGACTACGTTTGTGTACTGGTGTCAAGGCAGACGACGGACTCTTATTTAATCACAATTGAAGGTAATAAAAACAAATCCAAGAAAAATGACTTATTACTCTTATTAATTTTTTGGGATATTTTTGTTAAATGACGTATATAATAAAATCTGTTGTTGCTCTATTTTAAAAAAAAAATGTATTCTGTATAATTCTACTTTAAATATCACTCAGAAAGAGTGCAAGAAAACGAACTCTGGTACATTTCAAAAATCTTTATAGACTAGTTATATTCAATAAATTGCGAATTTCGTCTATCACTAAAAATACTTTGTTTTACGATTTTGTCTGAGATATCAAATCTCGATAACGTACAATAAACTTTAATCTAGTCGTGGCGTAAAGCAAATAAAAGTATATCTGAAAAATAGGTGTCAACTCTTTGCTAGACAGGTTTGAAAACTTTAATATTTCCGTTTAAATAAAGGTGCAATAGTGTAAAAAAATACTTTGAGAGTGCAATTATTAAAAGACTTTTTTTTTATTTCGACGTTTTATGTTTTTTAGACGACGGGAAACGATTAAAGATTTTCGCGAAATGAGAATAAAACCTTAAGCAGAATAAATTATATATTTAAGTATTTTTACAGAATATTAGTGCTTTTGAATAATTTAAAGGAAAAACGTGAGTTGCAATCCATACATCAGTAAATTAATTCTTACTTTAAATTGGTTATTATTTCTAACTACGTAAAATGCAAATCCGACACTAAATAGTGGACAAATGGCAAATTTTCATTTCGCAGTAAATTACTACTTGACTTTGAAGATGAATAGAGTATCTTTAAATTTCAAAAATACTTAGTTAGAAACGTTTTTTTACCATTGATAATAAAGAATAAGTAGTAATTATAATTTATGCGCATTATATATGATTGTTGTATGTTAGTAAAAAAAGTGCGTGATGGCGGATAAATTGATGGTGCTGGTTCATTGTTATCGTTAAACTATTGTCAACACGTTCAGGACGCGTAAAAAATAAAAAATAAACGTTATGAAAGTGAATTATGTTAAAAATCTTAATCTGTTTTATTTTAGAACAAGTTTATCGAAATAATAATAATGATGCAATATAGTAATCCGAATGTCAAATTATATTTTAATATTATAAATAATAATAAAAAAACAATAAAATTAAATTCTTTATTGCTGTAAAAATAGTGTATTGTCCGTAATTTGCCTAATAATAATCACGCTATGATATTTTTTAATTTAAAATATTTAATGTGTGGCACAGAGCACATGTTATTTATTTTCTTTTTTTACATATTATATAAAATACAAAAATAGTTAATTAAAAGCTTGTGGATTTTGTAATACAAAGAAAACTATAGTAAAAAAAGGTATACATTGTAAATCTACTAAAAACGTTAAAAAAAGTGTTTCTCTTAAGTCACTCACGTTCACGTGGAATATGTCATCATCCGAAGCAATACCACTAAACATTGTTAAAGGTTCTTTCCAGTGGCACTACCATTGGCAGGCTGATTTTACATTTCATAATAGCAAACAACTCTTTTCCACGATTCCTCAACAAATGATCAGCAACATAAAGTTTGACATTATCAAGAATGATGGAATTCTCATTTTGGTCTCGGATAAGTTGAATGAAATATGTGGCCAGGTAAATTTCCATTCGAGCATTCAAACTATTAAATGTGAGTATACATAAGAGAAAGTCAAAGCCATGCTTTTTATCACCACCACTCTATTTTTTACCATAGCACTCTAAAATAGATCAAAAGATAATATTTAATTTATTAATATTTGTAGTTAATTTTTAGCCAAATTGTCTCTTTAAGCCGAAGTTGCGAGATTAGCTAGTGGTCAATGTTTTCGTAAAAAAAATACTATTAAAATCCTCAATATAATTTTTTTTTGGCATTCACACTTCTTCAACTGCAATAACTATCATGCATTGCTTTATCAGTATCCCATCAAATAAATTTTTATTCTATAAAATTTAAGCACGCCATACAACATCAAAAGTAAATTTCATTTTCGCAATCCTTTTTGGTTCAACAAGAATTCGATCACAAAGCTTGATGCAATTTTCTCGATCACTTTGTTAACATAACCAAAGTAGCTGACGTAGTAATTGCCTGAAAAAATATGACCCGTTCCTCAGAATGTAAATGATTATTTAATGCCTAGTGGATGGTGAGTAAACTTATTCTGCCAAGGACGTGGGAACTATTCTCACGATTCAATGGATAACACTTGCCATTGCTTTGACTTGACTGACTCTATCACCAACTAAGCTACCTACCTTTGTTATTATAAAACTGACTACCTCATTTGTTTTCTGACCTATCATTATTACGTACTCTTGACAATGTGAAAAAAATAGGTAATATATCTACACTGCCGCTAAATTGCTGCGGAAAAATGAGTTCAGAAAAAATACTGTTTGGTTTCGTTTACTTCTTTAAAATAAAAGTATTATTTTGTGAACGAATCTTAAACGTATTGAGAATTTTCTTTCTTAACTGAGGAGAGAAAAGAAAGCAGAAAAGAAGAAGTGGGAAGCAAGGGATGGACAGTCTGAAATGGTGATTGAAAACTTCATTCTGTCAAAGGTTTTATATACCCAAGCCAGGACGTGTATTGAAATAATTACTGTTGTATAACATCACTAATTTTAGTGGAGTGTGTGCACAGTTTCTGTAAAGCCTCCAAAAATGTTACAGTTTTTAACTCTTTCGTATTCATGGTGTAACAATGAGCTACTTCGGTCTTTAAACCTTTAAATTATCTGTGAAATAAGACAGACAAAAAAATGAAAATTTTGTTTAGTTTAGTATAGTAACAAGTAGTCTAGTATAGTAACAATTAGTATAGTGTAGAAACAATCCAAGATGCATGACGTACCGTATGCAATCGTTTTGTTTCAAACGGCACCGAGACACGCCTTGAGCTTGTTCTCCTATGAAGAATTTTGATTCTTGAGTCTTTCAATAATTTCGCATAGTTTGATTATGTATTTCAGGCTTTACACACAAAATATAACTTAAAATAATTACTTAATACTACGTAAAGCCATATCTCATTTTTTTTAAATGTCATTTCGCTTTATAAATGCGTTTATGTGACAAAACCCACACGGTGACGAAATGGGACCGCATGACATCCGAAGGAATTTTTTTAGTATGAAAATGAGAAGGTTTATAATATGTCATAATACATTCAGCAGACTATGATACTACTCATTTTTTAGATTTTTTTTTATTTTCAAACCATGTCCGATCCCAATGTGGAACATAGAGCGTTTCTAATGATTTCAGCAGAAGTTTTCCTGTTAGGAAAACTCTTGTTACTCAGTTGCTCAACCTCTCTTTTTAGAAGAGAGTAAGGATATAAGGGTAGGACTATAACAAAACTAGTGGTTACGCCTCGTTTTTAGAATCTGAGGAATGGGAGGAAATTTTCGATTTCATAAACATCAGTGTCTTCCAACAGAAATCAATTTAAAAAACTGTCGTACTAGGATTCGAACCCGTGTGATAAGTCGAATCGAAGCCAAAGTCGTTTACCACTCCACAACGGTCACGACAGCTCAACTCATATCACTTTATATAACGTGTTGAAATGATACTTCTCATAATAAGTCTCACAAGTAATATAATAATTATACTAAATTACCAAAAAGGAATCAAAAAAAAATGAAAAGACCTTAATAACAGAGTCCAGGATCAAAACTTTGGTCAATGATGGGTATACTAGTGGTGAAAAAATATTTTTTTTGCTCTTAAGAAAGTAGCAAGTAGCCTAATCGACGATGTCTCCCCCGTTCCCACGTGTGCGACTCGTCTGTCCAGCGTACTGCAGTTTCGATTTCATTACCGTCTCATCACTTGGCAACTTGTACATTACTGTGGGAATAAGACAGTCGGGGTAAAGTGGACGATCGCGATTGTTTCAATTCAGAGTATAAAATATGTCCGTAAAACTGTTAAAAACAATGCGTTGTCTTGTTATTTTTATGATGTATAAAAAATCATAAACAGATTATTTTTAATCAAGTGGGGTAAATGAGTAATTAGATAATTGCATGTTATCGACAATATATTGATAGTCTGACTTTATAACTTTCAAAAATTTCACATCTTAAACGAATTGAAACGATTATAAAAATGACCTAATTAATATTAAATACACATAACTATACTGATAACGTGAATTTTAATTTTGTTTTAATTCAATACAGTTGTTTTTTAAACTGCTTTCATGCTCTTCCGAAAAATTTTGATTTTGCAGGTATACAATTTTGCAATGGAAACGACGATATTCTATAATTTATCAAAATGAATGTCCAGATGAAGACCACATAAGCCTGAAATGAACGAATATTTGAATACGTTTAATAAAAAATCGTTTAGACAAAGATTATCTGTGAATTTCAATTCTTTCTTACCCTATTTCTGAAAAAGGTGGGGCCAAGATTAAAATACTTCTTATCTTATACCTATTATGATATCTCTACTATGTATTAGAAAATACATGCATACATCTGTCTGTCACAAGAACTCCTCCCACACGGTGTACAGTAGAAATCAGAAATTTGCAGTTTTATAATTAATTTCAACTCTATTATTAATTGATGGATTATATTTTGTAGCTGTTACATGAGGTACGGCCTACGGTAGAATTTTTTAAACTTTCAACTTTTAATTGGTGAATTATATTTTGTGGGTGTTAAATGGGGTACGGTCTACAGTGATTTTTTTAAATTTTTAACATTAGCTTACACCAAAATAGCGCCAACGCCTCTCTCCCTGGCGAAGCATCCTAATACATATTAGTTATTATATCAAATAAAAAAACGAGAATTTATTTAACATACTTAAATGTAGAATTTGCACTAAACATTTTTCTTTTAATCATAATGTCATTCCAAATAATAATTACTGTAGAAAGTTTAACTTTTCTTGATGTGTTATGACAGAGTAGTGACTTTGAAATCACCTGTTGTAAAACATAATATTCTGTGAGAACAGGTTAGTAATCTTAACTGAATTAGAATAGATAGTCAGTTAAGGACAGAATAGGACATGGCAGGATTTGTGGCAGCGAAAGGTAGTTAAGTTTATTCTGGGAACAATAGATCGTCGGGTGGAAGATCGCTTCACACTCTTTATATTACTTTATAATGGATGCTATAGCTGTCACCGAAAGAGATGAAGTACTTAAAAAAAATTTGCGTTTTTTTATCATTGGCGGCTATCTAAAAATGTCGATGAGCTCAAATTGATAGGATGATGATTTTTAGTGTTGCGTTTCATTAATTTTTCAATTTTAATTCAAAATTTTCAATGTCCAATGTTTTTTAAATAATTTCTAAAATAAATGATTCACAAAAACCAGTTTGACGTTTCAGTTCAAATAGGAATTATTAATTCTGTGTACAAAAGAAAAGAGGCGTAAAGTCCAACGTTGGTAATTTTCAGGACAGCCAAAACAAGATTTAAATTTATAATTAATTTGATGAATAAAGAATTTTTTATTTCAGCAACATTGATTTGACTGGTCCATTTACTTCTATATGGATAGATGAATTGTAGTTATTTTGGATTACTCAACTCATTTTTCAATTTTTAAGACTTAACTCCCTTTTCCTTTAGCACACAAAATTATAATATTCTATAAGATCGGTGACCACTAATAAATTACCTTGTAGCAATAAAAAAAAGCGTATTTTATTTTGTAAACTAATCTATTATATAAGCTTGAAATTAAAATAATATTACCTTTTACGTCATTTTGACATTTAGTCTACTAACTAGCCGTTTTTGAAATTATCCATTCGTAATCCCTTGGTACACATTTGTAATGATTTACAATACACATGTTATTACACTGTTTGACTGATCCCTAGCTATCCTATACATAAGTGTTAGTAAACTAATATCAGTTGGTTGATGGCGCATTGACAATATTAAATAGATATGGTACCATCAAAAAGGAAATAACCGGATGAATACATGTGTAAGCATACAAAATGTTTTCAAAAAAACCTAGCGTCTGTAGTGTAATTATGTCAATTATTAATTGATTTACATCGGTCACTTCTTGTGTAAAGAGCTTTTAACTGATATTCAAGTCGAGTAGGGAATGAATAGTCTCTCGGTTTATTCGACAGGTGTATGTAACGGTTGGTTACAAAACAATTACCTGTCCAGTAATATATACGTACCTTTAGTACCTATTCGTTATCCTTTAGTTAAATTTCAGATATCCTTACATAGATTTATATCTCGAGTTACATGAATCCACTTAGAACAGGCCTGGACAAACTTTTTCGCTGACGGGCCACACTAAGAATTTAAAATGAACAATGAAATGAACGGGCCGGAAGTAAAATACAATTTTAAATTTAAATTTTTACTATAAAAAAACGAATTTAAACATTGAAAAGAAGTGATTCTCTTAAATAAAATAAGCAATTGAATAAGAGGAATGAAACTGGTTTACATCTATCAACCTTTTAAATAAAATTTCAAGAGTTAATTCTGTAGTTGAGAAGCTTTTCTGGTGAATCTAAATACTATTTTTTACCTTATTTTAATAGAGTTTTACCAAGTTGACGACAGTTCAATCACCTGCAGATTTTTCGTCGTATTGGTGCTAAATCTAACTAATTATGAAGTTAAAAACGAAAACAAATATGTAAGAAAAGGATCATTTATTTTTTAAATACTTTGAATTTATTTCTTAAATATATGCAATAACTTTATCAGTGTGGTTTGCGGGGAAACTTGAAAACAAAATATATCACAAAAAATATATTCTGGGATACTCATTAATATGTATATTAAATGAAAAATGAATATTTAATTATACTTTTCGGCTAGAGAAAAGAAGCTTGAAAAACAGTGCGAAAACGAACGATTGGTTGACTTTTTATATGTGAGAAAATTAGCAAAACTTACACTTTTTAACCACACTATGCCACAGTTGCAATGACGGACATGAAATAGTGTAATTTAATCAACTTCCGTTCTCTTTCTCTCTTTCGCTCTTACATTATTACAGATATATTTGTTTCTTTTTACTCAGTACATTTGGCCGTTTGAAGCTATCTTTACACAATAATAATTTATCAAACATGAAAAAATGTTGTTTTTATAACAATTTGAATAAAATTCAAACGGCTTTTAAATTATTGTAGTCTACATAAATACCTGAACTATATTTTGTATTATTTGTTTTCATGGGGTTACAATAATAAATATTCAAAATCTAATCGTAAGTACCAAGTGATATAAATTTTTGAATATCTATAAAACATTGATTAATAATATTATGTACTTAAAGAAAATTTATTTTATTGGAGAATATTTGAGTTGATATCAAAATGCAAACGCTGCATAATTTTGTGAAATCAGCGAAAACAAATATTATGCGTATTATATTTTGTTTACTGAAAAGCTATATTGAAAAATTAAATGCATTATCGATATTATAGTTAACTTCATAACAAAAAAAAACAATACCAAGAAACAAGTTATTAAAGTCATTCTTTAAACAAATAGTGAAATAAAAATTAAAAATTTAATATTAAAAAGCATTTCAACAAACTTATCGCTGAATCCATGGAGAATATAAAATATCAAACTATAGACACATTATTATAAATCGGAATGAAACTTCTGGTGGGTAATTTCAATCTCAGTTGATTTAAATGTGATAAAAAATACTGAAATACAGTATTATAAGAGAATATATTAGTCGGTTCCGTGGTGCACTAGTCAACGTCGTTGGCTTTGGTTGTGCAACTCACGGGTCAAGTCTCTGTACGGATAGTTTCATAAATTATTTTTTCAATAGATTTATGGATTTTTTTAATTTAAGACATCGACTGAGGGTGCTTGATGGAATTTCAATATTAAATTTGGATTATTGAGATTTTGTACACTTCCATGTATTTTGTCACTAACGACCCGGGTTTCGTCAGTTCGAGTCCATTCGTGTGCTCGAATGCCTGAAGATGCCGAAAGGCGAAACCCGGGTCGTTAGTGACAAAATACATGGAAGTGTACAAAATCTCAATAATCCAAATTTAATTATGGATTTTTGTTCGATTGTATGGATGTTCATAAGAAATGTATGGAAAGTAATTAGCTAACCACTAGTCTTGCTCCAGCTTTAACCTTTTATCCCTACTCTCTTCCAAAAAAAGAGTTGGTTGAGGAACTGAGTAAACAAAAGTACTTGTAGAAGATTTTTGTTGAGATACTTTCATTAATATAGTCCATATGATCTACACTGGGAACGGACATAGTTTTAAAAAATAAGTACATATTAATTTGATGATAGTTCCCTTTTGAAATCAGCCATCGAAATAATATAGTTTATTATAGTCTCTAAATGCTAAGATTGCTGCCGCTTAAAATCTAAATATGACAACACTATTAAACATGTAACAGTGACACATTATCACGTTATCATAGTAGCATTAACGTAGTAAGTAAAATTAAAATTCACAAGTCATATTTAAAACAAAACTGACATTTTCTGCTACATTTACTGCGATTTTGAGGCTCCGAAAGGTAATTAACACAAGAACAGCAACTATCATAAATTTACCAAAACGGATTGTGTTTTTTGAAGGTTAACAAAAGCGAAATTAGCATTTAATTGGTAGTGACTTATCCATTGATAGGCAAATTTAGCAGCAAAAAACATTCGTTTGTCTGATTTTGTGTGTTTTCTCTTTGTTTTTGCGTTTTTCAAGTTTAAAAAAAATGCGTCATTTTAACCTTTAAAAAGGTGAATCACATGATTATTTCAATGTTGCCTGGAAATTTAACCTGTCATAGTATTTTGACATAGGCTTTTTTTGTGTTTAGTTTTACAATGCAATCCAACAATAACGCCAAGTTATTAAAACATAATTTAGTTTGATTATCCTTTGTAATATTCTTGTGTAGTTCTTATAGAAAATGAATACCTCTTGAACAAAAATAAGATTCTCTTGGCTTGATTCTTTATTGTGTCAAATAATTTCACTTTTTTATACGAATAATTCCAATACATATATGGATTAATGACTTCAAAATTATCAGTTGAATATACTGAATTCTTTTTACAGTAAATATGCTTTACAACATGTTAATCTTTTTCTTAACGAAAATTTACTAAATGCTAATAATAACAATGCTGTTCTCTAGGAAATTTAATTAAAAATAGGAAAATGCCAAATTATCATAAATGAGAATCAAGGAAGTCGCTAAATTGTGCAAAATAAGAATGTAATATCAATATCAAAGTCGTCATAATATGTTAAATGGTAGTTGGAACTTCGTTTTTAGCAAAAAATATCGGTTTCCTTGATTCCAATATGATGATTTCCGATCTGCAAATAAATTTTATACGGAATTGCATTATTTTCAGCAGACTTAGATATATTTTCCGTCAGAAAAAGAGTAGCATGTTGTAAAGCATTTTTATCTTTTTTACTTGTGAGTATGTCTTTTTAAATATATCATATTCTTTTCAGTGCAGAAAACTAACTCGGAAATATGTTACTGTTAATTTAGTTTGTCTTAATTGCTGTCTTAAGTAACTAAATAAGTAAAAGACAAACAAATAACAAATCTAGTCCAGTTTCACTCTAGTAAGAATTTTTAATTGAGCCAGTAAACATTATTGTAATTAGCATGCATTATTGTGCAATGGATTGATTTTTAGTTTTCATACCTTACCACTTATCCTATACGATATTGAAAATGGGACGCATGTAAGCTAAACTAGTAATCATTTCGTACCTTATTATCATATTATGGTAAACAACTTGTTCTCGCGTAACCTGCAGTCAAAATGTTTAAAACGTGGAGCGGATGGAATTATTAAAAAAACTTTATTCCAATACCTTCAGAAGACTAGTCTAGAACTTTTTAATCTTTGCAACTGATATAATAATTGAATAATTTTATGAAATATTATTCAATATTAAAATCGTGTTTTCATGATAATTCATCCATGGCCTACATTGCACATAATAAAATAATACTCTATCACTTAAACCCAAAAATAAATAAAATTCAAAGTCATTTTGGCTTCCACGCGATAAAATCAGCCATAGTAAGTATATTTATTTGTGTTTAATTATTCGTCCCGTGAACGTATTTTTACGTTTTAATGCAAGGTGATAAGAAAATGCTGTAAATTTTGAACATTAAAAATTCAGTTAAAGAAACATGAATTAAATTAAAAAAAGTTTTTAAATGTAAATAAAAAAATGAATTCCCATTTCAGTTTCTAATATTTCAAACTTCCGATAATATAACAAGAAAAATATTTTTTTAAAACCATATCCACTCCCAATGTGGAGTACATAGCCTCTTAAAAGAGGTATATCAACAGAAGATTTTCTACGAATACTGCTTATTAATTAGTTGCTTAGCCTCTCTTTTTAGAAGAGAGTATGGATATAAGGATAGAGATAGGATACGATCAGTGGTTTGCTAATCGCTCTCGCTATACCCCGTTTTTAGGATCGGATGGGTGAGACAGAATAGTTTTAGACATCACAAACATCCATGCCTTCGAACAAACATCGATTGAAAAATCAATTTATGAAATTGACTTTACTGGGATTCGAACCAGTGAGATCCATAGCCGGAGCCAACAATTATGATCACTTGTGTACTATTTTGATAAATGTAATGTCTTTTCTTCAAGAGTTGACAGTTCATAGTGTTAACATCATCGAAGTACTTTTTGTGTACCAATTTTTACTAAAAAAAAAACAATGACGTACAGTTTCGGACATCTGGTACTTTTTTGAGTCAATCATTCAGAAAAGAATATAAACATATAGCCAACAAAAATGAAACAAAGCTACAATAAATTAATAAAGAAGTAATAATTAAAAAGAAAAAAATCAAGCTCATTCCTTAATGTGTGTTAAAGTATGACTTACAAATGACTAAGCACAGTCTAATCGTTTCGGGGTAAGTGTATAAAATCAAGCATGTGATGAGACTGTGAGCGTTGTTGACCTCTAAGTGGCACTTGGTTCCCATTGTTAACTTAGATCAGGCGAGATTCATTTTCATGATTTTCCCATGATTAAGTAAAGCGAGTTTTTGATATTTTTTATATTGTTTTCTTTTTCACTCTTCGAGGGAAGTGAATAGAGTGAGTTGGGGCAAGTTGTAGCACGTAGGAGAACAGATAATTAAAATTATTAAAAAATATTACAAGATTGTTTTTTAATTTTTTGCTTTACTTTCGTTTGGAGAAAGAATTTAAGTGTTCAAATTATGTCATCTTTGAGCAAAGCTATTCAACTTTTTGAAAGTTTAACATGCGAGGTTTATTAGTCGATGTCTTAGTGCAAAGATATTGTATGTCCAGTTTTTGTTGTAATTGAGTTAACACACACAAACTGTTCGTCTGCATCATATATTGATGCTGTAAAAATATTGTACATCCAAACAGGGTATTTGAGGAGATATTGCATCATTAAAATAAATAATATGTCCATTTCGCCTATATTTTTCATACATCTTAAAACTGGACGTACAATATCTTTACACTAAAACATCATTGTATCATCATTTAATGACCTCGTTCATTATACTATTTGGAACACACGGAATCTTAATGCAGCATCTCAACAAAATTTGTGTTGACAAGAACTGATTGTTTTTCATTCCTTCAACCCCAAGGTTCACTCATCTTCTCCAATCAATCACTCTCGCTAAGCTCAGTTTAATGGTTAAATGAGTTGGAAAGGGATTTAAACATCATATACACTGCAACTAAGAAGAAAAATCTCCCTAGAGCGTTTACCACTCAGCCACAGGACCGAAAACTTGTTTATGTAAAATAATGATTTAAAAAATGTCGCAATCTCTAATTGGCTCGATAGCTCAATTATTCCCACTATCCCTCATTAATAACACACATAATAGTAAACATTATCAACAATTCAGTTTTGTTTGAGTCTCCCACTGATTCTTCGCGAGCCAACACGAAGACGCCCGAGTAGGAAGACGAACCCGAATCATTGTGCATCGAAAGGAGTTCTCACGGCCACTGTGCCACTAGAATTGAACAGCTAATGGGATTGCATGGTTAGTTATTTACTCGGTTAATCTTATTGCTATTGTTGTTGATATTATTACGCTGAGATGTGATAATATGTAATGTCTAGGTCAGTGCGAGTACAGATTACTTATTGTCAGACATTAAAACTTATCTATATGTTATTATCTATATGTATTAGCAATTGTTAGTAGAACCAAAGCGTTGGAGTTAAGGTTTCCAACTATTCATATATCAAATAGTAAAACTGAAACTGAAAATAATCTCAAAAATTCGATTTGAATAATTGATAACATAACGTTATGTGTACTAAAATAATAATTTAAAACTAGTACATTTAAATTTTGTTAGAAAACAAGCTCAATTACAATAAAAATCACATATATTCAAATTTTAAATCGCTGATATACATATAATACTTTCTTAAGGGTGAGATACCTTCATATTATATATAATAGCCTAGACAACTTTGTAGACGTTTTATTATTGTCACATATATCACACGTAGGTATGAAGTTTTCTCATGACCTAAGCGTTCGTGGTGTATATCTATATATATAAAAATGAAAATTTGTTTGTTTGTTTATTCTCTATGTATTCCTTTACCATTCATCCCATTTCAATCAAACTTTGGTGAGTGATTGTGCGCACACCCGTGAAGGTTTCTGAAGAAAAAGAATTTAAATCCATATATCTATATGTATGAAAATGAAGTGTTTGATACGGAAAATATTGTGTATCCAAAAGCACTTCGATAAACAGAATTAAATCACAAACACTTTCTTTACTAGAGTGGCATTGCAACGCATGCCGGGTACTCGCTAGTATAAAATAAAATGTTATGCAATGCACACACAGTTCTGACGTACTAGCTACATAAGAGATTCAGTATTTCGATTTCAATACCGTCATGTATAATGGATACGGTTATATTAATTAGTCTTATAATTTTTATATATCTTAATAATTTACGACTAAATCTTCTTTCATTTCTGTCAAATACCAGATAGAGACAATATAAACATTCCAACACCGTTCCGTTGCATTAAAATATTTAAAATTTGCAGCTGCGTTGAATTATAGACGGGATTTTTTCAATTACTGAAATTACGGCATGTTCTTCTTTTAGCCCCGAGTCATTCGTCAAACTCAAGTATTATGATAAAATACTGAAAACGTCCGAGATGAGTGAAGACAAAAAAACCACTACGTGGAATATTTATTTTTGTTCTTGAAATCTAGAGAAATTGTGATGTGATCTTTCATCGATTTTGTAAAATAGTTTATCAAAAATTATTACAAATAGTGCTCATATAGTTCTTCAAATATTCGAATATTGAACAGTTAAAAAATGGCCGAAGATATAATAGAAACACTGGCTGGAGAGGAGCTCAGAGCAGTATTGCTCTGAAAATTTTTATTTATATCAAAGTCTCATGAAAAATTCTAATAAAAGTGTTTTTCTAAATCATCATTAAAAAATATTGTATTTGGCATTTCATAAAATTATTATCTGATAATATTTACATATGACGATTTATTATTTACATTACCATCAAGTATTCCCAATAATTAAAACAAGTGTTGAGTGACTATTTTCTGAACTGAAATTTTTGCTAAACGAGTATAGGTAGAAAATTCTTTAAGAGGCGGTTGGCGAATTGAGAATCTGTTTTTTTTTTTTAAATTGTTAAATTACCTTATTTGTTCGTAGGCATGGATGTTTGTGATGTTTTAAATTCCCTCCCACCCATCCGATCCTAAAAAAACGGGGCGTAGCGAGAGTGATTAGCTAACCACAATCTATCTATCGCTACACTTTTCGAAAAGAAGAGGCCGAGAAACTGAGCTACAAACAGTTCTCGTAGAAAACTTCTATTGAGATACATCCATTAGGAGGCCATATGATCGACATTGGGAGCGGACATGGTCAAAAAAAATAATGTATATGACTTATTTTTATAACTCATTATATTCCCATAATTTACTTTTAATGTGGTTTAATTTTTAATTTCAGATGTGAGAGGTACTAAATGTTTTAATTGTAGATTATTGAATTTCGTTTATAGATAATTTGTTTGATTTTCTGTTAATTTTCATCATACTTCTTGAGCCAGTTGCTTGGTATACCTTGTAATAGTTATTAACACTCAATTTTATATAAATAGCCTTGTGAATATAAATAGAGATAAGCGCAACCAGCACTGATCATTTAAAAAATGTGGAAGTAATACAAACCAAATTGTATTTATTTTTAAAATATGATAATAGCATGCTAAGAGATCAACAAGGTGGTTGTTTAAATCATCCCATTGACTCTAACATCTACATTGTTAATTATAAACACAATAATTATACGCCATGACTCTCCAATATTTATCATTTCACGACTTCAAGTTCGTGATGATCCTTCATTGATAACGAAGTCATATTGATAAGAAGACAACAGGCAATGTTATATAATATTATGTTGCATCCAAAATATTTATAAGTAAATTTAATATTGCTATTATGGGTAGGGCATCTAATCCCGGACCCTTTTTATGATCCCGGGAATTAAGGAGTCAGAATTTCTCAATGCCGTGATTGGGTGTTATTTCATGTGCAAAATTGTTCATTGAAAATTAGATTTGTGTCCATTATTGATTGCTTCAATGGGAATGTATTAATGTATGATTTCATATTTTTTTGGGCATTGAAATGGTTTTTTTTATTGATTGAGAATCAAACGTCATTGTTTACAAAAAAAGAGAAAAATAAATAAAAAAAACATAATTTAAACATTAAGGTATGTTTTACCAGGTGATATCCAAAATGCCTTCGATTCGACTTAAAATTATTATCTTCCATCCATTTAAGAATTTGTCCTATTTCGTCCTTAACTTTGAACTTAAAATTATTTAAAAACGGCTATTACAAAATATGAGAAGGAAAGAGACCAGAATATATTTATATTAATTATATAAGTATTATAAAAAAGTATGTACATAAATAAACAGAGGTAAATACATGTTCTCGTTAATCAGGAAGTTTTAATTTTATAAATGAATTATTTTTTATCATTCACAATGAATCCCGAAATTTCGGTTTTGATATTAAGACAATCCCGGGATTACGGGGTGGGAAGCCCTAATTCAGACCGACCCTGTCATCGTTTGTTTAAATAGCAGGCCAATAGTTTGTAAGCTATTACATATTTTTTTACTTACAGAAATGTTGGTGAGAAAAAAAAAACGTAAGACTGAGTAAAAATTCCTTATGTAATTAAGTCAAATAATATCATACTAAGAAAAATGTGACTTCGTTTTTTCCTTGAAAACATATGTGAAAATTAGTTTATGATTTACTTAATTGAAAATAAATATTATATCATTTGATTTGTTTCATTGTGTGAGTAGTGATTAATCATCCATAGTGATTTAGGATCACGGGACCCATACACGGCTCTAGGATCCATGCATACTAATGCACTGACACGTTCTGTGTATTATATAGAAATTATTAATTGAAGTAAAAGTTCAAAGTTATACGGCGTATACTCGTATAAATGTGCACTTTATCTGTATATAAGGTAAGGTTAGGTCTTATTTAAGAGGGCTAATAGTTGTTGGGTGAAGACCTAATGACAATAAAAAGAAACACTATCGTTTACGAGTACTTCAATATTCGATTTACGAAATTAGCCCACATCGTTTTAAATTCAATTGAAACCTCTTTTTGTACGAGATTTTATGTTACCGGAAATTAAAATCGCAGCTCAAATCTTTGCTGCTTTTATACAGCTTTTAATTTGTTTGTATTAGAAACAGTTAGTTTTATCCGTTTTGATTCAGACAAGGGTATTAACTAACTCTACTTAAATGAACGAAATTGGACTCAGAATCGAACCCGAAACCTCTTGAATGTTGATATGTAAGTATATACCACATATTCACAATGTACTTTCATATATTTTATTATAAAAGTGTTATTTTATAGCACAGTGGTTTTATTGTATCGGAATCTGAATGCAATGGTGTTGGGTTTGTATCTGGTCGCAGGATGTGGATGCGGCTGGATGCGCGCGCCTCGTGAGAACCAGACACCCCCACTCCTAGGACCGCCATATTGAATTATTTTCAATTTCAAGACTGCTTATTAAAAGTTTATACTGTAGAACATATACTTTTTGGAGAATCTGTAGTATACAGAACAACAAAAGTACAAATGTAGAGTATAACTTTGATCTATGGTTTTAGCCAAAAAACATTTATACAAAAAACACGACGGTATCTAATTATTATATTGTATCGTTTTGATTTTCGTTGTACCTGCTTCGTTTTTTTTGGCTTTTGGTCACAGTATGTATATCATTCCCAAAATTTCATTCGTGTTATGAAATTGTGGAATAAGTAATATTTTTTGTATTTAATATAAAATTACTACACACAGAGTGAACACCTTCAATTGATCATTCAAGTAATCAAAATCTTTTTCTGACTCTATGGAGATGTAGCATCTTTTTTAGATTCACGATGGATTCAACGGTTGCTTTATATATTACTAGTATTTTTTACTCGGCCTCGCCCAAGATGGTGAACGCTTATATTAGGTTATTAAATTTAGATGTTGGCTAACTGATGTTGAGATTTGAAAATATCACCGTCAACCGTACCTCTTTTGTTACACTCACAAAATATAGTCCACCAATTAATAACAATGTTAAGAATTGAAACCAGCTAAATTAAAGGTTGACAATTTAGCCACCTGCACTCTTGTTGTGGCGCCGCAGAACTTCCCGATATACAGCTTGTTGATCTGCATTTAATAATGACTCCTACAGCGCCACAAATTAAACATACGATCTAATTATCTATGGCGATTCCAGATGCCCACCAACTTGTACGAATTTACCACTCGCTTTCTATCAAATCACAAATATGAAACTTAATATTTAACACAAACATCTACGTTCGTGCTACTATCTCAACTGTCACTTGCAGAATATATTAGTATTGAGCTGTTGCTAGGCTACTATTATTATTAAATATTTAATCCCGCATTGAAACGTCAAAAATATAGTGTTTTCAGTTTTAGGTTAAAAGTTAAACGTTGAAAGTTAAAAATAGGGCATTGTACTAATAATTGCAGCTAAATAGACGTGTGAAAATTTCACGTCGCTAATGTGCGCCGTTTGGGAGGAGTTGTTGTGACCGACAGACATACAAATATACATAATTCTATATGTATTTTGTACTATATAGAAAAGATTGAGTAAATTTATTTTAATTTTGAATTTGATTTTGCGGTCTGCTTATTTCGTATAATAATTTTTAAAATTTATTTACTGAATGATTTACAGATTTAAAATGTATTAAAAGGTCTCTTAGAATATCTTCATTTTTTGTTTTAATTTAGAAGGGTTTTATAAAACTTACTAGTTGTAAAGACGAAAAAAAAAACAATATTAATTAGATGGTGAGCATATTCTTGCCATTAAAATATAGCTAAATAATACGGATTTCTTACAAAATAAAAAATGAAGCTGAAGCTAGTGGTAAAAATTTTAGCAGATTTATTTCATGTTTCTGAAAAAAGGCGGCAAATTCAATTGGCAGAATGACTGTCACAAATGTCACATTCATAAAAAATGATATTGTCATAATGCAGTTTACTTAATTGAGGGGTTAATAACCCTCTTTCTCACCTGTCTTACGTCTGCTGGCTCGCACGCCTACCTCACTACCTGTTGGGGGAGATCCTGAACTAATGTTTTATTTATATATTCATTAATAAGTGTAACAGGTAGTTTAGGCGCTACAGGGTGGTTGTGGTTGATTAGTTTTTACTGTTGAAAATACTACGGTATGTACTAATATGACAAATTTAGTTTTGTCTCATATAAGTAAACTTTCAGGATATAAAGCTAGAGATTGAATTATAAAACAATATAGATTTTGAAAATGACTATAAATAATTATTTAAGTAAAATATGACATTTTTTAAATCGAAATATTATAGATTTTTTACGCGACATAAAAAAATGTAACTTTTATAAAAGTAGAATTTAAAATTATGATGCAATTCATTTTTTAAAAAATAAAAGATTTTGGAATTATTATTGTTTTTTTAAACATTGAATATTTAAAAAGATGTAATATAATAAATTTAAACGATTTTTTTTTATTTTACGTTATAGTCATCATTTAAAAGCTTTAATAATTGGTTTCCTTTTGTAAATTTTGCGATCCAATAATGAAATTTTTTATTTTAAAATTCTTGGAAAAAATTTAGTAAGGAAATTCAAAATGCTTTAAATTAATTTTTTTATAAACAAAAATTTATCAATACAAGTATAACTATAATACCGACATTATTGTCACCCTGTCCGCCCTTTGTCGGAATTAAGGGTGATCGTGTATAAAAACACAGAAATGTTTGTACGAAATGATAATGAAACAAAAAGAAGAAAAGATAAAAAAGTTGAAAGGTTTCACCAACCCCCGCCACCACCACCTGTTGTCTCTTCCAACGGATTCTTTACACCGTTAATTTCTACTTCCTTCCTTCCTTTCGTCCTTATTTTTGCCTTCCTAAACTTCAAACCTGCTTTCCCTTTTTTCTTCGTTCATGACACTTCTCTATCAGATGTTATTTTATTACATATCGATCGTTCTCAAACTATATTATATTTATGTTTTGTATTAAATTGAAGCATATCAGAGAATTCTTAAATACAAAACGACAAAAAATGTTGTAAATTCATTACCATGTACGTTCCCAATGTTGAGCAACTCCTAATGGAAGTATCTTGACAGAAGTTTTTCTGTGAGAAATGCTTGTTACTCTGTTGCTTATCCTCTATTTTTCGAAGAGAGTAGAGATATAAAGGCATCGCTGGGATTGTGATTAGTTAATTGATCTTGCTACGGTTTTAGTATCGGATGGGTGCAACTATGCCTTCAAACTGAAATCAGTTAATCGATTGGAAAATCAATTTATGAAACTGTGCATACGGGTATTCTTGCCTGTGAAATCCAGATGAAGATAAAAATTCATGAAACTAGATGATCATTACTTAGTCTCACGAGGAATAAAATTCTTGCAAATCTATAAATACAAGAAATGAGGGGAAGAGCAAAAGAATAATGGAACCAATTAATGACAGATTCATTAAAATAACCAAACAGTAAAAGAATATATTGACTGATTGATGTACAGTGTTATTTATTATTTTTAGCATAGTAAAAAATATTCAAGATTGATGATATGATACTTTATATCAATAATTATTGAACTGGTTGTTAGCTATTCGGTAAATACTTCCTTCTGAAAAGTACACGTCTTGATAAACGAAACATCTAAAAGTGCTAGATTAATATTCATTTGGATACATACACTTTTGACTTTTAATAAGATGGATTGAATCTTGATAAATAATACATAAAAATATTTTCAATGATCAATGTTTCTAAATTAAATAAACCGATGAAGTTTGAGAGCCAGTGCTCCTGCATAAAATTCTTTCTTACCATTCGTGTTAGTTGTTAGTACTTCCCCTAACGCAAGACAATTATTACTTACCCCAACTTCCTCAATATCCTTATCAACTTTAATCGACATTTCGAAATAGAATAACGACTTTTTTAAAATTAATTCCTGTTTTGAGACTTACATCATTATACGCACATTAAAATGCAAAAAATCCACAATAATTACTGCTTCTTAATTGCACATTAAATTTACAAATATCGAATTCTATATGGCTTAGTATTTAACTATAGAAAATAACTACATAAGGACACATTTTTTGATAAAAAATAGTCTAATATTGAAATATATATAAAATGTTAGTGTGGTAAATACAGTACTATTCAACAAGACATTATTATTATACAATACATATAAAATATTTCGTCACTGTTCTGGAAGTAAATACTACATCGAAAAAATGACATATTGAGTTATACCAAAATCTTCATTATTTTAAACTATACCGTATGGAAGAACAAACTTATTTTTATAAATTATATTTTTACTTACAAATAGTTATGTACAAACACACAGAATGAAAAAGGTACAGCATTTCAAACATTTATCAAACTTCAAAGCCCAATTTCTCAAAACTAACATTTTTCAGTTAGTATCTTCTTCCAGAACAACGACGAGTTATTTAGTTAAGTTAGTAATTCTCACTAGCTTAGAAAAACCGGCCCCTTTATTATTTAAATATCATGTATTTCCACCATTTTTTGTGGAAATCATTCACTGTTAGTAAAATTTAAAAAGAAATTTTATCACTGTATTGTTGTGTAAAATGTGTATTTTCAACATAAAAGATTCTTAAGTGAACTGACTCTGAGCCATCCGATTTGAATTTTTTTTTAAACGATGCAGTTAAGTGGTAAATGGCATAACTAAAAACTGTATTTCGAATTCATTACCACAAATCTTTATATTTCCATTTACATAAAACTAGCGAAACGTATGACCCATTGACTCATAAGACTTCACCAGCAAGCCGTATCGCTGACTATCCTGCGCGTAAGAAAGTTACTCGAGCGGGATCCGAACTAGGGTCACTGCGCCCGCAGTTCACACGACAACCACTCGACTAAAACCTTTAGCCAACATTCGTAACACGTAAAGTAGAGTAGACATATCATCATGATAATAAAAAAAGGCTTATGCTATCTTTGATGTTTGGAGCAACTTTGTTTAAGATATAATTCGCACAAAAATGAAAAATTACTAAGAATAGAGAGATGAAATACATTTTTTATACAATTTGTAATAAAAACAATTTCCGATTATATTCTTAAAGTTCGGATTGTTATAGAGTAACCATCATTGATGAGTGGTTCTAAAACTGGGTTGACAAAATTGCACCCCCGGGGATCAAAAGCACAATGTCCGTTAAGACAAATAAATCTATCGACAATTTCAAAGCAAGCCTTCCCCGATTACTGTGATTCACATCTTGCTTACGATAAGGGCAGTGCAGGAGTATGGCAGCATTAAAAAAAACATACTTAACTATAAACAATAATTTATAGTTTATATATTTTTTTTTTTGAATCCATGTCCGCTCCCAATGTTGAGCATATGGTCTCCTAATGGAGGTATCTTAACAGAATTTTCCTACGAGAACTGCTTGTTACTCAGTTGCTCAACCTTTCTTTTTTCGAAGAGAGTACGGATAGAAGGTTAGGGCTAGGACAGGACTGGTGGATAGCTAATTGCTCTCGCTACGCCCCGTGAGGATGGGATGGGTGGGAAGGAGGACTCAGACTACGAACAGAAATCCATAAATCGATTGAAAGATCAATCTATGAAAACCGTCCTCACCGGGAATTGAACCCGAGACATCCGTAACCGTAGCCAGTGACGCTACCAACTGCGCCACGGACGCCGACGAAGTCTATAAATTATTCGAAAAAGATTTATGGATGTAATATAATTCAAGTAAATATGTGTTTTTTATAGCCAAATCCGTTACAAATGAGGAGAATATAGATTTCTAATAGAGTTTATCTCAACAGAAGTTTTTCTACGAAAACAATCGCACAATTTCTCTTTTTCGAAGAGAGTTAAAATGTTAGTTTAGGACAAATGGATAGCTAATTGCTCTTGCTACACTCCGTTTTTAGGGTCAGATGGGAGGCATGGTTTTTGAATACCAGGCATCCATGCCTTTGAAAGATCCACAGTTAAAAATAATTTTATAAAAATGTCTGTACTTGGATTTGAGCCCGTGAGCGTCAGAACAGAAGCCAACCACGTTGACAATTAAACTAGAGGTCCGCCAATATGAATTTAACCACTAAGAAATAATGGAAAATAACGTTTTTTTCGACGCCTCTGTTTGGTTTTATCTGGATAGATACGTATTCAGAAATCTGACGGAGTACATGACATTCACTATAGTGCAGCGACTATCTGCATAGCTCCCTGAAGGCCTATGCAATCATCATCACTCCACTTTTCTTGACGTTACAACATTGTTACTATATTGCTGCATAAGCCTTTACATGGCATGAGTTAATATGGTAACTGAATTTGCAAGATCAAACTTATTAGTTTATGAATATATTGATACATTAATGATTGTGTTCATGTATTTTACATATTTTTTATTATTCATATGCAAGATATTGTATGTTTTTTTGTGTATATATGGCATAAAACATCATTTGATTTTGCTTGGTTTGTATTATCCTAATGTACAATTTTAATACAAAATACACGTAAATCCTTTGCTTTTTTGAAGGTCTGGAAAAATCACTGCGATATAAGATAAATAATAATTTTCATGGGGGTTACAAGAAGAGAGGATTGCTATCAATTGAATTCCTTGTCAGTTCTTCACTTTTTCATCCGTATTTATATATAGTAGTGTTAAGTAATCTTTTTTTATGTCCGTATTCGTTTTCTGCTCGATTAGAGTCTTATAATTCAAAAGAATCGACTCTTTTGGCTTTAATAAGTTACATATATATGTGGTATTTTACTAAACGATTTTTCTATCAAGTAAGTCATTATTATAATTATCAGATTCGTGACAAGCCGAGATGAGTCGTTGAACTCTCCAAGTCTCTGTACAAAGTGACCGTTCTCCAGCCCAGTTCCCCAAACAAACGAAAATCATTAACAGCTCTTTGAGCTTGGATGGTTAGTGGATAGGCCAACATACATATGTGGTTCTATAAAGGAGGATGTTAGACACATTCTATAGGTGTGTCATTTAGTCCAAGAAGAAAGGGAAGAGCTGCACAAGTTGGTCCAACCTTCCAATTGACCTTTAAAATTTTTTGCGGTGTCATTCAAAGAGCAAATAGACCTTAACTCATAGAAACTTCTTGTTAATCTAGATTCTAGATGAATTTATTTTCTGCAAATTTCAGTGCACGTTACTACTACGCTAAGTCTGGGGCAGTTGCTCCTTAGACGCTTCCAGTAAAAGTAAAACAACGTTTAACGTTTGGATACTGCCGTTTAAAATAAAAGGATAAGGAAACAGTGATCGGCGGAGAAGGGCGAGTGAATCATTTATAGGTCTAGCCAGCGAATTATAGATATATTATGTTTGTTTTTATTTACTAGACCAATGGTCTGTAGTAAGTATCCTTTGACCATCGCACTATCGAGTGGTAGATGTTAAATAACAGTAAGTTGCGGTCGTTGGTTCGATGTTATTGATGTTAACATAGTTTCCATATCGTCATCATGATCGACCACGTGCCATTTAGGTCTAACGTCACGTCGGACAAATGTACTTCTTGGTCAATTTTATGCATTTCGCTAGTGCTTCAAATGGTGACTATTGCACGTGACATAAAAAAATATGAAAGAAAATTTTTAATACATATCTCAAAAAGTCCATATAAAAAACGATAACTCCTCTTTTTAGTACTTTTTTAAATAAAAAGGATAGAATCTATAGCAAATTACTCGGTGTTAAAATCTTCAGTTGGCAAATTCAATACGAAAAGATTAAAATAAATATCTTAACTTTTAATGATAACCAAAATTTAATAAATTATTGTGGGTAAGTTGTAATCTCATTCTGTGCTTTAATTAAGTGATCTATTTTAATTTACTCGCTAAGCGTCGGAAAACAAATGTTCCAGGTTCCAAACTATTTATTTTATTAACCTGACTACATTGGTTAATAATGATCGCGATGAGCGAAGCCAGTTCTAATGATTATAAACATGTGAAAGTAGTACAAAAATATATTTTGTATTTAAAAAATATAGTTATATCAATTTATTGTATTATTTCTGCTTGAATTTTTCTGAATACATTTTGTAATAACAAAAAAGTCATTTTACAATTCAAGCACTGTTTATTAAAATGGTTTAGCTTCAATCTACAAGTCAGCCAATATAATAATCTTGTATTGGATATAAGAAATGGGAAAAGACCGATACCAATCTAGTGTATGTAATGGAAACTTTTAATCACAATATCTTTTTTTATACTATATTTTTACAAATTAATATGGCAAAATTTAAATGAAAAATCAATCTTTCGTTTAATATTGACTGAGAAAACTACTTTTTAAGCCATATTCACTATCCACATATTATATATGAGACGACGAAAACAAAACTCCTCATTTTGTTGGACAAAAAATACATTCTAACTTAATAAACATGTATGTATAACAAATACAAAAATCTTTATGTTTGGCGTAACGGTGTTGAGCATTAGTGGCAATGTTTCTCCTACGCTGCGTACGTACGCGGCCGCGCAGCAGTTTGAAAACCCCGGACACTCGTCTGGGGTTGGCGCGCACTCATATACAAAATGTTAAGGAGAGAGTTGGTTAAGATTGGAACTACACTGTAAAAAATATGATATAATGCTGTTTGCAAAAAGGTTAAAATCATCCGCGCATTTGTTGGTTTGTCCTGCTCAATTTGTGGCTTTTCCGTACAGAGAATCGTTCCTCTTAGAGGGACATTGGTGACTGGGCTCTTTAAGTTTCTGGATTCTAATGAATTTGAGAATAGGACAGTAGTTAAAAAAACTTTGCACTATAGATCAACGATAGTCATTGCGATAGCTTAAACCTAAAAATGTATTATATTTAAATCCCTAATCGATTTGATAACCTTAAAAAAGTACGATAATGGTATGTTATCCCGATATAACATGACACGAAAGCGCATCCGCAGAATATCCGTTTAACAGGTGTTCGGCGACCTTGCCAGGTGAGTCGAGCACTTATATTTCTACCTGTTCGATGCGGCGTGGCGCGTGCCGTGCGAGGGGTATAGGGTTCAGACCAGTTCACCTTTTGAACACTTGTATCAATATAGAAAAAATCAACCCCTTGTAGATTTATATAACACAAGGGAGTACAGGGAGCCTCTGAATTCGCAACTTTTAAATATTTATTTTCATTACTGTCTCCTATTTTAATTACGTTAATTTTAGACAATCTCTCTTTACATTCTATCAACGCAATACATTTTCCAGATTGTATTGAAATTGTATACAGATAATGTGTCACAAAAATTGTTATTATAATAATATATAAAAATCATTGAATGTGGGTAAAAAATAATATACAACATAAATATCATGGGAAGCAGCTGTTCTATTCTCAAATTTATTAGAGTTCGGACACTAACAGAACCTTGTCAGTTATGCTCAACACTTTTAAGCCGAACATAATTTTTTTTCATTTGCTCTATATATATATATATATTGGGTTGGTACCAACTAAATATAACCAACATTGTTTATGAAGGAGGTTAAAATAGATTAATAATACAATTTTAATTCAAATAAAAGTCTTCCATCTAATACATATGTGCAGAGCAAATACAAAAATCATTACGTTTGGCGTGAAACTGTCGGGCATTACTGACCGAGTGCTATTAATGTACGGACTCTAATAAAGTTGAGAATTGTACCACAGCTGACATCAAAATTATTTCTGAAATCAGTAATTTCAAACAAGAGAATTTCTAGGATAATTTTTCCAAGAACTAGCGCTTTTAGATACTGATGTTTGGTAACTTTAATTTACACTAATATTTGGCAACTTTTCAAATCATTGGAAAGCTATGTGTATAGGTACCTATAGAGCGCGTCATAACATATTTACACCGAGACGGGCGATAGACAGAACGTGACCGAACCTCATAGAAGCCGCACTACCTAACTCTTCTGAAAAAGGCAACAATACTTTATCACTCGCCGTCAACCGCAATGGTTGGCGGTAGACCGATTTCAAAATGGCAAAATATCTGTAATTACATAAGACGAATGAACGCATTCAAAAACATCTTAATTGAAGTGCACCCTGTATCCTTTAAAAGTCAATGTTTTATTTCATAACTCGATTACGTAATGTTGAAATAAGGGGTATGATTCTTTGCACCCTGCCGTATTTCCAGTTCAGTCTTTTAAAAAATCAACCTGCCCTTTTCAGTATCTTCACCAATCTTTTCATGCAATGTTAAAAATATTCTTCTTTCGTTATAAGGTTAAGGGCGCTGGCCATCTGTCGCTGGGTTATTGAACTGTGAAGATTAACGGACATTTTAAATAAGGAAGTGAAAACAATTGAATATCGTCGTTAAAGTAGTTTAACTAGCAATAAAAATATTTTTAAAAATGCATTTTAAGTGGAGTAGATTAATAAAAAAAATAATAATTTTATATCAAGATGTCGTCTATGAATGATGTTACAATATTCTGAGTACTTTTGATCCACCCTGAACAATTGTCACATTTCATCACAAAATATTTTGCTAACTATTTAAATATATGAAACTTTTTTAAGCCTACGTCATTTGAAAAAAATTTTAAATTATATTTTACATTTTTTACGACACATTTTCTACAAACACTCCTATTTATTTTAAACTAGTATAACCGTACCCGTCATAAATTACGGTATTGAAATTGAAATACTGAACGTCTATAGTAGCTAGTACGTCGGAACAGTGTGTGCATTGCATAACATTTTATTTTATATATATACCGCGAACGCTTAAGTCATGAGAAAATTTCATACCTACATGTGATAAGTGATAATAATAAAACGTCTACAGAGCGGTCTGGGCTATCATATATAAGATAATAAAATATATTGGACCGCCTCCGACTGTGACATTATCTATGTCATATAGTGTCATAAATATACACAAATATAGTTCTCATAAAAAACATTAGAAATTTTTCATTAGGGGTCCATATGCTTCACAAAGTGGGAGTGAACATATTTTAGAAGATTGATGTGGCATGGTTTCTTTATATTTTATGTCTCATAAATTATAATACGATAATGTTATCCAACCAATATAAAAAAGTGTCTTTAACGATTATTAACGGTCCAACGGGTTGCTAGCGACGACATTCTGTTCCATTTGTTGTTCAAATTTTGAATTTAAAACATTTTTCGAAAAAAGCGAATTTCCTTCCGGTCGAAATGCGCGGGACATTTTTAATTCATTCTTACAGGGGTTAGACTTGTCGCACACTTGTAATGGTTCAGCATTTTTACTGAATACTGTCAAAAGGTTCCAAAACTTTAATATTAAATTGATTTAACAATTTATTATAATACCTGTAATTTTCTTGAGAATATGACTCGCACAAGGAAGGGTCATAACGTCATAAGTGCAAAACACAGTTTTTTAGAAGGATTTTTGAAGATTCTGATTTTGATAGAGTCACATGGTTTCATGATTACTATAAGTTATTACAAGACGAGAGCTGGAAAAACTATACGTTTAAAATTAACCCACTAGGTTCGGGTACCTATTAGGGATGGTTTGACACGTTAACCTCAGTTTTAATTTTTAGCACTTGTGATATTGTTGCACCGGATGTGCGATGTAATGCATTACTATTTATAACGAACTATCGGTTTTAATATTGCAGGGCTTGTATTTCCCAAAATGAATACTTTGTACAAGCTATGGAGAAGAACAACTTTTAATATTTTTTGATTTTTCATTAAAATTTTTTTCAAATGCATTTTTATAATAAAAAATTGCTGTACATGTTAAATTAAGTCTAAAAAAATCATTAATTCTTTTGTAATAAAAAAAAGTAGCACGCTTATAAGAAATGCATAAGTCAATTGCAATACAAAATAAGTTGGCTACCCCTGATATATAAAATTGAATATTGCGGTTATAAAAGTGCGTTTCCGTAAGTAAAAAACTTTTCAAAAAAACGTGTTTTTAAAATATTCAAAAGATTTGTCAATAGTAAATAGTTTTTTGGTTTTCCGCACCAGCAAAAACCATCAAGTGTCTAATTATTTTGATAAAATAGCATTACTTTGTTAGAATAAACAAATTATTGAGCTCACAGTGGCCGGAAACAAGGTTGCAAGCCACTTTAAGACTTTAGGCATTGTGTCTGCAAAGTTCTAACGGAAAACGAAGTTCGTTAAACCAAACAACGGCCGTTTAAAGGAGGCTCTATTGCCGTTTCCGTTCATTGAAAATCAACCGGCAGAATTGATCAAAGCGATCATCCCTTTTTACTCAGACCCAGGCCCTTCTATACGGTCCCTTTTAAGAAGAATGCAGTATTTTCCAGTGATAAAGTTTCGAGAAAAATGATAATGACGGATGTTTGTGATGTCTAAATTTTCCTCCCACCAATCCAACCTTAAAAACGGGGTGTAGCGGGAGTGATTAACTAATCACTAGCTCTTTCCTAGCCCTTTACTTCTATCACTACTCTATTCGAAAAAGGGAGGTTCTCGTAGAAAACTTCTTTTGAGATACTTCTATTAAGAAGCCATATGCTTCACATTGGGAGCGGATAAACAAAAAAAAAATATGTTAATTTGATCTAGGTTCTTAACATTATTTTGCCCACCACCCATTTTTTTTCTAGAGACCCCCAATTTTTTTACTTACCATCTGTCGCTGGATATTGCCACGATTATATTTAAACTAGTAATCTTATGGACTAAACAGGTCTTCTACTGACCCCCTGAATGTCTCAAACGTCCACGTTGAGAACCTAGGATCTAGTTGAAATACTCCTCATTGTCTGTTTGATATATTTCGAATCAAACAAACCGTAGTAAATCCCGTTATTTTTTTTTTAAATTGTGGGAATGAATACTTTGTTGTTTTAACCCTATTTATTTTATTATTTAGTTCTACACAGTGAATGCCAATTCAATCAAGAAATATTTTTACACTACCCAAAGATTCAAAAGTTATAACATCACCATATTAGCCAATAAGTCCTTATTATTGTAATATTACAATATTTAAATATGTACTTGTCTTCCAGCCTTTTATTGGCTATCTTAAGGTGACCGATTTCTACACTCGAGTTGCGATTCCATTTTTTATTATATTTTATACAAAAAATCAACACTTTTCCTTCTCTGCAAAATCACGATATCGTATGAAAAAAAGATTATATCCGATTTCTAAAAACACACATAAAAAAGATCATATAGTACGGTCACAATCTAACTGACATCATTTAAGCGTAATATATAAAATAAACGATGAGACTGTGATTTTATTGGATTATAATAATTACGCAATGGAAATATATTTCACAGTCCGGCTGTGATTTATCTGGAAAATCGTATGACGTTAAGTGTTAGACTGTGATGGTTTTATTCAACGTATTTAGGTAAGTAGTATAGTTACAGTCTAACACTCGAGTGATAATAAGATAGCGTGTAATAAATGAATAGACTGTGAATGAAATAAATTCAATTCTTACTTTTCAATGATTTATAAAGAGAACATATAATTTATTATATTATTGATTAGATTAGTTGTGAGTTGGATAAGTTTTAATTAGGTTCAGAGTGAAAGAAAAATGAAAATTAAATAATCAATTATGCTTAAGACCAAACAATTAAGTTAAATATAGTAAATTTAAAATGGCTAACAATCGGTTCTAGTGCATGTTACTGACATGTGTAGTCTTCATTTGACATTTATTGAATTGGATGCCATTTTTTCTAATCTATTTCGGGTTGCCAATGTTGCCAAAAATGGTTAACAACCAGTGACTTCAAAAATTTCTCATACTTTATTTTTTAAGCTAAGCTTATTTATTTGAACAAAGAGGTTGGCTGATTGAGTAACAACTAGTTATATTATTGTCAGGTCCGTGGTGCAGTGGTCAACATTGTTGGCACCGGTTACAGGTCTCACGGGCTCGAATCCCAGTACGGAAAATGTCAAAAATTGATTTTTCAATCGATTCGAAAAAAGCGATTAGATAACCACTAGTCCTGTCCTAGCCCTATCCTATATGTACTCTCTTCTAAAAAGAGCGATTGAGCTACTGAGTAACAAGCAGTTCTCGTAGAAAAAAGTTCTGTTAATATACCTTCATTAGGAAGTCATATGCTCCACATTTAGAGCGGACATGGAAAAAAGAATATGCAATATATAAATATAATTATTTTTAATGCTTATTAATTTACTTCCGTCGGTATCCGTGGCGCAGTTGGTAGCGTCGCTGGCTACGGTTACGGTTGTCTCGGGTTCAATTCCCGGTGTGGACGGTTTTCATAGATTGATCTTTCAATCGATTTATGGATTTCTGTTCGTAGTCTGAGTCCTCCCTCCCACCCATCTCATCCTCACTGGGCGTAGCGAGAGCGACTAGCTAACCACTAGTCCTGTCATAGCCCTATCCTTCTGTCCCTACTCTCTTCGAAAAAAAGAGAGGTTGAGCAAGTGAGTAACAAGCAGTTCTCGTAGAAAAATTCTGTTGAGATACCTCCAATAGGAGACCATATGCTCCATATTGGGAGCGGACATGGCAAAAAAATAAAATTGGTGTCTTAATTAGTGAAGAAATCTTTTACGTATATTTCTGAAGATGGCGTGATACCGAAATAGTTAATTCTTCTCGAACTTAATAAATTGATCGATTACGTAATATGAATATTTGAAAAAAATAGTTTTTAAAATAAAATGATTCTAGTTAATCAACTGATATACAATAGGTATCAAACCTGGGCGTTATGTTTGGTAAAACATTAATGTCTAGCCACCGCGCCAAATCTCTTGTTGAGGTGACTAAAAATATGCATTAAAAAAACTCACTACGAGTCATAAAATCACACATACATGTAAAAATTACACATAGACAGTGTGTGTGTACGTGTGCTGAGAAAGCGTTTAACAATGTCCAGAAATAAAAATACCGGTAGCAACAAATAATAGTAAATTATAAAGCGAATAAAAAATAATAAAAAATTTTGACCGCAATTGAAGAAAAAAAAATAATAAAAAAAATGTTGTATCGGTTCTTACCGAGAAATGTGATTGGAAACAGTAGCAGTGTGCGTTTACAAGCTGCACTCGTGTCCCATTGTATAACATAATTATTTTGTGAAATAATTTTTATCTTATTTTACAAAATTACGGAATTTGTCATTTATCAATGGAGCTCAGTGAATGACTAGATTAAAGTATAATTTATTCAAGGCATTAAATATTGGTAGATCACTCAAAGCTTTGAAAACTGAAAATGTTTTATTTTTAATGCTCGTAATAAATGAAACAAAAAAATAATATTAAAGACAGGTGAATACAAACCGTAAAAGCATTAAAATGAATTTATTAATAATGAAATGTTTTTTTGATTTATTTTTTCTTTAGCTATAAGTCATTTGAATGTTGATTTCTGTTCTGTTAAAACAGTCATGACGACGATGAACTGCGTTTAGGTAAAATAAATTATCTTTATAGTAATTAAAATATTGTTTTTAAATGCAATTCGTACTTTTATTTCATACATTTCAAGCTTGCCATTGCAACAATAATCTATATTGTTTCTTTTTCGATGGATTCGGTGGTATCTTTCAGGGTATTAATTTTCTGTCTGAATGGGATAAAACACGTGTCACAATTCATAACACGAACGGTGCAATAAAAATGTCATTAATTTTATTTTAAATCAATACATATTTTCATAACTCTCCAACGAATACATCCCTAGGTAAATTTATATACAAGTAATCTCTAACAAATGTGAACTAGACACTATTATGAAAATTAGTGTTAATTAAACAATATTTGAGTAAAAAATACACTATTTGTACTATTTTCGATAGGTTGCAATAAAATTTGTTTTGTACACAAGGAGAAATTATGTTGTATTGTATATAAGTACTGTCTTTATCCAAGTAAAGATAATAATACCTAGTTTTTGACTAATACAAGTTTGAACTGAATCGAATTGTTTGTACATGGCAGTATAAAATCCACTAAAAATGAATGAACCCGTTCTCAGAAGCAATAAAACCTTAATAATTCCGTACGCTGACCAAATCTTTCAAAATAAGTTTATGTCAAATAAAAAACGTCTGTCATGGAACGGAAGTACCCTACGCGTTGTGATGTAGCGGTAGATTTACAATACAAAATGGTCATTTCGGACTAGTTGCAATTATTTTTTATTTTTACTGACGTGTCAAAAATATCGTGTTATTTGATTTGATGGTGCAATAAAACCATCAATGATTTATAAATATACAATTCTTTTACTTGGACGTTTTAGGTGATCTTGATAATTATATTAAATAGGCTTAGAGGTGACTATAATAATAAATTAAAAAAGTAATTAGAGTACACTTGGGAACTGTGATTTTTTCACACTGCTATGATTGCTTTAGTATTATATTTAAACCATTTGTTTTTAATGAGCCACAAAGGAGCGGTTTTTTCAATATTTCATTAAAACTTATAGTAGATTATAAGTGCTTAATGGTACTTATAATTTGTCAATGGCTTAAGTATAATTATTAATAAATAATTATAATACATAATCCATACACAAGTAATAGTCTTATACTCGAATAGCAAATAATTTTGGTCGATAGAAAACAAAGCATTAACAGTATCGACAGCGTTTCTCAAATAGAGTTCCGCCAATAAATTGAAAGGTCCACCTTTGAAGCTTAATATATTCTAGGTGCTCGTTTATTTGTAGAGGCGAGTAAACAACGATTTTGATAAAAGGTTGCTTTAGTGTGAATGTTTCAAATTCATACCACTGGTGATAATAAAAACTACATCAATGGTACTATTAATACACACATACTGTAAGCTGGGAAATATGTGGTGATGTGTGCAGTGATGACGCCAAAATACACTTAAATATTTAAGGGCATGGATTTTGGAAATACTAGTCTAGACAATATTTTAAGGTGTTAATTGTCAATTCTTGGTAGAAAAGCATTTTCAAATAACTAATTCTACATTTTTCTGCGCATGTTATGGTGTGTAAATTTTCAAAATTTATTTAGATGATAGTGAGTCAATGGATAAAAAAAATGTTATACGAATTTTCAACGTCGAGAAGAAAGCACCCGAATTTCATTTAAATTAAATTTGGCACGAATAATGTACGTCAAAATGTCCGATTGATTACTTGACAGTAAAATTGTATTGATAGCGGTTGAGCACCAATGGGATTCTGTGACTTTTCTTGACGTAATTGGCAAGGTGGCAACACACTTTATTCGACATCAATGGATAATGCCGCAGTGTCCTATTATCGACGCATTAACAGAAATCCAAACTTTGTTAGGTTCTCACAATAAATAATAAATCCGCGTTTATCGCATACAATGGAATCAATTTAAATTTCACATTCGGCATATTACAATAATAATTCCATCGCAAATAAATTTTCGACGCCCGAAAAATTTCAATAACACTTCTCGATCGAAATTATCCCGATTCGTCACCCCGTAACGACCATACTAAAGTGTTTGTTCATTTTCGATTTTGTATGAAACTGGCGCCGTTAGTCAATGAACAAAAACAGGACTGGATTGAGGGAATTTTAAGCTTACTATTTAAGATATAATAATAATTAACGCAATAGATTTTTGGGCGACTATTTTCCACTTTTACAAAATTAATTTTAAGTTAATTGCATTCATTTATAGCTTCGTTAAGTCTGTCAAGAACTTTTAAATAGTGATACACTTACTGAGAATTTTCAGAAAAGATACACTAAAAATATTGGTGTGACTGGTTGTTAGCAATAAATTTTTAATTAAATTATGTAGTTGGATGCGATACCAATACGAGAAGTGTGTAATAAAACAATTACAAAATATCAAATATTTTAGCTTTTTGCGAATTGTATTCATAAATGTTTTAATTTAGAAATTAGAAATAGTATTGTAACATCATAATTTTTGTGAATGAACACTGATCCAAAGCACCCTCTCAATTCAACAAACTATTTTTTTTACATATTATATGTTAAAATTGTGTTTTATTTTTGTAATAACTTCCTCTTAAATCAGTGTTACTTCTTGCCTTACCCTTATGATGTTGGCACACTTTAATAGCGGGACAAAAAGTACGAAAAAAATAATTCTGAAGATAATTTTTAAATCAAAATATCGATTCGAATCAAGGGCATTCGGGTGTGCGCGATATTGTGTACCCTTTTCATAGTGCCATTATCGGTTCGGTGACAAATCAGGACATGACAAAACAGAACAATGACAAAACAACACAGAGGAAAAATAAAACAAACAATATTTTTGTCGTATCTATTTATGAATTGATTGCAATATACAAAACACAATTTTAAAGAAATACTTAATATAAGATGATAATTGCAGGTGTTATAAATAATAAATTTAATTAACAGATATAGTCTGTCACTGAAACTCGTTAGGAAAGCCTTAGTTTTATCTCATATTTTTAAATTGTATTAAATATTTAACTTGTGTTGTATATGTATTTAATTCATATATAGATACGACAACAATATCATGTATTGCTTTGTCACTGTTCTGATTTATCCGGTTACCCATTATCGTAGACACATGAACTTAAAAAATCAATAACTGGAGTAAACCATCGACGTAAAGAGATGTGAAACGTAAATGGTAGAAGTGTGTTGGGTAGGTAGGATTTACCTATCTACGAATGACGATAATTACGCGGCATTGCAATGTCCGATCGGCGATCTGCGGTCTGCGGTGTGGCGCATTAATGGCCGCCAAAGAGCTACCAGCTGGGACTGGAGCCCACATCCTCTCCTTTACCATTTGTGCGACTAAGAAAAAGAGTTCTCTGAAATACCCCAGCTGGATATGATTGACTTGATTGGGTTGCCATTTACTCACTAGAATTCTATTTTTTAAAATTTTTAATTAAAAATCAAATATTTATACAATGGAGCCCCGACCTACCATTCTCGCATTCATCTTTTGTTTTGTGGGGTCCGTAAAAAAATGATACATCGGGGGAAAAATCCACTCTTGCTTTTTTTTTCTCTTGAAGAAAGATAAAAACGAATTACAGAAATATGAAAAGTCTTGCGTACGGCTCTATTTATGACTGTTTTAAGGTTGGATTAATGGGTCGATAGAGAGGCATTTATAAAAAATTGCCATGCCTTTAGGTACAACTAAATAATTTAATACAGCTTTTTATTCAAGTATTAAACCATATTGTTTATATAATGTTTTGGAATAAGTATTAATATTACAGTCTTTCCACCAAGAATTATTGATGGTTGAAACCATTTTAGTTAAATTAAAGTACATAATATTTGTCATGTCAAAATATATTATTTATTTTAAAAAATAATCAATCATTTATTATTAAAATTTGTGTTCAGTAAATCTAAGTAAAATTAATATTTGTACTATTGTGTGTAAAAAATGTTTCATTATAAACTGATCTTGCAGTATATTGTAATTTTTTTGTTACGAGAATTATTATTACATTGCACTGAATAATAATTGTCATATTATTTGCCCTTCGATATTGCAGCATTGTTACTTTGCTAATAATCTCAAAGATTAAAAAAATAAACGAATCAACATTCGCAAAAAATTTAATGTAAGCGAAGGAATAAAAAACACATATCTTGTTATGACCAATCGAAACGTAATTTGCGTTTATTTCAGTTAGATATCATTTTGCACACTCAATATTTTTATGAGTTTATATATTATGTTTGTAATGTTAAATGTTGATATAAGAAGTCTACGGGAAAATATTGAAACGTAAGATTATCTAAGTGTTTCAGTAACTGGTATGTAATTATTTAACTCTATACGTTGTGAGGCGGCTAAAATAAGGATACAGTTATAGATGTACAACACAATTATTAATTACATATGCTTACTTCAAAAAAGTTCAATACGATCACATCATTTAAGTGAATAATAAATATAACCTTGTAAACTGATAGTTTGTCTCATAAGTCATAAGCCACCAAGTTGGTTGGATCGAATTACATTTCCAAGGGATTTTTTCTAGATTCTGCTGTAAAGCGCCACACTTATATGTCAGCTTGCCGACAACTAGCCAAATGTGTAATTAGCTGTGACTTTGTCGTATTCAGTAATGAATTGTCTAGAGTGATTTCGAGTCAAAACTTTGTTTGTCTCCATTCGCAACTTTAAGTTTGGAAAAAATAAGTAGTTTTATCGGTCCTCATAGCCACTCGATAGATACACTGGATAACATCCATTGCTGGTTCCCTGACGGTACTTGTGTAATGAAGCATTCCTTTAGAGTTCAGGCATGGGATATTAGGATATCCCTTATCTCCACAGCTTTCCCTAATAAAAAGTAGGTACATCTTCGTCTCCGATCCATTTGTTTATAATCATTGAAATCAAATTTGAATTGTTGAAATTTTGTAAATTTTCATGTATTTCATCACTTACGACCCGCGTTTTGCCTTTCGACATCTTAAGGTATTCGAGCACACGAATGAACATGAACTGACTTAAATGACATGGAAACGTACAAAATTTCATCAATTCAAATTTGATATTGAAATTCCACCAAGCACTCCCAGTCGATATCGTAAGTTATTATCATTACTATAGAAAGAGATTATTGTAAAATTTGATAGTTAATTCAGGATGATTTGAAAACTTTTTTTAAAATCATGACGCTCCCAATGTCGATCATCTCGACAGAAGTTTTTCTAAAAGAACTACTTGTTACTCAGTTGTTCAACTTCTCTTCTTTTCAAGAGATTAGGGATAGAATGATAAGGCTAGATCAGAAGTAATGATTAAATAATCGCTCTTGCCCCATTGTTAGGATTAGATGAGTGAGAGGAAATTTAAGACAAGCCATGAATATGTTGAAAAAACTTTTGTTATAGTAACGTAGATTCTTACTTACAATCGTTTTTAATCTATCATTCAATACGCACAACAATTTTTCTAGTTCATTGATATCAGTTTCGTATGAAAGAAAACAGAAGCCCTAACAAAACCTGTTATAGCGCCTATCAAAAACTCCTCCATCAAACAATCTACGATACCTGATTTGGTTTCATTCACAAAACTGCAACACCGAGCATAAAAGCCAAACATCACGTACTTCACTCAACTCCACTCGGCTACTGGAAACATTTTTGAGAAGCAGTTTTTTTTCACCTTTAAATTCTTCATTGTTGCTTTTATTGACAGGCAAAGTTGCTACCGTTTGCTCTATAAATGTATTGCTTATTTGTCGTTGTATTGATTGATTCACAAATTTAATACACGACTCCATTCGGTTTCGTTAACAATTAAAGTTATTATTGTAAAAGGCGCAGGTAAACTTTCTACAGAAGATTCATCAGTTAAATTATAGAAAATAAATATGTATAGAATTATAAATTTAACGGTCTTTTTATTTTTGACCTACTCAGAAGGTACATTTAACGTCTTTTGCTATACTTATATGAATAGTTGATTCACCTTTTTTTAGACTTTGAAACCCACTTAATCATTCAGGTTTCAGTAAAATTCTATTCCATATTTTTTACTCACAGTTAGCTTAAATATATATATAATAACTTCACTTAATTGAATAAGGAGAATAACAATGTTGACTATTTATATTGTTGGCGTCCGTGGCTCTGTTGGTAGCGTCGTGGGCTACGGTTACGTATGTCTCGAGTTCAATTTCCAGTGCGGAAAGTTTTCATAAATTGATATTTCAATCGATTTCTGGATTTCTGTTCGTAGTCTGAGTCCTCTCTCCCACCCATCCCATCCTCACGGGGCGTAGCGAGAGCGACTAGCTAACCACTAGTCCTGTCATAGCCCTGCCCTATCGTTCTGTCCCTACTCTTCTTCGAAAAAAAGAGAGGTTTAACAACTGAGTAACAAACAGTTCTCATAGAAAAATTCTGTTGAGATACCTCCATTAGGAGACCACATGCTCCACATTGGGAGCGGACATGGAAAATTAAAAAAAAAAAAAACTTATGCCAGTACAGTGACGATATAATATAGGCAAGAGCAAAAATGCTTTCGTAAGACGACTAACTCATTCGGTGTTAACATATCTAGTTTGTTTCCTATAGCTAATTGATCAACAATAATAATTTTATTGAGTGCGTAAGTGCATAAATTTAAATGTTTTTACACTTAGATAATTTAATTTAAGTTGGTATTGGAAATCTTGTGAAGATTCATCTTTGTTATAAACAAAAGTTTGCCATGTTGTATAAAAGTTACTTATTATGTAATCATGCGGTATTCGATAGATGCTTCCTATAAAAATTCTCGTACATGTTTGTTGTTTATAAACATTCCTACTTCAACATACATTCTTACGTGTAGTTATTTAGTGCATTCCTGATGCCTTTATTTTGTAAATATTAAAGAATAAAATATCTATTTATTATGTATGACGAAGGATATTCTATTTGATCTAAATTTTCATTACATATGGTAAAATCTAAGTGTTATCGATACTTATCTCGGTTCCAAAGTGTAACAACTCAAAATCATGGTTGCAAAGCAAGCTGAGATAATTAGGAAACAATATTTTGATCAGGCTTAGTCTTCTAGTGTACATCTAGTTTTTGTATATATAATATTAATGAAGTTCTAAAATTATCTAAGAATCATATTTATATTTATCATATTATAAACATAATAATAACCACTGTCAAAATAAAATAACTAGAGATTACCAATTCATACATTTTTGAATTGATAGATATCGGTATTCTAAACATTTCCTCATGCTTAAATGCAAATTTTTGATTTGTTACATTTTAGAACTAAGGTATCATTATATTGTTTTTTTTTTCATTGTAAGACTTAGTTTTCAACTATAAATTAACAATAATATAATAATTTAATTACGTTAATCATATCGCTACTTATAAAATATGTCAGTATTTCAAATGCTCTTCAGAATACTTGTATGGAGATGTTATGAGAATTATGTAATTACAAATTACAAATTATTAATTATGCTGATAACATTGTAAAGGTTGTAGATACCCAATTAATTAGTAAGCTTTGTAACAGAGTTGAGTAAATTGTAATTATTTTTTAATATCCATTCGGTCAATTGAAGACTAATGTAACCAATCATATCCTTTCACAGATCGATCAGATGACGAATGATATACCGTTTGAAAAAATCAAAAAAAGTGTAAAAAAATTAAAAGATGGCCGCCCTTCCTTTCCATCGCGCGCGCAAACTCAGCCGCCATGACGGATCGCTTCCAAATTCAAATCTCAGACCGCTTCCGGTCTTTTGTTTCTTCCCGCGTTTATTTTATTTTTCACTTTAAAATGGACGCTTTTTTTTTTTTTTTTCAGTATGCTGTCGTTTTTATTATAGGATATTGTGTGAAACACGTTTCGAGGAAACGAAAGGGGAATTTATTTTTAATTTAATTCTGGAAACTGTAACAATTGTTTGAGTCTTCCACATGCCAAAAAATTAACAACAAAACAGTCTTACTCATTGTGCCACTCATATATGAAAAGAAGGTTGATAAATAATAATTGTATTTTCAATAGTTTTATTTTTCGTAATATTTCTTTACTTAAATCCCTTAAAACAAAATGTGAAGCAAGTACTCCGTCTAAATATTCAAAACTGATAAGCCTACATGCAAAAAGTCGGCTTATATTAACTGAATGTTAATCCAAAAATATAATTTCACTTTTATTGTGACTGATTTTTTATACAATTTAAATATGTTCTCTTGAATTTTAAAACACAATATTTATATCTATTTGCGACACTATCACTATTAACGTATATGTTAACTCACACGGAATATATAAATAATACATGCTGAATAAAGTAATTAATCAACTAAAAACTAATTATTGTTCACTTCCGTGATTTCAGCACTCACCTTATACCATATGTTCCATAATAATGATTCAGAATGTAAAATACCAACACAGAACGGTCTGGATCGGATAAAAATAAGTCAATACGATTGGTTCCGCTTCAAAAAGCCCGCCATTTCCCGCCGGAAGTGACGCCATCTTGCGTGGCGTGACGGCCATTTTGTGCGGCGTGACGTTATCCAACGCATCGTAGCCATTTTGATGCATGACGTGATTTAAATAAACAATACAATATGATCCCTGCGATTCGTGCTGGCGTAATAAATATTTTATGCGAAATAAATTGCTGGAACAAAATACTGTTCAAATGTTTTACATAATAATGTCTGATTGTCCGTACGCGGTAAATATTTCAGATGTCACACATGGATTGTTATGTAAAATAAATAAATATATTATTATTAGTCGTTGTAGTACATTCATGGCAAATCACACCAAGTAGACCAGTTTTAGAATTGATATTGGTTTTAAGTTGTCTGATTTCGCCATATTTGATCCGGCACCCAGTTAGTAAGAATTATTCATTTCATTACTAATTTTCCCATTACGTTTGTTAATTATTTTATTGATTTGTTGTGTTTTAATTATTCTTATATTTTATTTAATCAGTTCAAGATTCACGAGAGGTACAAAAACATTTGAGAGTTAGTTCATTTATTAGTAATATTGTGTCTCTCAACAAATTATTTGTGAAATTCAAAAACCATAGTTCTGAGATAACTAAGAAACAATATTTTGAGAAGGCTTAATCTTCTAGTGTATATCTAATTTTTGTAGATTTTAATGAAATTGTAAATCTATACAAATATTTTTATAATATTATACACATAATTTTATTTTTTTCTAATATTAATAATATGAGGTTTGCATCTAAAGTAATAATAACTACCGACTTTCTAAAGTAACTAAAGATTACCAATTGTTATATTTTGGAACTGGTAGATATCAGTATTCTAAGCATTTCATCATATTTAACTCATAACTGCAAATTTTTGACTTGTTGCACCTTGGAACTGAAGTATCGAATTATAATCAAATACTATATTAAATAAATGTCTGATCTCTCATTACTCATTGAGATATTTCGCTCATCAGCTGAAAATGCTCACGATGAGCGAAATCAGTCCTGACCATTATACAAATTTAGAATTGTATTTATTTTTAAAATAAATTTTTTTAAGACATTTAATAGAGGCGAAAAAACTTTAATTTGTGAAAAGCTCTAGGAGAGTCGAAAGTAATAATGAATCTAAAGCGAAGAAGTAAGAATATTTTTAAAACTGATTGATTAAATTAAAAATAATATATTTTGAAAGGTTAATAAAATTTCCTATCACTGTCACAAATGAAGTCCATTGACGTATCATGAGTGATATACTTGAGTAAATAGTGTGTTTAACCTATGCCTAAAAATGTTCATTTGCCAATGCAGCAATCCATGACCATTCACATCACTGAATGATTCATACTCCGATGACCACAACGAAACGTTGCACCATGCTCTGCTCCCAGCAGCTCGCATGACGTCATACTCGTGACGTCGCCGCCGGAAACGCTGGATGCCCATGGCCTGCCATGCGTTTGGAAACTTGGAAGCGGCCATCCACTCGAACGAGAGCTTCCAATAGACTGGTGCGAGGAAGAGTCGGCCTTGAACCTGATAAGGATGCATGGCTGAGCTGGGCTGACACAGTGCTGTGATCACTGATCGCTGGTCATGGGGTGCCGAACTTTGCTTGCACTGCTGGATCGGCGGGTTCGAAGCCGTGTGAATTTCTCGTTTCCGATTGAGTGATGTCCGTTAGAACGGAAGGAAAACGCAACCGAGTCGGCAGAGCATGAGGAGTATGCCACTAACCTCAAGGTGTGTCGCTAAGATTCGCTATTGAATAACTGAAGACCATAACTATTTCAATCACAGCATTCGTCTACGTCTCACGTCGTCGCCATTGTTAATACTAAAGCTGTTTATTTTCAATTCAATATAATTCACACAGATTTATAATCATTTATAAAAATAAAACACATTTTTTCTGTACTACTTCCACATTTGTATAATGTATCAAAGGACTAAAGCATCTTTAAGCTACAAGCAGTGCTATAAGAAAATTTCCAATTTAGTAGTCCTAGGATTTCCAGTCTTTACCAACAAATTGAGTGACGGTTGTACTTAGATTGATTCTCAACTGAATATTTATTGAATATAACATATATTTAAAAAGATTTATTTTGAGTATATTATGTGATTATTCAGTATTTAATTATATTATTCACGATTCATCGAAAGCCACCATATATGCAAATTAATTAATAATTAAATCGTCGCGATACATTATATCGTACAGTCGTCATAATAAATATATTTGGTGAATGGCACGATAGCAGATGGCAGAATAGGTTTAATAGAATTCTTATTTATTTAAAAAAAAATTTGAATTGTTGATTAATTACAATTAGGTTTCATAAGTAAGTAAACACCTTTATTCATGTTAACATATTGCAGTTTTAATTTAAGACATCGACTGAGGGTGCTTGATGGAATTTCAATATTAAATTTGGATTATTGAGATTTTGTACACTTCCATGTATTTTGTCACTAACGACCCGGGTTTCGCCTTTCGGTTAAACTGTGGCATAAAAACATGGGGGATCATAAATTATTTTATCAAGAAATTTTAGAAATTAATAGAGCCCAGTTAAACTCCTTGCCAATCTTGAATGAGCAGCTGAACCTTCCTAATTCTCCGCTATTATATCCGATACGTTGAAACACCTAACAGATGTCACTAAATGTGGAATGATTGTATATATTTACCCATTCGTCGAATTACATCCCGTCAAAACCCACAATACTATTATAATTGTAAAATCACTGGTATTTCTAAAAGAAGTTGAAAAGCGGCAATTCGCCACTCTTTTAATATGGTGTTTACAAAATAAGGATTAGGGCGATTTCCGAAATTTTAACTCAGGTATCGGTGTGGCTCTCAGACGTATAATGTATTGCCTCGTAAATGATATTTGTCGCATTTGTATCTTTTATATAAGCGTTAGACACTGTTTACTGTCTCTCAGTTCGAGTCCATTCGTGTGCTCGAATGCATGAAGATGCCGAAAGGCGAAACCCGGGTCGTTAGTGATAAAATACATGGAAGTGTACAAAATCTCAATAATCCAAATTGCAGTTTTAAGTTGAATGAGGACCTATTTCATATTTTAGTAATTCGTAATCAACCAAAAAAAAATCGTGATTATCTTAAAAAAGAATACCTTAAATAATAACAAATCTGTAGTGTCTCATATCTAAATCATAACTTCAAAGTAAATTTTAAGTACCACTCGCCTGCAAATATACTCATTGAGAGCATGGCTTGTAACTTGTAACTATACAGGGCTTTGTCAGGACTAGTTTCGCCCAACGCGAGCATTATCAACTGAGAAATATGAATCTCAACAAGGCTATTTATATTAAAGTGAGTGCTGATATCTAAAGAGTATAGCAAACAATTGGCCCAAGAATTATGACAAGAATTTACAGATAATCATACAAATTATATATAAACGAAATGAAATTTATTTTTTAAGGACCTCTTACATATTAGTAACAATAATTTGTAATAAGTTATTTGTCGTTAAATATCCTGTTAAAAGACTTTTAGTATATGTACGTACTTTCTGTTCGATCTTGTCAAATTGTGGAGTTATAGGGTTTTTGCTTTTCAACGCCTCAAATAATATGTTATGAGAGACTTAAGAATTGGTTGATATCAAAAACATGAACACAATGAACAATTATTTGCAATAATACAAACAATAAATTTGATACGAATATTTACATGTAAATTGTGACAGCTTTGAATTGTTCATTAAATGTGTTGCAACAAAAACGAAATGAAAGTCTTATATAATTGAGAATTTCTTCGTCATAAAAAGTGATACAGCTGTCACAGTACGTGACAGTTTGTATGCAATTTATATTAAAAACAAATAATTGAGTTACTTTTGTTTAATCTATGTAACTGCACTATCGAAAAACAGTAGGAGTATATAAAACAATTTAAAGAAGTAATAAAAATGCTTTTGTAATATTTTACGTTCGGTGTTTGTAGTTGGACTGGTCCATTTTCTCGCTTGAAATTTGACAAATTTTCGGCGTGTATTGTTGCTCGTTTTGCTTTTCATTATTGTCGACCTACGAATAGACTTTCTAAATCGTTTTATGCCCTACTGTACTGCACAGTAGCCGTTTGGTGTATGGATGAAATCGATGACTTTGTTGAGCGGTATGGTATGGTACAAAAATATAAACGCGTTATATTATGATAATATTATTGATTGAGTCTTAATAATGTATTAGGTATTTTATGAATGTTTGTCGTATCTCTTTTATATATGGCAAGCGGAAAAAATATGTCAAACTTAATTATTTCTATTATTCTCCACTTTTATAGCTATCGAATCTCGTGAAAACGCAAACTTATAAAATTTTACTCAATAAAATAGTAAATTGTAGGACTAGCTTAACGGTTAAATTGGAAGGATTTAAATTCATGAAGCATTTAATCCAAGAGTTAGTTTAAGAGAGATTCTAGTTTAACATTTCTGCGTACTAGAGTGCATGCAGCCAAGTTTTGAGGATTTCTCCTCGGACGTTTCTGGAAAAAAATTGAAACACGCATAACGTTGTTACGATAGAGAATACACATTTTAAGAAGAGTGTGATGCGGTAGCGGGAGGTTGTGGTACAACATTGCTTGACATAGGGAATAAAAAGTCTTTTTAACGCTAATTTTAAACAGAAATCACTTATTCCCGAGAGAGTGGTAGGCATATTGTAGGTCGAACAAGGACATTTTCATTATTTAAATGATTTATAGTTTTAAAATTATCTAGCGCATTGGAAATTTTTGTAGTAAAAATATTTTATTGAATTCAATCTTTTAAATAACACTATTAACATAAATATGCAAAAACAAAATAAATGGAATGCCGTTTTTGATTACCTTCACCTCAAATCAATATTAATTTTTATTCCATTCATACTATAGTAATGAAAGTTAATTTTGATTCAATACGTTTCATGACTTAAATATATTCCTTCATCCACCAAAATTATAGTTAAAAATTCAACGATATTAGAAAACAAGCACTATGAAATGGTATAAAAAATATTACACTGAATTATTTAATTTTTGTAGCCTTTTTTGTTGAGCTAAAAAAGAGCGCCGAAAAAACTAGGCCACACTGTACATAATGTTGACCAATTGAAGCCGAATTGTGCCATGTCATCATTCCAGTGCTCACGAAACCATTTATTTTCGTGTATGTATGTTTATGATACCTTGCACTGATTCAAGATTATTATTGTGTATCCTCATAATCAAATTAACTATTATAATACTAACAATTCATAAATCGTTAGTTTATTTTTGTATGTATGTGTATGTACTAAATGAGGGAGACGGGGAATTAAATTATATCGTTTTCCTCATTGTGTCATTCGTTTATATTCAAGAGAGCGTGTTTGTTCTCATAATTTGAGTTTGTCCATAACTGAATCGTATAGTATCAAAAATAACACTACCAAAAAATAATTTTACATCAATCGATAAAGATTAAGGATTGTGTGCAAATAATAAATCAACGCTTATTTCTAATATAAAACTAGCCTCACTTAACTTCTGATAAAAAATAATTTCTTAAAAATAGTCTACGCTGTCCTTCAAATTTAATTGAGGAAAGTTCTACTTTTGATACTAAAGAACTCAACTATTCTACAGAATTGCTATATGCCAACTGTTGCTATAAAGCCATCACTATGAAAATGTTGTAAATGGTATTTACTCACTTATGTATTATATCGACAGTATTTTGGCCAATTGATGTAGCCCTCAAAATTGAAATTGTTCAGGAGAGAGTAAAAACTGTTTTTATCGAAAAAATTATATGATGAGTTACGAATCTTTGAAATGCACTCCTATAAATTATCATGTTTGCAGATACGGAATTACACGTAGGTGGTGTTGACATAATAGTGGCATACATCAAGTGGCCGGGTCAAAATTATTAAATCTAAAACCAATGTAAAATGATGTTTCCCTTTCAAAAAGTGGTCAGTATATTTTTCTAATTTACATCATTTGACTGAGACATGCTCCGTCATCTTTAAAATGAGATCCAATCATTAACTAATTTTCGTATTTTTTTAAGGGTACATCAATTGGCTAAAACACCGTTGATATATTGAGATTAATTGTACACATTTTTTTTATAATACATAGATATAGGTAAATGAATATGTGTATCCCTAAGTCTCATTGTCCATTTTTTTGGTACTGTGGTACTAAAATTTGTAATGTAATGTGCTTTGTACTGTTGAAATTTTTATAATTATCAGGACCACTTCGCTCATCATCAGTTGATCAGTTAATAAGTTTTGATATTTTTAATGTTTTATGGCAAAAAAAATTTTTAATAAAAAAGTTAAATTTTTATCGGACAATATTAAAGTTATATAAATTAAAATATAATTTGAAGTTTGAGGTGTCGGGTATGAGGTGTGACAAATGCATCGGCTTGAAGAACGCGTTTTTATGAAACTAAACCAAACCAAAATGCTCACGACAAATAGGTAAGAAGAACGCGATTTTTACACAAAACATGAACTGTTTTGTTATTTCAGAGCATGGGTCAAGTATTCTTAGTAAAAAATATACTTAAGCGTTATCGTATAAGAATTTATTCCCACTAAAAATAATACAACTAAAACACGACATTTATAAATGTAATAGTTTAAGGTAGTTAGTGATTATTTTAGCGAAGCTTTTTTATAACGATAATCATTTATGGGTACGATTTATAAGTATTCAATAAAAGAATCGGGATATAAATGAATTGTTGCTTTTGATGTTTTAATTTTGTACGGTTTTGTTTAGCAATTAACTGTGTTTCAACTTAACAAATAAGAAAACTTTTACGGAAGAAATTGTATGGAATATGTACATTTTAGTGGTTAAATGTAATGGTGTTATTTGAACAGTATTTATTATATTTGTATGTTTTAATAACTTTTAATCGTTAACTCTTCCGTTTAGAAAGTATAATATCTTATAAGAGTATTCAAATGGGTGATTGTAATTCATTTGGCAAAGTCATAGAATATTGATTTTCAGCATTGAAACAAATTGAATTATATCCGTTCTCAATGATAATAATATATATATAAATATAGAAACACTCAGCAGTTGACGTTAATTTAACAACGAGTGCTCTTCGTCGTTTTTTTAAAAGTGTATTTTAGGCTATAAAAAACGATTATTTATTTTCTCGGGACCGTGGTGCAGTGGTCAATGTCGTAGGTTTTGGTAACCGATTTTAAAACCCCTGTACGAACAATTTCATACATAGATTTTTCAAATAATTTACAGATTTCCGTTCATAGGAATGTATGTTTGTGATGTTTAGAATTCTTTCCCACCGGCCCAATCCTAAAAACGGGACGTAGCATTTAGCTAAAAGTTAGTCCTGTCGTAGCCTTATCCTTCGATCCCTACTCAGGTTGAACAAGCAGCTCTCTTAGAAAAGCTTCTGTTGAGGTACCTCCATTAGAAGTCGATATGCTACACAATGGGAGCGGAAATGGTACAATAATTTATATTAAAAAAAATTATACACGAAAAATAGATCGCAACTTTCTAGAAATGGTGTATTATATTAGTTCACTAAGCTTCCAAATTCAAACAATATAAAAATAATCTTTGTGCCAGTGTCAAGAAATAGTTTGCTGTTTGGTACAGATGGTAACTTATATTAAATTTCCCATTGTAATAATGTTCATAAAGTTAAGTATAGCAGTCTCCTGTAAATCTTTTTAAGTAGGTATGCGTATGTTTCCAAAACAGGATACTATAAATTAACCAAATATGAGATCATTATTTTAATATATAGACTACGTATTAACTACGTTTTGTTTTTAACGCGCTTGGCTGAACTCCATTCATGTCCAGTCTTGTGGTGCCCGTGCATTATCCGCCAAGTATGAATCCAAAATGCTAATTTTGTTATCACTGTCCATCTGATTGGTTTTTGTACAAGTTTGGACAAGACAATTCGGTTTTGGCATGGAAAACGGCACCGGATGGGATTTTGGGAAAACAATTGAGATGAATGACTTGTTATTACTCGCATGTATATTATATCAATCAAATCGCTGTGATTTATTTTTGTATAACATTACCATTAATTTTGTGGATGTGATCAGTGGTGGGCAATAGGTTAATAATGGGCTCGCTTAATCTCAGGGCTGTTCGCGGTGTTTCGGGGAAGGGGTGAATTTTTTTATCACTCTAATATAGCTATACGCAATAATTAATATAGCAATCAAATGTTACTTAATGTACCTATAGTATGTTACAATACTCCATATCCCGTAAAATAATTGAGTTGCCGAGTTGCTAAACACGTTCCTGACGCTTTTTCAATATAATAAGTTTTTAATGTACACATGTGTTCTATCAGTTTTTTTAGTTGAAAGTCTAAAATTTCTTCCAATTTCGTTTCCTGATCGAAAATATTTCCTAACTTAAAAATGTCGTTTTTTACACGATCTCGATCTTCGTTTTATACGGTCGATGTGCTCCGAGAAATTGACAGTGTCATAGAATATTTTACTTTTCCTTATACACCGGAAGACACAAAATAACTTAAACTATACTTAAAACTATCATAATGCCCATGTATTATATATACAGAGATGGTTTTTAGTGATATAACGACCCGACCTCTTTCATCTTTCGGCATCTTCAGGTATTCAATTTCACGGATCGACTCAAACTCGACAGTTAGTATATAGATTATATCGTTTATATATAAGAGAAATTAAAAAAAAATATTGTCACTAAGTCAAGGAACTACATTGATATCTGAATTAATTTTGAAACTGATTTGATCTAAAGAAATGACTTTTAACCGTAATTGGGAAGATAATCACAAACAACAACAAACTAATAAAATTTTGAATTAATTGAAGGTGGTCATAAGAAGCAATTATCATTAAAATGTAATTTGGAAAAAAAATATAACACAGAGATACCTGCTGATTTTAAATTGCTGCGTTTTCTTAGGGCAATCAGGGTATCAGATGTAGTGCCAGTGTAAAAATTCAATAATTTTGATTGATGGACTAATTTATGATTACTTTACGAACTCATCTCACTTAAAAGGTACAAAAAGGGGAAGTTAGGCAGATTAAGTTGTTTGTTCAAAATTGGTTGCACCCTGTTTATTTCGAAAAGTATATCGATATTGTGATAGTTGAAGAGCAATAAGGAAATATACCTCATGATTTGGACACAAAATTTTTCATGGAAACTGCCTAAATATTTGAACATGGTTTGATAATACTTTAACTGTGATAAATTGACCACATCAAGTGCGAAGAAATAAATCGTTTATTGAAGGAATTATCTGCACAAGTCGTAGAAGGTAAACCTACTTATACAATATAATGTTATTGAAGTTTTTTAATAACAAAAATGTAAATTAATGAAATGTTTTCTGATATATATTATTTTTTCTAATAAGATGTTATTTGATAACAACAAAAAGTACAATTACATAATGAAATTGTGCTAAGTCATTTCGGCCACTTGGTATTAAAAAAATAATTATAAATTATTTACAGTAATGGAATCATCGAACCGTTTTATTCAAATAACTCCCCTCACTACCGCTGTTGTTTCAGAAAGGTCGCAGTGCATTTAACTCGGCAATTTTAATGCGAAGTACATTTAAAAATAAACAAAATTCAATGAAAAAAATCAATCAAGCAATAAGTTGACTTATTTTTTAATTATGTTATTTAACTTCTACTAATCTAAATTAGGTTTTAATTTTTTTTTAAATATTAAATGTTCCAATTTATGTGTACCTGTCAAAATATCTGTAAATTAAATTCTGTTGTGATAAGAAAAATAAAATGATACATTTTTTTAAATTATAATACTACTTAAATAACACATGTTTTCTGTACAGTGAATACCAAATACTAAATACTTGAAAAACATGTCTTACACATCCAACAAACTACAATTACTATTTAGACAAACGAATGATTATTGTATTTTTTAAATTATTATACAACAAAAGCGTTGTTTTGTTTAAGATACAACTGTTATATTATGAAATTTGGATTATTGAGATTTTGTACACTTCCATGTATTTTGTCACTAACGACCCGGGTTTCGCCTTTCGGCATCTTCAGGCATTCGAGCACACGGATGGACTCGAACTGAGAGACAGTAAACAGTGTCTAACGTTTATATAGAAGATACAAATGCGACAAATATTATTTACGAGGTAAGATATTATACGTCTGAGAGCCACACTGATACCTGAGTTAAAATTTCGGGAATCTCCCTAATCCTTATTTTGTAAACACCATATTAACAGAGTGGCGAATTGCCGCTTTTCAACTTCTTTTAGAAATACCAGTGATTTTACAATTATAATAGTATTGTGGGTTTTGACGGGATGTAATTCGACGAATGGGTAAATATATACAATCATTCCACATTTAGTGACATCTGTTAGGTGTTTCAACGTATCGGATATAATAGCGGGGAATTAGGAAGGTTCAGCTGCTCATTCAAGATTGGCAAGGAATTTAACTGGGCTCTATTAATTTCCAAAATTTCTTGATAAAATAATTTATGATCCCCCATGTTTTTATGCAACAGTTTAACCCCATCATCCGCATTAAACGTATGGTTCTCCATTAGCAAGTGATTTGCGAATGTCGAAGTTTCTTTTTTCAATCTAAAGGCAGCTAAATGTTCTGACCCTTATATCTAATGTACGTGTGGTTTTACCCACATAGAAATGTTGGCAATCATTACATTGTAATTTATAAATACCAGATTTGTTCTTAAAGTTTACTCTATCTTTATTGTTAATAAGTAATTTGCCTAGAGAGTTTTTGCAATAGAACACCGATCTAACACTATCAGCGAGTTGTTTTTTAATTTTAAAGCTTGTGCAACCTAAATAACTAATTTAATGCCAGATTCTAGGGTGGTCTATGTCTTTAGACAAGTTCCCGAAATATAGCATCTTTTCTGCTAATTTACGTTGTTTTTTTGATACAAGACTATCTATAAGAGACGCCTCATAGCCATTATTAATGGCAATTTGTTTAATAATGTTTAGTTCGTTTTCAAAATTAAATTTATTTAGAGGTATAGTGACTAATCTGTGAACCTGAGAATGGAAAGCAGCCAATTTATATGAGAAAGGATGGTCTGAGTTAAAATGGATCGCAGCTTCTGAAAACGTCTGTTTTCGATAGATTTTAAATTCATGAATGGAGTTTTTAATATCAATATTAAGGTCAAGGAAATTTATATTCTTGCCCCCTACTTCTAAAGTGAATTGAATTTTATCATCTAGTGAGTTAATATCTTACCTCGTAAATAATATTTGTCGCATTTGTATCTTCTATATAAACGTTACACACTGTTTACTGTCTCTCAGTTCGAGTCCATCCGTGTGCTCGAATGCCTGAAGATGCCGAAAGGCGAAACCCGGGTCGTTAGTGACAAAATACATGGAAGTGTACAAAATCTCAATAATCCAAATTTGATATTGAAATTCCATCAAGCACCCTCAGTCGATGTCTTAAATTATGTTATATTATGATCTGCTGTTAAGTTGTATTATAGTATTTTAGTGCAAAGATATTGTATTTCCAGTTGTTGTCTAAATTGAGTCATATCTTTATGCTGTAAGCATAAAGATATGTATATATATAAACGTATTTGAGGAGATTCTATATCAATATAATTAAAAATTCGTTCATTTCACCTATATTTGTCATGCATCTCAAATATTCAAATGAAATTTTCTCAAAATAAAAAAAATAGATATACAATATATTTGCACTAAAACGTCGATGTATGGAGTTAGTAGCTTTTCCGTCTAGCTTCTAGGACGACCATGTTTTACTGAATTAATTTTTAATGAATAAAACGAAGTTTATTTCAAAATCTAAGCACGATTTTTTGAAATTACATTATTATTTATCGTAAGTTTCTCTCTTTAAAAGAGGTTGGTTTATAAAGTTTAATTAAAAACTATATATGTATAAACATATTCTGTTCCAGTAAACATGCGGAGCCATAAATAATCTACATTGTAGAATTATTTATTTTTGAATAGTATTAGAATTAAAAAAAAATACTAGGAAGTATTTACGTAAGGACGTATTTTTCTAAATTTGTTCGTTGAATATTCACACTCTATTGGCAGAATAATTAATTAGAATAAGACTACTGTTGCATCTCAATGCGCATCATCAAGCATCAGGAGCTAAAATAATTTATTTTATTTCTTCAATGACTTTTATTGTTTACTTTCAATACCCGAGTGAATTTCCTTGGTCATAATTTTGAAGTAGCCCATGCAAATAGTTTGGACTAGAGGTTGCAGGCTGTTTGATTTTAATCGAGGGCCTTATCGAATTCATTTTATTTATTATCTTTTAGAATTAAACATAAAAAATAGTAATATCTTTAATACAAATATTTAAGACTTTTATTTTTAAGCAACCTAGATTATCCGCCGTATAACATTGCACTCTTTACTACACTGATACGCTCTCTGTATACAACATAGTAGTCAGTGTATTAGTACGTATTGATCTCTTGATCCTAAATCCTAGAGTTGGACCTTAGAGTTGGAGTGCAAAGTTATACAAAGTGTAATCTACAAAGCAGGACCAAATCAAGTTTTTTTTATTAATGAATAGATTGAGTCGCACAGGGAAATCGCAAGATGTACAAATCATTTAAAAGTATTTTAATTAGTAGGTATGTCTCAGACATAGTTCATATTTAAATAGTTGTCTGATTTATCGGTACTCTAGAACTTGGTAATCATAAAACATAGTATAATATAGTAAAATTAGGTATGTTTATTGTTTTCTGACAGAGTCAAGAGTATTGTTTTAAAAGAGTGATATTTTAATTCTGTAAAATGCATCAGATGGTCGTTAGTACACATTGTTTTTATTCAATTTGACATATATTTTATTCAACAAATTTTGTTTGCTTATTTTCGGCACAATATCATTTTTTTTAAACCATGTCCGCTCCTTGTATGGCTTCCTAATGAAGGTAGCTCAACAGAAGTTTTTCTACAAAAATTGCTTATTAGTTGCTCGACCCCTCTCTTTTTCGAAGAGAATAGGGATAAAAAGAAAAGCTAGGACAGGAATAGTGATTTGCTAATCGCTCTCGTGGTTGGGTGGGAGAGAATTTTGGACATCGCAAACATGCATGCCTTCTAACAGAAACCCATATATCAACTAAAAAATAAATTTATGAAACTGTCCGTACTGAGATCAGAGCCCGTGAGATCTGTAACCGAAGCCAACGACGTTAACAACTGCATAACGGACCCGATGTTTTGATTACATTAAACAATTATTATTTTAAGTTGAATCATTTGATACGTTTACTACAACAAGGGGCAATTATGGTAAACATGTTTTGAATATCTGAAATATTGGTCATTTTGTCACAATAAAATTAATAAAATAATTGTAAGTGTAAAATTCATTGAAAATATAGTAAAATCTATCGTTATGTTTTATAATGAGCAATTTAAGTCTTTATTACAATTTATTTTATAGACTACTACGTTAAACACATTTACGGCATAATTAATCAAGAATTTGAACATTTAACCAAAACAAGAGAAGTGGTATATTTAGTAGCTTATTTTTAGCCGAAGGATGCGGCCTAGTAACACAGAATCTTTTGTATTTTGTACAATATCAATTATTGTTTTTAAAATATATTTTAGCAGTAATATAATATTAATCATTCTTGAATTAAACTTACCAAAGTCGTTTGAACGATAAAAAAGAATCATTTTATAAATTGTTGATTTTGTTTGTATTTGAAATGATTAGTTCATTTTAACTGTTACTAAGTCAACAGTGTCCTTCTAACAGTCGCCGATTAAATATGCACTCAAATTAGTTTTAATAATTTTATCATTGCTTTAAAAGCTTATATAAGCAATCGTAAAGAATTATTTATTAAATTGCTGGTTATAGAAAATATACTACTATTCTTAAAAGCGATTCAAAATTTACATTTCCTTATTCCAAAAGTGTGCTTATTAAATTGAATGAAGAAATACCAATTTGGACATATTTTTTTAATGGATTTTTACATTTTGTATAACAAATTGATGCTATGTATGTTTGGTTACATTTAAATAAGTATCTTAAGTCCTCAAAATTTTACAGGTTCAATGTAATCATATTTTTATAAAACTCTTATAATATTAAAGCGGTAATAAATCGCCAATGGTAAGATTCGCCAAAAGAAAAAAACTCTTCGAATAGTTTGCCAATATAATGGAAGTACAATGTATACTCTTATTTATATTTCGTCAAATCCAAGTTGAAAGAAATCATTATTTATGAAAACACTTGCTAAATTTTGATAACATAATTTATTACACATTTATGGACACATTTTAATCATATGTTGTCTTTTCATGAAGAATATAATCAAAGATACCGGAGAACATTATCAGTAAAAATATTTTTATGCCCTTGAGTGAAAATTGTGTTTTTTATTTGATCATAAATACTAAATCCGGGCGCTTGGCTGAGTGATCAACGTTACGGTACTCGCTGGCTCGATTCCCATTAAAGACACTTTCGTAAATTGTTTTTTTAATCGACTAATGGATTTATGATCGAAGGTATGGATGTCTGAAATTCACTCCCGCATATCCGACCCTAAAAACCACAAGTAGCTAGAGCAATTAGCTAACTAATTGTTTTGTCTCTCGAAAAAAAGGAAGTCGGACCACTGAGTAACAATTAGTTTTTGTAGAAAACAATCTGTTGAGATAAGCTCAATTTGGAGTCCATATTCTCCACATTGGAAGCAGATATAGTCAAAAAATACAACTGTACGATCTCGAATTCATGAAAAAAAATCGTTTGCTGATTAACCCTTATCTACATATCGGCTTCACGTAGTAAAATTATTATAATTATTTCTATTTTAGTAAAATTATTTCTGTTTTTCTCACGGACCTGTTGCACTATAAATATGTCATATTACTTCCGATAATAGTGACCGTTAACGGGTATTAAAAAGTCAGTCATAGGGTGAGGGTGCGACCAATGTAATACTATGCAGCCACGCACATAAAGGGATGCTTATAATACCAATTATGCAACAGGTAAATAATATTATTCCAGAGGTAAATATGTTAAATAATCAACTGCTGTGTACTGGCAGAGCTGAACTTAGAGATAAGTTTTGCCAAACATAAAGAAAACGATTTTATAATTAATTGAAATGAGACAATTCTACTAAGTGAATTTATTTTACAGTATGTATAAAGAATAGTTTCTAACATAGCCTTTCAAGGATTTGAATGTATTGTATCTACCCTAAATATTGAGACTAACAACGACAACAATCATAAAAAACGGTTCTTTCTGTCACAGTTATTCAAAAATACGAAATTAGCAACACGACGATAAACACCTGTTTACTAAAAATGAGATACATTAACAATTAATCTTTGTTTAAAAGATATCCAATATGAAACATCAGCAACGAGAAAATAGCTGTTTTCCATTGGTTTTCGATTGTTGTATAGTATATTTTACATTATATTTAAATCGTTTTTGAAATACAAGCTCTGCATTTTGCCAAAAAAAAAATACATTGAAATATTCAATTTCACGTCGGCTCCGTGGTGCTGTGGTTAACATCATTGGCTACGGTTACGGATATCTCGGGTTCAAGTCCCGATGCGGAAAGTTTTATAGATTGATTTTCCAATCGATATATGGATTTCTATTCGTAGGCATGAATACTTGTGATGACTAAAATTCCCTCTCACCCATCCGATCCTAAAAATGGGGCATAGCGAGAGTGGTTAGCTAACCACTAGTCCTGTCCTAGCCCTATCCTACTATCCCTACTCTCTTCAAAAAAGAGAGGTTGAGCAACTGAGTTACAAGTTCTCATAGAAGACTTCTGTCTATTAGGACGCCATATGCTTCACACTGGGAGTGGACGTAGTAAAAGAAATAAGACTCACTGTTATCTCGATTGTTATTGACATAAATAAAACTTATTAATGATGTAACGTAAATATCACGGGATAAAGTATGACGCTCAGAAAATCTTTCACTATCTTATATATAATAGCCCAGACCGGTTTTCAGGCGTTTTATTATTATCACATGTCACATGTAGGTATGAAATTTAGTCACATGTGGCGTCCGCGTTGTATATAAAATAAAACCTTATGCAATGAACCCGCACACACTCAACAATACACACAGTTTCGACGTGACGCAAATTCCGAGGCAAACAAACAATAATAAAAATAGGAATCTGTCCATCAGTATGGAAACTGAAGAACAGCAGCGTTTGTGATTACGTCGTGAGCGACAGCAGAGATGGAGAGCGAGGCGAACTCCGGAAACTGCAAAATTCCGGCGTGATGCTAATGCCGAGCTACAAAGACAACAACGATTACAAAGACCTCCGGAAACTACACAATCCCGACGAGACGCTAACGTGAAAGCTCATCGAAGAGCTGAAGAAGCTCGAACATTCGGCATTTCAATTTCAATACTACGTCCCACTAGTTAAATAATAGAACGTCATTTATTGCCTAGTTTCGCGCTCCTCGCTCCGGGTCTGTACATGTGAATAGCTGTCAATGTAAAGTGCAGGTGGTAATTGACCTACGCTATGCATGTATAGAGGTAATTTACAACAAGTAAATAATGTTTGCACAAACTCTATTCGTGTAAAAAAGCACGACAGTAAATTAATTATTTTGCAAAGGACCTGTCATTCAATGAGCAATTCTTTGGAAATTACCAGTGAACGAATTAAAACAAAAAATAGCATCTAAATATTTCATGAACTATTTTCAACGACTGTATATAGAAATAGTTATGCTCTTACTTAAAAAAAACATTGGTTGATGTTAAATGGATATGCATGGTATATTATTGATCATATTGTAAATGAATTTGTTGTTTATAATATGTTAAAACATTTAATGTTGATACCAATAACTTCATTGTAATGTTCAAGGTAGATTTCACATCAATTTAATTTAATTAAAAATATTTTGTTTACCATGTCCCCTTCCAATGTAGAGCATATGGACTTCTAATGGAGGTATCTTAAAATATGTTTTTCTACGACAGCTGCTTGTTACTTGTTGCTCAACCTCTCATTTAAAAAGGGAGTAGGGATAGAAGGATACGGCTAGAACAGGACAGTGGTTATTTTATCGCTCTCACTAAGTCCCATTTTTAAGATAGGTGGGAAGGAATTTTAGACATCACAAAGATCCATGCCTACAAACAGAAATCAACAATGTTGACCACTGCACCACGGGCCCGAATTGAAAATTTCTTTGATTTATGTAATTATTTAATGAAAAATAATTTCAGCTGCATTTAATTGTATCTATATATGTGTTGAATGTATACATATTGAAAAAAAGCTATTATTAGCATTCGATGATTGAATATTAGAATGATTATATTCGTAAGCAATCACTTTTGAATAAAATATAATGAAAATAAATTTTATACAGCTTATTACTTAAAAATATACTGGCAAAGCAAAGCCAGTTTTAGTAGTTTACAAATAAAACTTAAAAAGTGTTTTATTAAATTTCAAAAGTTAGTTTTTTCTGCTATAAATATCCGCTGACCTATATCTTAAATTTTCCACTATTATTGTTATAAACAATCAATAAAAAATAAAGTAAGCATTAATTTTATTTTTATTGTATCAATTAATATTTTTATGATAAAATATTAAAAATTCTTTACCAGTAGCCTGCAATTTACTTAAAGTAATATGCAATTAGTTTGGTAACTGTCTAGATTAATTCTTAAATCGAAAAATATCAGTGATAATAAAATCAGTAAGTATAAGTGACTGATCGATAGTAACTTTGTTCCTGCGTTGCCATTAAAATATCACTTGTTTAAACGTTACAAAAAGACTGATTAATTTTTATGTTTATTGATTGAATTGGCATTTACTTGGTAGAACTCCATTATAATATCATTAAATAACAAAGTATTTGGTTGTACAAATTTTTTATCAGGTAGTTGATAGCTATTTCGGCTTTACGCCATCGTCAGAACTATCTGACAGCCAAAATGACACGTGCAAGATATAGCTATAACTAAATACTTTGTTATTTAATCCTATTAATTTTTATGTTGATACGACATTACAAATCTTTAGAAAAATGACATATAGCTATCATTTCAGCTATCGACGGATTTGTTGAAAATTCTTTATTGTTATGAAACATCAATAATAAATTAAAACATAGCTTTTCAACTTCGTAAGTCAAAACCTGCATCCAAGAGAAAGATTTTATGTTTTCAAAGAACTAATTTGGACTGTATTGTTGTTGAAAATTGATATCATTAATGTAATATTACAATAAATTTAAAAAATATACAGCTATGTCTTACAGCAATTTAATTCTAATCTTCTAATATCTCTACTATATAGCAGAAAATAAATGCCTGTCAACCTGTCTTTCTGTCACAAAAACTCTTTCCAAACGGTGTTAAGTAGCGATGTTAAATTTGCACATGTCATTTTGCCTGTCATTTCTATTTTAAACTTTCAACTTTTAACAATATTTTCTTTTGATCGACTATGTTTTGTCGGAGGGGGGGGGGATTTTTTCAACATTTAACTTTCGACTTTCAAAATTATTATTAATTTATGTTTTACATAAGTCACGTTTCACGGTGATTTAAAAGAATATTTTACTTTTCATTATACACCGGAGGACATAAAATAATTTAAATTATACTTAAATCTATCATACTGCCCATAACAGTTTTTCGTGATTTAATCAAAACTAAAAACCGTCGGGGGCGTGTTTAGCGACTTAGCGACTCATATATGTTAAGTATTTATTCCCTAACTATTCACTATCGAATATTGTCATTATATTTATACCTTTTCGAACTTAACAAGCATAAAACAATGTTCGAAATTAAAAGCACCTCTGCTGGAGAGGGTTTCACTAACAATTATAATAATTTGACTTTGTAATACGACTGATATGATCATGCACCTAACATATTAGGTACTTTAACGTACTCACTCCATTTCCGTTCTTACAAAGGGGTAAACTGTAATGTATGTTTTAATATGGTTATATTATAATGGAATGTAACAAGTGTTTTTTTGTGTTTACAGAAAACCGAACAATTTACCTATGAAAGTCATATACATTTTAATGTTTACGAGAGAAATCATTACTTTAAGTTTTATCATAAAATTTTTTAAGCCATGGCCACCTCCAATATGAAGCATATAACCTACTAATGAAAGTATCTTAAAAGAAGTTTTTCTATGAGAACTGCTTCTTAGTGTTTGAACCTGTCTTTTTCAAAGAGAGTAGAGATATAAGTATAAGGAGAGGACAGGCATAGTGATTAAAGAATCGTTTTTTAGGATTGGATGGGTTGAAGGTGAATTCTACACATCACAAACATCCATGCCAACGAATAGAAATCCATAAATCAATTGAAAAATCAGTTTATGAAACTGTCCAAGAGACCAGAGAATTCCTTAACCGTAGTCAACGACGTTGGCCACTGCACCACGATGGTGAGATAGTTAACCGATTTATACTAATAACTTCTAAAAGTGTATTTCCATCACTCTCGCTTTCGCCCTATTTTTAGGATTGGATGGATGGGAGGGACAGAACCAAAGCCAACAACATTGACCAACACACCACGCACTCAACAAATCATTATATTTATATTTACATATTACAAATTATTCAGGAAGATTTTGTCATTTTAATTCAATTTATTTTAAATAATATTGCGATGTCATTCACGAATTAATTAACAAGCGCGAAACTCGATAAAACCATAGTTATAGTTAATTTATCTAACATAAAAGTTATTTATGATTAAAAAAACGAACTACTATTCAAGTTAAAAACTATACAAAATATAACAATATATTAAACGCTATTTTCTCATGTTATATACAATTTTCATAAGGGTATAATCGACATTCCTACGTGATAAAATTTAAAATAATTTAAATTGTACTAAAGAATTTATCCAACTAATAAATACCTTTAAGCTTTCTATGTAGGATACTGTACAACTACACGTTTTTAAAATATTGTTGGTAAACCTTCTACGCCAAGCAATGTTCAATAATATTCGCAGCATTTTTTCTCGTAGTCTTTGTGGTGTAGTTACACTATTAAATTATGTATTTTAAACATTTGATTACCGAGGAACAAATAACATGGTAACTAGTACATATAAATATATAAAATTGTGAAAAAATGTTAAATTAATAATGTTTACAAATCTATAGCCCAGACCGCTCTGTAAACATTTTATTACTTTCACATATCACATGTAGGTATGAAATTTTCGCGGTGTATATCTATATATATATATAAATGAATGTTTGTTTTTTTGTGTGTCCTCTATGCGTTCCTTTACCATTCATCCGATTTTGATGAAACTTTGGTGAGTTGTTGTGGACACACCCACAAAAACACACGCGCACAAAAAATTTAAATTCTAAAATCTTAAAAAATTTATATAAAAAAAGAATCATATACGTAAAACTAGCGACATTTCTTAACCAGACGGAAAAACAAAAAAAATGTAAATATGGAAACAATAACATATATTGTTTGAAAAGTATAAATGAATTACTATATTTTAAAAAATCGGGTTTTTTTCGGGCTGAGAAAAATAAATCTGGGCTTCGGGTCTGGTTCGGGTAACAAATGTGATATTGAGACTCGGGCTCGGGCCGGGCCGGCTGGGCCTGAAGATGACGGGCTAGGACCGGAAAATTTTATGAAATTTCAGCCCGTGTACTCGTCTAATCCAAAAGCAGTTCAACAAACAGAATTAAAACACAAATCCTCTCTTTCTTTGAGTGGCATTGCAGCGCATGGCGGGTACTCACTAGTAAACAATAAAATGTTATGCAATGCACACACAGTTCCGACGTACTAGCTACTTTAGACATTCAGTATTTCAATTTAAATACCGCCATCTATGACGGGTACGGTTATATGTTTTAATATAAATAAATAACTTAAGTTTTAAACAGAAATTGTGGTGAAAGTGTCATTCATGTAATATTGTTATTTTTTATAATTGAACGGTGGGAAATATAATTGTTTAAATATAGTATAAGCAGATTATTTATTTCGTAATAAACGATAATTAATTATTATCGTTTAGTGTTTTCACCATATCGATTTCTTAGTGCAAAGATATTGTATGCCAAGTTTTTTGTCGAAATTGAGCTAACACACAGAAAACGTTCGATGGCATCATATCTTTATGCTGTGAAAATATTGTACGTCCAAATAGGGTATTTGAGGAGATCAATCAATTCAAACGGATAGTATGTCCATTTCGTCTTTATTTTTCAAGCAACAAGCAACATTGGATGGGAAGAAATCATCGATATATTAATTTAATTTCCATTGTCTACAAACATTGACGAATGTAATATAATAGATGTAAATAAATATGCGCATTTATTTTTTTATCTTGTTTAAAATGACAACATAAAATGAATACGTTTTCTAAATTTGAAATAGTTTGCCGTGAGATGTAGTTTGACAGTTTGTTCAAACCAAAAATAATTGGCTATTATACGATGGTAAAAATGACAATACTGTCGTATTATAAAAAAAAATGGTGCTTGATCCGAATAAAGTTACAGAAAAACCGCTTTATAGTTTGTGATTTTATATAAAAAAAAAAAATTTGATAGTCGCTTATTTTATTAGACTGAAAAATAAGATAAGGAAATATTAAGCTATTGTCTATGCTTTTCATTTTTAACCATGAAAAATTTCTGATTTTGAAATTTGAAACCACGACTGCTCTCAATGTCAAGCATATGCACTCCTAATGTGCCATCTTAAGAAAATTTGTTTTACGACAACTGGCAGTAAATCAGTCACCTAACCTCACTTGAGAGGGTATTGATAGACGGACGCAGCTAATAAAGGCATACTTGTAATAAAATACTAAAGCTAACTAATCGCTCTCTTTACTCGTTTTTTGTATAATTGGATGAGATGTTGCTAGGAGGAAGTTAAAACCACAGACATTATTTGTTCACAAATCTATATCGACTGTGGAAAGGAAAAAGGACGTAACAAACACCAAAAAATATTGTATATAACTCACACAAAACTTACTAACACACTATATCTATATATAAATAAATATTGTATCAACTGTAGAAAAGCAAAAGGACTTATCACTCCTTCTTTTCCAAATATTTTTTTTTCGATAATCACAATGTATACAACTTAATACACGTTTTGTTTGGGCTATACACAATATTTTTTGTATGTGGGTTACGTCTTTTTCCTTTCCAGAGTCGATATATTGACTAAAAAATCAATATCTGAGAGCTTCTACTTGGTCAAAAAAATTAGACGAATGACCAAGAAAGTTGGCCGATCGGTTACAAGGGCGGCAGTTCAAACAATACAGTATATTGTTTTGTATTAAAAATATTTTTAAATCAAGCTGATCGGTCTTAAAACAAGTTGATCTATGAGGAAAATAAGTAAACCATTCCTGAACGAGAATTATAAATTAAAAACCTTCTTTTTCGTTGGTCTGAAGAAAGAACTGTTATGGCCTTAATGCTGCATCTTTATTCATCACACATTTTCGATACAGCGGCCATCACCCGACCAACTATAATCAGTCGTTGAGAATCAGTTTCTTTTTCATTTGCTACGTAATGTTAAACTTGGATAAAAATTCCCCTAGCCGAGCGAGTCCGTGAGGAATTCGAATTGTTTCTTATAAAATTCATTGCCACAGTATAATAACATAATATAGTTTCTCTCACGGTTCGTACCTAACGAAAACGTAAGTTTGTAAGATGGTACCTTCGCTATGAGAACGGCCACTTCTGTGTCATCGAAATGTAGGTAAAGAGTTGGTTCCCAGGAAAATACGCCGTGAACAATAGGAATATTATAGACCCGGTTATATAACATTCTATTTTTTATTTAAACTTGAAGATTTATAATCAACATATACAGAGATGATATAATGTAACAAGTAGCTTGTTTTTGAAGTTCAATTTTTCACGTCATGTCCACCCGTGTGGTTTTGGTAGTTTGGTTTCCAGTTAATACAGGTTATGTGGTGGGTTTCAATTTATTATTGTAATGAGGAGATACTTTAAAGTTTAAACGAGTATGTTATTTGGAAATCATATGTGGTAGGCCTTTTCCATATATGATTATCTGTAACGTCTTCTACATAACTGCGTAACTATTGATTTATTTTTGTTTTAAATAAGATTTAAACATTTATTTATTTATATTTGTAAGCCGAGTCGTTGATTTCGAATGCAGTGTTGACGGGTTTGAGTCTCAATATGGACAGATTTTTTAATCCATTAATGGAGTTGTGTTTCTAAAGGCATTTATATCTGTCCCAATGTCCGAATGACGAACCACCGATCCGATTCTAAAAAACGAAACACAGCGTAAACTACTACCTTAACATTAGTCCTATCTTAACCCTATACTTCTCTCCTTACTCTCTTCGAGAGTTTGAGCGACTGAGTAGCAACCGGTTTTCGTAGAACAACTTCTGTGATAAGCTATATTAGGAGTCCATATTGCCTACATTGAGAAAAACTGTTTCGTACCAATTTTATGATGGTAACAAACATAGCATAATATGTTCCAGACACGTTTCATGATCTATATATTGATCTGTAATGTTTAGATATCGTATCTGTCAATGGTAGGTGGTTTGAAATTAAATTAAACATATTTGGAATATTGCTAAGAGAAAAACAAATAATGAAAACTAATAAGTAAATTATTTTAGTTTCTGTTAACAGAATGGGAAATATGAGCTGATGAAATATAAGTGTGTGCGTGTTCTTTAATCAAAAGTGTTTTGGTCGACTTTTCACTGAATCCTAAAATGAAGATACGATAACTGAGGTTATCAATGTTGTATTGGTAACATTCAAGTCGTTAAAAAAATATAAATATTAGACATAATATTGTATTTCAATGAGAATTAATTGAAATAAGGTATTTTATGATCAAGCGTATAACAAATTATAACAATATAAAATTATGATATAATATAAACATAACAATATGAATAAATAAATTACCACAAATATACAAACATTTTTTTTTTTAACATTTAAACAAATTTGTCGCTCGACAATTATAACATAACACTAAGAATTCGTATTTTCTAAATATTTGCATTTAATTATAATTGATTTCAATTTCTACACATTAAAAATTGAAGGATTCCTTTAAATATAAAAAAGAGAAAATAATTTCTTACCTTTATGTGTCTTATCTTCAGTCCATTTAGTTTTTCTTGTACATACATGAAATGGCGTCTAAGTTATTTACACTTCACTTTTTCGCATCAATATTATTTAAAACATTTTATTATTAACTAATAGATACTGCTATTTTTAATTCATTTCAAAAACATAATGATTTATTTGATAGTCCGTCGGTTTTATAGTAAATATTTTAAGCGATGGCCCATTTTAAGTATATTTTAATTGTATTTATATAAAATAAAAAAGTTTAAAATCCATCATTCATATTGATACAAATAATGAATGAACTGGATTTCTCGGAAATGAATTTAAATTTAGATACAAAATAGATTTTTCTCTGTGATAAAAATAGCCCAAATCAAATTGAACCTGTATTCATTCGTTCGCTTTACAATTGATTCGCTATTAAAGCCACCTTGCCTAAATGCAAATTTAAGGTGCTTGAAATTTCTTGAAAACGTCAACTTTCATAGTTTGAGTTGCATGCCACATTTAAATATAAAAACCAAGCACATAAAATGTTTGGTAAGCCTTCTTGCTATGTGGAAATATGTCCATTTATACACATTTCATGGCCAGATTTTGCACAGAGCAATACATTTCTCCATTAAATTGACGAAGTCTTTACTAACTAAGTACAGGTGTACAAAAAATTATAGCGTAAACGCTTATTGTGAATGAATATATCAACTTTAATTTCTTTACTGAAAACTTTTCCTTGTATTATAACGTTTGGCACTTCAGAGAATGTTAATGGTCACTTTTAATTTAAGTATTATATAATTTAAGACATCGACTGAGGGTGCATGATGGAACTTCAATATCAATATCAATAATCCGAGTTTAAGTATTATAGTATATTAGTTCCAAAACAATAATAATTGTCATTTGTGTCATTTTTTGTCTATAAAAAGAATATAATTTCAAGAAAGTTCATCGAAGAAAAATGATCAAAAATTTGAAATATTTAATTATATTTGGAAATGTGTAGTGAAGGAAAAAATATTAATAATTACCGCTTGGTCATGGTGATCGGTTATAAATATATTCCTGTTATATTTTTGTCATATTTGTGTATATATTTTCATTGAAATAAATAAATTTTAATACTTTTATACACACGACAGTTTACAAGAAAATTTGAAACATAAAAAAAAAACTGAACAATTACGTGTTTACATCATTAGTTTTTGTAATCACTTTTAAGGTGTTAACTATCAATTCTTGGTGGAAAGACATTATATTTTAAAAAATTAAACACAATTCCTTTGTACAGTTACCTTATCAGTTGATAATGCTCGTGATGAGCGAAACCGGTCCCGATCATTATAAATATGTGGAAGGAATTGTGTTTTATTTTTTTAAATTAGTTGTTGTATCAAATAAGACTTATTTATAAGATTTATTAGATTTGATGTTATTCATATGGAACTGGGAAGCTAGCAATCAATGGTGTTTTACGATTTAACTTGATATTAATTATTAGACACGTGTAAACGCAAAATTTTTAACGCTCGTATAAACGTATTCTAATGCAAGTGTTGTAAAAAATATTTGTATGCAATTTAATTTGGTATAACCAGACAAATTTGATCTTAAGAGTATGTATTAATATACTTTGTAGATTCTTAAACGTAATGTATTTCTTAATATTTTCTATGGATTCGGCGGTAACTTATTTCAACTTTGCGTTGACGAATTGTTTGGATTTTAAAATTAATATTATGAAAAAATTTAGAAATTCACTATTCAAGTGATTTTTTATTGTGATAAAAAATGTACAGAAGTTCTTGCGAGATGGTATTGTTTAGATTTTTAGCATTTAAAGGTTTTTTATGAGTTTCCTTTATGATATTTTACACAAAACAAGTGCAAAATTATTGTAATATTACAATATTTTTTTTTTATTATCTCTACTAAATCGATATAAACTTTCTATTCGCGTTTAAGATTTAAATAAGTGCGTAATTATACCTTTTCAAATTGGAATATTTCTCATTATGCATTATTTATTATTACTGTCAAAGCCGGACTGTCGATTTGAAATTTAAACCAAATCATTGTTAACAAAGCGATAATATAACTAACTACAAAAATGTTCGCGTGGAGAAATTCGATTTTATGTAACTGTAAGCGAGGCGGTCTACACGTTAGTCATTTTATCGAGAAATTTGTAGGCATTAAACTCGACTACTGGAGCGCTGTTCGTCTCAATTTGTTTACTTCATTCATCGATTTACCGCGAGTGATTTTCACCAAAGAATACTTCAAGACAATTTTATTTGAAAGCATTTCAAGAAGTGCTTAATACGTCATATCTGCTTTAAACCTAATTTAAATACTGTATAAATTTACGTGTTTTTATAAATGATTATTAAAAAACAATTAAAATTATATCAAGTTTCTTAATCATATTACCATGACAGGGTGGTTAAACTAAAAACTTACATCTTTTGACCAATTGACAATTTATCTAAATGTATATGAGAAAATATTAACCTTCAAATGCATTTTCAATTCATAGATCCTTATATTGTTATTTTTAAATTATTTCTGCTGCAGCCAATTTAAAAATAACATGCAAACGTTAAACAGAGCAATTATTTATTATATTTAAAAAAGCAAACTTCATTGGTGAACCATATGCTACAAATTAAGAACGTGCATGGTTTATTGTTACCCTAAAGTGACTTCTTTGCGGAGGAAAAATCCAATGTTAATAAAATTCTTCACAAGATAAATTTCTGATGGTTAAATATTATGCGATGAAATTTAAACATATCAATAGATATCATAAATACGACTGATTTAGTTTTAGAGTTAACATGCAATTTTTATATAACAATAAAAACCTTTTTTAATTAACTTGAGATTTGACGAAGAAAACTTGAGTTTAATAGACACTTCATCGTATTGGTATCCATGGAAATGAACATATTAATACAAAAACGAGACAAATTTTCAGCGTGACATACTTTAATAATGCATTAGAGAACATGTAGTCAAATTAGGAAGATAATTAATTATTTATCCCATCTAAAAGTGCAAGGCCCTAATACATCATTATGACATATAAACTTGAGAAGTTTATAAACATAGTATATTTCCGTCGCCTATGATTGTTTTAAAATCATGTAAACATAATTTAATTAAAAACATTTTGTTAAAACTTTGTTTTCGACTTATTTAGAGGTTACAAAAATATTTTTGAAGTGTCGATTCAACATTTATTTTAATTTAAAATTTATGACAATACAATATTGTTGTCAAAGTGCTGAAATATGTACGGTAAGTATTTATTTGCACAATATGAGAAAACACAGTTTACTTCACAGTATTTCCGTATATTAGAATAGATATTTTTATAATCAAATAAATGTTTAGATATTTTATCAATATCGATGTTTACACCACATACTTTTATAAAAGTAAATAATTATTATGAAAAATTTACCAATAATGTCGATTTCACTGAATTTAAACTTGTAGCTCAATAAAAACTGCGAAACGTACTTGACACCGTCGCGTTGATTTTCGACCAGTTTACGTGATCGATAACTTTTTTGTTGATTTAAAATATCTACGTAAAATATAGATTTAAGTAACACAGAAACACTTATTTTGTATATAACAATTAGGGTAGATTTTTAACTGAATGTCTTACGTACTTTACAATTGATCCTGAAAGATCTACTTGAAATTTTCACCACTTATTAAAATATATTTTATTTTCACGAAAATTATGTTTGTTTTGTTATTTGCTTGAAATATGGTTGTTTAGTTCACGTTGGGTTGTGCTTTATTGAATTCGTGACGGTAGACGCGGGATCTATCCCTGTATTGATCTACGGAAGATCTATGTGGTGTGGAAAAGATCTATTGAGAGTGGTTGCCGCGTCCTGACCCGCCAGTACCTCGCGTACCAATGCGACTATGTGGAACGGCAAAAGCGCTTGCGCGATCTACAGCGCCTCTGGCGTGGATCTATAAAGCTCACAATCGTTATTGTTTTAACAATGTACTTAAAAGATTTTCAGCATGGTAAAGAAAACCGGTCGTTAAAATTGTATGTAATATATTTTAAATATTTAATTACTATCTTAAATTCTTTATCATACTGATTAATAATTGAAAAAAATATAGAAATACAGTTAGAAACAAAGCACCACAACAAGAATGTTAAAATTAACAATATTTCTTTTAGAAAATAAATATTGACACTCCATTATAATTAACATCTTAGAAAGCTTTTTAACAAAATGTGTTTTATAAAACATGGGTAAATTTCCTTTATAAGTAAAGATTTTTCTTTTTGACGATGGGGAGTTTTCAAAGATTGGTTATTGGGCAATCAAGTGGTGGATTTTCTTATTGGCTGAATTAATACTTTCTTACCACTCTAATATTTTATTTAAATTTTTGTTTGTGAACAGTGCCATATATATTACCTATCGGTGGAAAGTTTCTCAGTATCTTCATATGGTAAAGTAAATAAGGGATTTCACATTTAATTGTCTACAAATCCGTTCACCTATGTATGAAAAGAGTTAATTGTAAATATGTCTGCAGATAGGTTATATATACAGTATAATTCATTTTATGTATTGAAGAAGTTATATATTATTATTTTTTAATGAAAGGTGATTATCAAATAAGTATATAAATCAACGTACGAAAAAAATCAGGTAAGACAATTTCCTCAAATTATCAAATTGTTATCTGAAAAATGCTGCACGATTCATTTTCATGCTTATATAAATCGATACCTCAGTTCCAAAGTGTAACAACTCAAAAAGCATAGTTCTGAGATAATAGGAAGTTTTTGAATTTTATATTCCTATACACTGATGTTTCTGCCTCGTGGAAACTCGTGGAAGAGGCAGAAACATCCTTTGTATAAAAAAAAAATATTATTTCAGAATTAAATTTATAAAGAAATATCTAGAATAATATTTTAACAAAATTGGCTAAAAAATAAATTTGCATGAATTCAACACTCTGTTGCAATTATTCATAATTTTAATCAGGAAAAAACTGTAGTCTATTTTATTGTTAGTTGAATAAATAATATGAATCATTTGTAAAAATCACCTCATTTTTAAAAAATAATTTCAGGTACCCATTATGAGTAATCGTAAAAATGAATTTCCTATAAAATGTTCAAAAGATAAAAAAAATAATTGTATGCCACGAAGGCCGATTTTGTTTAAAATATTTTCTTTTGAGTTACGCTGGTTTGGAAGCGATAACAATACTTAAATGTAACCAATACTTCTAAACATTTGCGGCACGTTAATGAAGACTGTTTTCATAAATTAAAATTTCATGAGTCTATTAAAAAAATTCTACCCTCAGATGGAAGACTATTTTTAGTATTTCATATGTGAACTTATTTTGTATAATATGTTTAATCTATCGATATTTCAATTTAAAATTAAATGTACCACCTCAGATTCTATAAGTGTTTGTTTTCTCCAATGTGTAGTATATTGCAGATAAAAATAAATAAAATCTCTTACTCGTTCACACAGTTCATGTAAATAAAATATCACAACATTTTCTTACCTTGTCTACTCCCATTATGAGGCGTATGGAGTGTTGGCTCATAATGCAGTATCTTCACACAAGTTGTTCGATTAGAACTTTATAAAAACATTGTTCACTAATTCGACAATTTTATCAAATGATTTCACTGAACATTTACAACTGATGACCTGGAATGATGTAGTATTCCAATCCAAACAAATATTTGCACTACGGTCGCAATGACTAAGTATGCAACAATATAAAGCCCGGCCCAATTCAGGTGAAACTATCCCGTGTGCCGGCTTTGTTTAGAAGAATATTATTTTTTCTTAAAGGCTTTCTAAAAGTATTATAACTATGAAACCACTTCGTCAAATCTAATGAAAGTTTTTATGATTGCTTAAATGACAATAATAATTTTATTTTTGATCATATTATTGCCAGTATCTTTCTTTATTTAGAGCCATTTAACAATAACAAGTCTTACACTTTTTAATTTGGCGCGCACCTTGTAGGTATTGTATGTTCCTGCTATTGGTATCAAAACATACCTAATTATGTACCCTGACATCTTTTTTGGTGAATTGTGCAAGTAATACAGTTCCAAATCGAAGTTGACTTGGTGACTCCACCGTTAAGTGGCCTTCCGAAGGGCAAGTGGATGACTAAAAAAGCCACTATTTTTGATGAAAATATCAATTAAATTACTGTTTAAGAATGATTTGAGTAACTGCTATAATAGTTACAATGAGTTTTTTAAAACATGCTGCATGACCTATGACTGTATTTGAAAGCGTAAAATAACACATTTCTGGGATTCAACGCACGATTAGCTTGCCAAGTGAAAACACGGCTCTGGGTCAATATATTAATGTATTCAATTAAAAAAAAAATCACTTTGTTTACGTGAGCCTCTGAGATTATTTATCTCTCGCTGGTTACTATTAGAGTAACATAGTCACACCAGTGTAGCTCCGAGGAATATAGTGAGCTGTAAGTTTGCAAGAATCTAGATATTTAGAAATTCGAGTTGATTTTAATTCATAAAACAAGATTTTATTCAGTATCTCTCGAACACAATCATTTTGATTTAGGATATTATAACAAAGTGAATAATTTAATGCTTATCTATGTTGCTGAATTCTTAGTATGCAATGACTAACAATCACAAACAAAAATCATAAAAACACATGCTACTAGCTATTAGCTCATTCAGTAATACAATAAAAGCACGATTTAACTTGATTGGATTTTTTATTCATTTGATCTCAATCGGTCGATGAAACAAATATTAATTATTGCAGAATTGTTTACGAAAAAAAGCAATATAAAAAATACGACTAACGAAATATCGATAAACAGAATAAGAGAGACAGCAAGTAAATAAAAGAAAGACAATTAATTACAAAATAACAAATTGCACAGTACAAGATTGAAAATGGAAATGAATAATATGAATCTATGCAAAAAAGATTCTAAGACAGCTGGGTTCAAGTATTTATTACGCTTATCAAAGAATATGTAGATAAATTCATCTTCAAATGATTTTAAATATGAAAAAAACCTTTGATGAAACTTCGTTTGAATTTAAATGGATCAAAAATTTGCAATCGGAGCTTCCCAAATTATTAACAGAATAAGTTATACTAACAAGAATAAACTATTTTAGAAAATTAGCAACGAATAAAATGTGGCATTAAAAATAATATCATTACCACGCTTTGATATTTACTGAAAAATAATTTATAAAAAACGATTTCGATACAATATTAAGCCGTTACCAACTCTCATTATAAACCTCATCCGACTTCCGGTAGAGAGGGACAAACAAACACAATCTATCCCAGGTGTAAGAAAGATGGCATTACTTTATCACTTCAAATTTGAAAATGGACATACCGAGAGAAATAAAGATATGCATTGTACAATGGTTGCAAGTGAGACGGAAAATTGATTCATTGATATCAGTTTTTCTTGAAGCGATATTGTCAGTGAGAAATTTTTTTTTATATTTGGCTATTGAAGTAAATTTTTGAATATTTTGTATTTTTTAACATTCTTATAGCCAATTTTGCTACGAATATTTCACATTAATAATTGCATTTTTTTCATGTATATCATTTACATTTAAATCTTAATGTACCTGGGTATCATAATGTCGAATTATTTTAATCAAATATTCTGAATTATGAAATAAATTAACTTAACCAAAAATTCTTTAAATGTAGTAACTAGTACAATTTATATAAATTAGATATTGTTTTAATAAATATATGAAATGCAGTATATCTCGGTTCCGTGGTGCAGTGGTCACGGTTACGGATGTCTCGGGCTTAAGTCTCGGTATGGTCAGTTTCATACTATGGATTTCTATTCGTAGTCATGAATATTTGTGATGATTGGACATTTGGTTCTAAAAAACAGGGAGTAGCGAGAGCGATTAGCTCTATCCTTCCATCCCTACTCTCTTCGAATTAAAAGGAGGTTGAGCAACTGAGTAACAAGCAGTTCCCGTAGAAAATTTACGTTGTGATATGTCCATTAGAAGGCCATATGCTTCACTTTGGGAGTGGACATGGTAAAAATTGTAATTAGAGTAAATATAATAGAAGACTAATTTTACGACAAATTCGTGTAACATACGAGGGTTGCGTTATTACCCATGCGTCGATGTTTGCCCATACAAGAAACTACATATTGACAGTGTTTTGGCCAATTGATGTAACCCTAAAAAATACGAAAATTATATATGAAAAATCATTAACTCCTACCAGCTTAAGCTAGTACTAAGTAGATACTTCATTTCAAATTTTGTATAATACATTAGTATTTGTTCTTTAATAAAAACAAAATTAATTTTTATTTCGACAAGTAGTGTCAACATTATCGATGAATAGCGTCCTCAGCCCATCTTTTTTTTGAAAATTTTGATTATTTTTACTAATACTCAACACAAAAATTTAAAAACGTTTTTTTTTGTTATGGGTCAATATGCGAAGATTAATTATTATTTCAAGTAGTGAATATCTTTTTAGAATTTTTAAACCCATATTTAAAAATATAAATAAAAGAATTTATTATTACATTCATACAATGATTAGAATAATTTACTTCCTATTTGGCCCTAGATCTTTATTGCGTTTGTCTGTCGGATCTGATGTTGATTTCAGAAAAAGAGTCCGACAAATGTGACAGATAGTAAACAAAATAATATGACTACAGATTTATTTCTAAATATTAACCTTTTTATAAAATTCTTTTGCTCATTTGAAGTAAATAATGTCTGTGCCAAAAATCCCTGATAGATTAGTGTAGTTTCCCGGTCTGAAGAAATAATAATAATTTAATGAAATATGTGAGAATGGCAATAGATAATGGATGTAACAATACGTTACCGTACTCCTCAAAGGGTTAAGATGACATATAATATTTTTGGCTTAGTGGCAGATGACCTATAATATTGTCGGCGTCCGTGGCGCAGTTGGTAGCGTCGCTGGCTACGGTTACGGATTTCTCGGGTTCAATTCCTTTTTCATAAATTGATCTTTCAATCGATTTATAAATTTCTGTTCGTAGTCTGAGTCCTCCCTCCCACCCATTCAATCCTCATGAGGCGTAGCGAAAGCGATTAGCTAACCACTAGTCCTGTCCTAGCCCTATCCTTCTATCCCTACTGTATTCGAAAAAAAAGAGAGGTTGAGCAACTGAGTAATAAGCAATACTCATAGAAAAATTCTGTTAAGATACCTTCATTAGAAGACCATATGCTCCACATTGGGAGCGGACGTGGAAAAAAATAATATTTTTCATCCAAAGCTATAAACTCAATAGGACGCCTTATTATATTTGGAAAAGAATATACATTTTAAGAAAAAATGTATGAAAAATTACATAGATTTTTTTTGTTGACTTCATTTATAATTTGTTACTTTATGGTTTTCAAGATTAAATCATACATTAACAGCTATATTTCATATAGAAACTGGAGACAGAGTGCATGAGTAAATCCGTTAAAAATACTACAAATATTTTTCCTGCTTCGGTATTTCTGGACATGAAGCTGCGATCTTTTAGTTAGATGCATGGTTCTGAAGCCAGTAAAGCATGGTAACTAACGACCCGTGCTCTGCACCGAAGACGCGGCTCAGGTGTTGAATAACAATTATTATTAATAATCTTGAAGCAGAAATTATAATTTGCCCATTACTGGGCACGCGCTAAAACTCGTTCAGTAATAACTGACTAACTGTCTTTTATGATTGCGTTCTTGGATGTTTCATTCTTTTTTTTCCAAAAATACGCTGATTGTTTCTTACTTTTTATTAAAAACCATTTTATTTGTTACTTTGTGTTTAAGTGCCTATATATTACAAAGAATACACTATTTTAAAAAATGAAACACAATTCATTTGTACTACTTCCACATATTTATAATGATCAGAACCGGTTTCGCCCATCACGAGCATTATCAACTGATCAACATCAGTTGACCGGTCCTGATCATTATAAATATGTGGAAGTAGTACAAATGAATTGTGTTTTATTTTTTAAAATATAATGTCTTTCCACCAAGAATTGACAGTTAACACCTTAAAAGTGAAGAATACACTAGTTGATGGTGTCTTGGAATTATAAAAATAAAAAATATAAGCCATAAATGCTTTGAAACAAAAGTTTAAACATATTTTAACATAAACTAAAACAGAAAATTACTTTATTTATTAGTTATAAATAAAAACTATAATGTCTGGAGTTCATAAAGTAATTGGCAACATTTTCACCATATTTCATATTATATGATAAGGCGAAGACTATATTTATCTACCCACTCTATTTATGTCCTGTTTTGAATATTGGTTAGGGTAAGTGCAAGATACCAGATATCCATGCCTGTGGATGAAATGATGTGAAGTATAAATTAATAGTCGTCACTGATCTATAGATGTGAGTTCAATTCAAGAAAGAGCTTCAGGTCTATCTGGGTGAAACGCTTAGTTATGGCGTATATATAAGAATGCAAGTCTGCAAACGTCGTCTTGGTATTATGATACCAGCTCATAATGTTTCCGCTGATGACTCATATAATAATCAATTACATATGTACAGACTGTTCAGTTGTTTCACTAAGTCAGTCAGTGCTCTTTTTATCCTAGTATTTCGCATCGTGAATTATTCTGACTCTCAACTAAAATGTCCCTTATGAATAAAGTTAGGACTCTAGCTGAGAGACAGAATATAATTATTCAAAGCTTTCCCGCATTATGTATCGTATTTTTGGGTCCCGAAAAAACTAAAGAATCGTTGTTATACTATATATAAATAAAAACTAAATATGTTTATAACAATTGTAAATACGTTTACAAGCTGAAGGGTGAAGGGTGAATTTTAAGGTGGAGTGTTATTGTTGCTTTTATGAATGTTTAAAAGTAAAATTGAAGTTCCACCCTCGACAGGAAGTGAAATAATGATGTCTTTAAATAAACGAAAGAAATTCTCCGGACACTTAGTACAGGGCCGTTACCGAATGAATATTTTTGTTAGAAAATTTTCAACAAACTTTTAAGAAATTAAACTAAACTCTTTAACTAAAATATCTTCACTGATTATTTCATCGTCGCTAAAATAAACATAACTTACGCGCTCAGATTTATTTGTGATTTGAAAATTTTGTCGTATTTTTTGAGTGATCTGTCGCTTAGAACTGATTGTTACAACCTGTGTTTGAAAAAGAGATATTTTTTTATAAACGTTAAGAATAAAAAAGCTGATTATTTTTAATTATTAGGATTTACAATAAATTTAATGCTTTAACAATTGAAGTATGAATAATTGAATCATGCACACGTGAAGATGTATATGATTTTTTAAATCACAAAAAACTTCTCCTAAAATTTTTTTTCAAGGAAAGGGTCAATGTATTACCATAAAACACATTATTGAAATAATACATTCGTAAGATACAAACATATTTTATTCAACTTAAAACATTACGAATTTATAACATTTTTTATATATAAGCCGACTTAGGATACATAATAAATTTTTGTTAAGTATGTTATTTTACCATAAATCAAGAATGTTGTCTTTGAAAGAAAAATATTTTCTGTTCTATATACGATATAAGTAATAGATGAAACCGTGTATAATATGATATACACTCTTCTACAATAAAAAAAACACATGTTGGTGTGAGTGTATAGTATATATAGCTTTCTACATCTGAGCGATTCAATTAATTATGTTTCATAGTTTTCTTATATGTTTATAAAAAAATATTAGGCGTTGCTGAATCAAGAGGGCTCAAGTATCGGGCTTTATTATGGGAGTACGGACCTTCGTCAGTTCATGATGTGGATTCAAAGTCAGTTGATCCAACTTCCGGTGAGCTACAGCGACCCCTTCAGTTTGTCGTAGCCCAGGCGTGTCGCATCGGTCAAGCGTGCACGAGCATTCGCCTTCGAGTCTCCAGGAGGGTTGGAAACTTAACTGCAACAGGTTGATGATGTTTTTAATATTAGAAGAAATACAGCCAACGAAACTCTTTGGAAGTTAATATCGTCAATATCGTCTAATTTGAAGCATACATATTATGCGAAATAGGGAAATTAATAGCTTTTTAGACTATTGTGTTTAGATGAAAGGTGCATAAAATTATTCCATACTGCATTCCAAGCAGCAAATCTACATGTTTTAACATAAGCCTAAAACATTTTCATTTCCAGATTCTACTCTCTGAGCCAATGCTTTATACTAGTTATTAAATATAATATGCAATAAATATGCTTTCAATATAACAACACATTATAAAATCCAGCACTTAAATAATAAGTCTCTAAAATGAGATAAATATTGGAAACCAATAGATTATATACGTCAATTCTTGCCAAATTCAAATTTATTGAATGAAAATTTTTTCCATTCTCTCTGTTGGTGTTTCCGTTAAATTGATATTTCATCATTTTAATCAACAATCTTTTAATTTTTATTTCCTTGCAAAAATTGATTTTGGTTTCCAAATTTTTATCGCAATTTTATTGCAAAGTGTTTCCATTTGCTGAATATAGATATATGAACTATTTTTAAACAGTTAATTATATTTTTCTATTATAATATTGACATTAAATGTTCATGTTTTTATTTCAGATGAAAAATTGTTGATTATTAAGATGTCCATAACATTTTAATTTAATTTCGTTTACGTATAATTTGCACGATTACCTATAACCCACCATTTGCTTTAATTCCTTCTAGTACATGACAGAATCCCTTAGCTCCGTCGAGTACATCCTGTTGATAGTACCTGCTGGTAGTCCAAGACGCCGGAATTCCACCGGTTGGAAGAAGAGGCAAGCAGAATTGATGCTCTCCAGAGGCATCCGCAGCACATGGCCCAACCAGAGAGACGTTGAACTCTATGAACATTGACGTAACAGGGTGCTGTGTGGTCCATTCCCTAATCTCAGAGTTCTATAGATTTACATATAGTATTCTATATCTTTTCATTGCATCCATACATGTAGACAAATATAGTTCAAAGGTATTTCAGAATTGCTACCATAGCAAATGATGGGCTTTTTATTTTATATAAAGAAAATAAAGCATTATTGCAGTATCGTAAATTTACAAAAATACACAATTTTCATTTGCGCCGTAAAAATATACCTTTTTCTACTATTTTTACCTTTTTTGTGTCTAAATAAAATATTACAATTTTAAACTTGTTTATACATTTTGCATGCAAACTTTATTTAAAATTAATTACAAATAATTTTTTTAATATATGGATTTTTACTATTCCCCTTATAAAAATGCTACCCAGGCATGTCGTGTAGGTCATGCATGCAATGGTATTTGCCTTCGAGTCTTCGGAGGGTTGAAATCAGGCATTATGCTTAACAGGTTGGTGATAATCATTCAGCTTACATTGTTGATGCTTTTTTGTAATATAAATTTTATCATAAATTGACTTGATATGCGTTGATTGCATACGGATGCCCAATGACGGTATATCAACAGAATTTTTACTACGAGATCTGATTGTTACTTATATGCTAAGCTTATCTTTGAAGACAGTATGGATAGAAGCATATGAATAGGGCAGGACTAGTGGTTGGCTAATCGCTTTTGTTACTCCCAATTTCTAGGATCGGATGAGTGGGATGGAATTTAAGACATTACTAACACCCCTGAGATTCGAATCTGTGAGATCCGCAACTGAAGTTATCGACGTTGATGAAATACTTTCTATATATTATAATGAATTCATTTATGCTAATAACTTCTTAAAGATTATTTCCAAAATAGCTCTTTTGGGAAGAATTGTTGGTAATACAATCACTTAACTTCCCTTTACAGAAATGAAGAATATTTCATGATACAACTAGTTGTTATCTATTCACTCTTTTTGTCTAATTTATATAAAGAGTGGATTAATCAATTACAAACATCCTTGAATTTGGATTGAAATTCCATCAGCATAATGCCTAATATATCATATCTCCTTAAACTGAGTCAAGTTTAAATAAATAATATTTAAAAGTTTACTTATGCAGTCAAACAATTTTTAAATGATAAACTTAAAGTTTTAATATGAAAATTAATTAAGCCAAATATAATATTATTGAGATGTATAGAATAATCTACAGTATATTTGCTGATGTGTAAAAAAATGTTGACTTCTTCAATTGGAAAACAAAAGACGTAAGTAATCATATTCTCAAGAGAGGAAAAATGTATGAGGGAGATGGGGATTGTAAAAGGGAGGGGATAGTTGATATGACCCCGCGCGTGCGCTCTCGGAATGGAAGATGTCGGCTCGTGCCCATCTACCTGCAAACTATTAAATGCCACATTTTCTTACTCACTTCTTACATCCATAAGAGTTGTAGGAGAACTCACGGGTGGCGAGTGATAACTTTCTCACCGCTGGCATGAAACGGAAAAGATCAATGTCGAAAATTAGTTCGTCAAACGCTTTTAAAAAATACTTTTTCTTGACAGGTACTTAAAATTTGACCAGTGTTTCAACCTAGTAATAAAAATGTGCTGTGGTGACAGCTTCATTTCCTAGTATAAAAGGAGTTGAATGATTTAATAACGATCTGTTCTCGTAAAAATAATTCCGTTGAGATGGTCCATTAAGAGCGCTCCGCGTCAGGAGTGGACAATAAATGTTAAATTGTCATTTTTTCGGTGGACGATAGAGTTTCACTCATCTTTGTTTAAAAAAATGGTTAAGCGTTTCTCAAAATAAGTCTAATTCCTCATTATTTTAGTAATTTATCATAGAATATTACGAGCATCCAATCCCGGACTCTTTAAATAATCCTGGGATTTTGGGATTCACAATTTTTTAATCCCGTGATTCTTGGGTTAAGAGTAACGTTGTGTGTTTAAAATTCAATTTGAGTTCATTATTACTTTAATTGGAATGAATATAGGATTTGAATTTTTTTAGGACTTTGGAATTTTCGTTTTATTTTTTTGAGAAGATTTTATTTACACATTATAGTTGCAATGCAATATGCAATTGATTTTTTGATAAATGAATGCAAAAAAATGTTATTAAAACTTTCTATTCCTGTCTACGGCTGTGACACACGATGAGAAGGAGAGATACCAGAATACATATTATATTAATAATGTAGGTATTATAAAAAAGTATAAACAAATCGACGCAGTAGTTAGTCAAGAATTATTAAATTTGAAATATGAATTATATTTCAGCATTATTAGTGAATTCCGATATCCCAGAATAACGGGATTTTAAAATTTCTATGTTTTTAGATTATGTTTCTAAAATAATTGGATTCATTAAATTAAATTGTATTTCCAATCCCTCTTGCTTGCTGCTTTGCTTGACGTGTAAAACTTAGTAATAAAAAAATAGAGTAGCCAAGTTATCATTTTAATATTGTTTCCTTAGTTTAGATGTTCTAATTCTAGCTGTGAAAGTTATTACATAAACGTTATGAAAGAATTTGATAATATTAAATTCTATTTTAGACAACCATTCATAGTAAAGATTGGTTGAACATAGACCATATCAAATTCCATCAAATCGATATAATTTTCGTTTTCAAAGAGGGAAGTAACCAAAGGAGGTGAAATATGTTTAGAGACTAGTTGGCAACAAATTTTTTTATGTAAGTAGAAAGAGAACAAGACGACAAGTTGTAGTAACAGTAATCTATTCGGAATCAATGAAAATTGGTTCATTTAAGACAGATTGACATAAAACATAAAATAAGTAAATAATTGTTGCCCTAAGGATAAATAGTAAACGTTTGAGATTTATGGTTTAGTCTGGCTTAGAATTCTGGCTGACAGTCTTTCCATAGCAACTTAATAACTGAAGTGTCTAATATGAAATCTGTTTTGGTGATTACTTAAGATATTATAAGCAACAATTAGTTTCGTAAAAAAATGGCGACAAAAACGATTGTTTCGACACATTGTAGCGGCCCCCGGAAGTGACGTCACAGTCCAGTCATGGATCAAGACTTTTTACTTGTTGCTTTGCCCGAGCGTCAGCAGGAGGCGTGCTTTATTATAAAATTATTTAATTAATCCGCAGAGATTTTACCGTTACTTCTTGACACGGAACAAGATGGCTATCGCAAAGAAAAAGAATAATTAAAAAAGCAACATCATTCTTGTGATTTATTCTGCAATAAGTGAATACACTTCATACTTGCAATTTATATCGGTTTTATATTGCTTACGCTTATGCGATCGCGTGGATTGATGCATTTCAAAAGATATTGTATAATATAACTCAAATTATTGCATTACAATTAAATGTCATGCCGTCTCTATAATATAGCAGTCAATGGTTCTACCATTATTATATTGTAGCCCTAATATATTTACGTCTTCACTTAATTTACAAATTATTCTGTTTGAAAAGTAAGGAAGAATAAGGAACAATCAATGTGAATTGATTCCTCCATTGATTGATATGGTTGAAGAAATGTGTACATAATAAATTCACATTTTTTTTCGATAATCATGTAACGTCAGGTCCATATGGTGGTCAATGTATGGACAGTTTCATAAATTGATTTTTCACTTGTAAGGTGCTAACTGTCAATTTTCGATGGAAAGGCATCATATTTTAAAAATAAAACAATTTTTCCGTACTAATTTATAATGGTCAGGGACGGTTTCTCTCATCAACGGATAAGCAAAAGTGGTCCTGATCATTATAAATATGTGGAAGTAACACAAATAAATTTATTTTTCAATCGATTTTGGATTTCTGTTCTGTGTCCATCCAATCCTAAAAATAGGGCGTAGCGATTAGCTAATAGCTAGTCCTATCTTAGTCATATTCTTCTATCCATACTATCCTTGAAAAAAATGAGAAGTTGAGTAACTGAGTAACAAGCAGTTCTTTTAGAAAAAGTTCAGTTGAGATACATCTATTAGAACGCCGTATACTCCGCATGGCTTAAATAAACATTTTCAAAGACAGAAAAATCTTACTCGTAAGAAATGAAAATTACATAATGCCAAAATCCAATCAAATGTCGTAATACGTGTTTCTAAATATTTTTTTATGTAATGGAGGCATTTTAATATTGCATTTCGATTCAGAGAAATGTTTAGATTCTACAATAGATATTCCGAATGAGTTTTTCATTTCCGTCGTAGATAGATCACCGGTACCGGCAACTTACCATCAAGCACCCTCTTCTTTCAAACTGTCGACTGCGTATATGAAATAAATAAAAAAAAAAAAACGACACAATACTACCATATCCGGTTATTACGCTAGAATTAAGTATGGCCATTGTCTGCATTAGTATGTGTTTGAACGTTATTTTATTTACGAATTTGTAGGTACAATAAAAGTTAAATTACTTTGTAGACATATAGATAAACAATAAGTTGAAAAGTAACGTATAAACAGGATGCATTGGAATATTTTTAAACTACAACAAAACTTCTTATTGTTTGAGCATATGACTATCACGCTACATCTCCAATTTCTTGGCTCCCTCAAATGACACGCCAGCATCCTTCAGTTCCGCATTATATGAATAGTACCAAACGGTCGTTGAGGCTCTCCAGAGACGCTGTCTGGCACGTTCTCAAATCTCACCAATCAAATTTCAGTTCCTCACGAAATCAAACCACTGCACCCCCAAAATCCGACGCAAAAATCTATACTAGAGGCACAGTATATCGACGGTGTTTTCACCAATTGATGTAACCCTGAAAATGGAAATTTTTCAGTGGAGAGTAAAAACTGTTCTCATCGAAAACATTATATAGCGAGTTGTGTTATAAATCTTTAAAATGCACTCATGTAAATTCTCATGTTTGCAAATACGGGATTTTACGTAGGGAGTGTCGATATAATAGTGGATTACATCAAGTGTAAAACCAATGTAAAATGATGTGATAAATTTATTTTTTAATTTACATCATTTGGCCGAGACCTGTTCTGTCGTCTTTAAAATGAGATCCAATCATTAAGTCATTTTCGTATTTTTTGAGGGTTACATCAATTGGCCAAAAGACAGTCGATATGGTCTCCGACTGGTGCTCCGGGTCTCTTCAATAAAGCAGCACTAGTAGAGTGCAAGCGTTGTACAAATACTTTAAATTTAATTGGAATTAGAACTATATAATATTAGAACCAGTCAATTAAAATCGATAGCTATTTGTCAATCAACTGTTGACACTCATGAGGCGTCTTTTTAATAAACAGGCATTAAACGAATGAGTAAATCAAGTTCGTAGTGCAGTGGTAAACATCGTTGGCTACGGTTACGGATGTCTCGGATTCAAGTCCCAGCACGGACAGTTTCATAAACTGTTTTTTTCAATTGATTTATGGATTTCCGTTCGTAGGCATGGATGTTTGTAATGTCTAAAATTTCCTCCCAATCATCCAATTCTAAATAAACGAGGCGTAGCGAGAGCGATTAGCTAACCACTGGTCCTGTCCTAGCCCTATTATTCTATCTCTACGCTCTTCGAAAATAGAAGGTTGAGGAACTGATTGATAAGAGTTGATATTCCTCTATTTCCTTAGTGTGTGATAGTTTTTTTTACATTAAATGATTATTATAAGGTTTATTTAATTGAAGTTTTAGTTGTGTTTTGTAACATTATTTTAGATATCACTCGTGTATTATACTGGATATACTTTCAGTTGTATCGTATGAAAATTGTTAAATTTAAAAGATTTCTGAATAATAAATACTTTTTCACAATTATCATTTTTTTAAGACAAAGGAAAAATGTTGAACAAAATAAAATATTTAAAATAACGCAAAATTGAAAATATCTTGAATATTTTTACAGTTTATCGATAATAATCAAGTCAATTTATTCAACACCTGTCCATCTTTCGCTGATGAGAAATCTGCTTACGGTAAACTTATTTTTTCATCGTATCTACTGTTAAACGGTATAGATTATTGTTAAAATAAAATAAATATCACTTAGTGAAATACTTGGAATGGTAAACTACGGTAATAATTTCCAATTATGATTTTATATTAACAGAAAAGTAAATGAGTGGAATAAGTCTTCATTTGTTTATGAAAAATCAGAAAATGCGTTTGCTGTTTATATACATGTTTGGATTTACAAATTTCTTTTTTAGCTATGCAACTGTGAAATAAAAATTCAATTTATTAAACAGTAAGACGGAACTTAGTACATTGTCTGTTTTCATTTGAAGTATTTTACTTTTAAAGTCATTGTTGAGCCAGTTTTGGCTAGTTATTGTTGAAATATCTGAAGGGTCATTTAACGATTTCACAATAATTTTAGGAATTTTTTATTATGGAACTGTATAGGTTTTAATAGGTTGTTAGTTTTTTAATTAAACTTAACCAAATCTTTATTTATTTGGCAATTATTTACTTACTAAACATAATTATTAACTGAATTATTATTTCCTACTGATCATTTATTAAATTAGTTATTCACCAAATAATTATTTGCCGTTGTTATCGCCGTGACTGAGTGAAAGCAAGGCGTCAATTCATTATGGATTTCTGTAATTATTTTATACGCTTCGATCATTCCCAATCCTGTAAACGAGACGTACTTCACTAAAAAGTCTTTTTATATCTTCACCTGTTCATCCTTTCCCACCCTGAAACGGTTTTTATCAATTCACACTGTTGAGGATCCCTATAATGAGTCGAAATGAAACACATCGCATGTGGTTAGATTCAATGTATTTTTTGAAGAATATTATAATGTCCACTTATACGTTTTACGTCTTATTTTTATTTATAACATATTTCAAGGCATGTCTGTGTGCGAAAGGAAGAGGGCGATAAGTCGAGTTATTTGGAAACGAGTTAAATATTCTAAAATAACTACAATACATACATGTATATAATATAAAAAGAAAGTGTCGAATCAATGTTGCTGAATTGGTAAAATTCATGTTTGAATATCACATTTTTCATCAAATTTTATACAAATGCAAATCTTGTTTTGACTCTCCTGAAAAGTGTCAATTTTAGACTTAACGTCGTCTTCCTTTTGCTCACAGATATACTTTTTGGATTATGTTTTTATATATATATTATAATGGTAGTAAAAGGAAAGCTTAGCGTTTTTTGTATGACGGATCACTATAATAAGAAGATTATTAGGCAGTTATAAAAGTTGTGGTTCAGTGACAAATCAGAACATGACACATCAATACAGTGAAAAACAACACAAGAGAAGAATAAGACTTACATTTTTGTCGTATCTATTATTGAATTAAATACACGTCCTGCCAAAGGAAATAATCCAATTCGTTCTTCATTTTTATGGTAAGAATTAGAACCATTGTTACTTTAGAAATAAATTATCTTGTGATATAATTAGTCTGAAGGTGCTTCTTAAAGTTGCGAAACACGTGTCACATTTAGTAACACAAGTAGTAGAATAACCAAGTGTAGTAAAAAGTTGATTATGAAAGGGAATTGTGGAACCAATTGTAATTTATGTTAAAAACGAATTTCCACAATGTGAAACGCTGAATCATATTCTAAATTCATAAATCACATAAATGTGTCCATATAAAAAAAAACTGTAAAATATAATATACCTACTAGATAAAAAATAAGCTCTTTCTAATGACTCTTCTATATGGTAGCGTTTATTTAGAATTTACAGTACATCAAACTCGGCTTGATACGTGGAAGTCTAGAATTATTATATTAATTCCTGCTAGTTATTACCTGTTCATCATATACGATAATTATTTTCATATGAATCGTTCTTGTTTTTTCTCTCTTACGAAGTTTCTTTCTACAGTAAATATATGAAGTAGGTATACAAGTTACTATAGTGTGGTCATAAATAAATAGCAACATTATCTAAACAACGGTTTCTTAAGAAAATTATAGAATGTAAGAATATGTTTTTCCCTTTTCTTTGGCTTAGTGGTAACATTGCTTGATCTCGCCATGTGAACCCATCTTCAAATGTCCAACTGAATCTCTCAGATTAGTGGAAATAAAAACAGTAATTTTTATGAGATACTATTTATTGTTGGTGATTTTGGAGTACATAAAAAAGATGAAAGTATTGTCGAATAGAAAATCAATTTGAAAGAATGTGTTTATTTCTTTATTAAATCGAATACATATTATAAAAAATAGTTTATTGGTTAAATTAACTTTACATATAAGAACTGCTACCACAATTTTACATTTAACAAGACCGGTTTCGGTCATCACGAGCATTATCAGAGTTTGGGTATAAAAATGTGGAAGTAGTACAAAACAAATTGCGTTTCATTATAAAAATATAATACCTTTCCACCAAGAATTTTTCACAGTTAACACGTTAAATGCGATTAGAAAAACTTCGTTAAAATAAGGTACATATATTAAAGTATTTAATTCTACAATAATTAAAGTCGGCGTCCGTGGCGCAGTTGGTAGCGTCGCTGGCTACGGTTACGGATGTCTCGGGTTCAATCCCCGGTGCAGACGGTTTTCATAGATTGATCTTTCAATCGATTTATGGATTTCTGTTCGTAGTCTGAGTCGTCCATCCCACCCATCCCATCTTCACGGGGCGTAGCGGGAGCGATTAGCTAACCACTAGTCCTGTCCTAGTTATATTTTTATATCCCTACTCCCTCCGAAAAAAGAGAGGTTGAGCAACTGATTAACAAGCAGTTCTCGTAGAAAAATACTCTTAAGATACCTCTTTTAGGAGACTATATGCTCCACGTTGGGTGCGGATATGAAAAAAATAGTAATAATTATAATGATGAATGGGTCGATAGCTGTCTTGGCTTCACGCCGTCGTCAGTGTTACTGCCGAAATAGATATCAACCAATTCATATAATTCTAGCATATTTTCATCTTATGGAAAATAGTATTGGGTTTCAAAGTTAATAACTTTCATAAAAATCTATATATCGATCCTCATCATCCCAAAAAGTTCAAAAACGATTTTTTTATACAATCGAAGACATTAAAACTATGTGAATTGTTTCATAACAAGTTTAGGTAAAATGTATAAAGTTGATCGTTTTGTTGTGGTGTAAGTGAATTATCTAAGAAGTCAAATAAAATAGAATAATTGAAAAGAAAGTGTAATATATTTAATCATATAGGAAGAATCGGTTTTACAATTAGGAATGATTTTATTGCACAATTGTTTACCACTCACCCTGTCTATATGAGTGTAAATTATAGATGTGTGTGTTATATAAAAATAGATTATGATTGTGTGAGTGTTAACGAGTTACCACTAATACAGATGAAATGAATAATATAGTTGAGTGTTCTGTGATATATAGGTTTTTGCAGTGCAGTCACTCTAGACTGGCAGTTGAATAAAAAATAATATTGCAGTGGATGTAAGATTTACATTAAAATTATAAGCATTTTTAAACAAATATACACGTACCTTTGTCAAATAGTAATTTTTACATTAAAAGTTATTTCAATTAAAGCATTTTTTAATTGAAATGATTAATGAAATAAAATCTCAGGGTTGGTTGTTGTTATAGTCTAATCGAGTCAGTTCCGTGGTGCAGTGGTTAACGTTGTTAACTACAGTTACGAATGTCTCGGTGTGTTTCATATATTGATTTTTCAATCGATTTATGGATTTCTGTTCGTAAGTATGAATGTTTGTGATATCTAAAATTACCTCCCGCCCACCCTATCCTAAAAACGGAGCATAACGAGAGCGATTAACTAACCACTAGTCCTGCCCTAGCTCCCTATTCAACTATCCCTACTCTCTTTAAAAAGAAAGATTGAGCAACAGTCGGTTGTTCTCGCAGAAAAACTTCTGTTGAGATACCTCTTTTGCTTGAGGATACCGAAAGGTGAAAGCTGGGTTGTTAGTGACAAAACGTATTGCAATGTACAAAATTTGATACTGATATTTCACCAAGCACTGTCAGTTGAAATTTTAAATCTTACTATATTATATTACGATTATTTTAATTTTAAATTCTAGCAATATATCTTGATTATTGGTTCGTATGCGGTATCGTTGTAAAAACTAATTATCAATGTAAATTAAAATTGACAAATTTTTATTCAACTTGTTGAGCTAATTTAACAGGACTCAATGATACACATCTAAATTGAATTCTTCACGTACAGATTCTTAGTAGAAAAAATTGCCCAAAAGAAAAGCAAGAATAAGATTTTGGTATAAGAACGAAATAGTAATTTTCACTTGACCCGATCAACAGGTGAAAATAAATAAGAAATTTCGATCGCCAAGTCATAGCGTCGGATTTATATGAAACCAAAGCAGGATAGTGCGCCGCTCTGAGATTGGACGGAGAGATTTGAACTTTTCGCTCTGTCAGCCATTTGTATCAAAGCGTGACAGACATTACGACTTTTGCTCATACTAATACATATTTATGCATATATACATTATCACTAACAAAGCACAGTGGATCCACCAACACTATTAAAGAACGCAGGTACGAATCTTAGAAATGTTATCTATTTGGAATACGAATGAGTATTAAATGTTTTCGATGGATTCGGCGGTAACTGTGTGGAAATTTATTTTTAATATAAATTTAAAATTGATAATTAAGTTATTCCACTGGCTGTATTACTAAATGTGACATGTGTTTTTCTTCTTTAAGAAGCATTTTCAGACTTAAATGTCCAGGATTAAATGGGTTCAGAAATTATTATTCTTAATTTTATCATATGGAAACAAATTTATAATACGATTTAATACTTAATCAAGAATCGTTTCACTTAATGATATAACATTTAAAGAAGTAAGGTTGAATTAAAAGATATAGTCTAAACAAATTGTTTGCAAGTGTATAGCAATGTCAAAAATAAAAGAATTAATAAAATTTATTTATTTATTATTAATATCATTATAGATCAACTCAAGTTTCATTCAGTGAAAGAGAGTCCAATGTATAATTTTTACATATTGCCTTCTATGATTATGAATATAACACACTTTGTAATGTCTTACCTCCAAACACTGCACCATTCAAGTTAAAGTCAAGGATAAAAGTGTAGCTTAATAAAAACTGCATGTTTGAAATTGCTGGATGTGATTTAATTTAGTTAGTAAATATAAATATATGTTTTTTTATTTTTTTTACAAACACTTTAGTTGAGTTGAAGATTCGAACCCTGGATCGCGGAAATGAAGCACAAAGAGTTACAGAACTTACCCAAGACGATCGATTATATAATGAAATGAACTGTGATGTCCCGTACAGTTTTTTAACCAACTGTTTTATATACATTTCAATCGTTAACACTCAATTTTATATAAATAGCTACAGTACAAACAAATTGTGTTTATTTTTTTAAACATAATGCCTTTCCACCAAGAATTGACAGTTAACACCCTAAAAGTGATTTTATGCTGTATTGCAAAAAGAAATGTACAGCTTAATAGTTAACCCGGTAAAGTAATATTTATTTTATTTATGTGCCTTAATACGCACCTGTTATTACAGTACACAAACATTACAGTGTACATAATGTACAGTGAACAACTACGAGGAGCAGACAGCACGTGCCACTAGCAAATCGTCAATATCGCACCGCTAGATGTTTCGGAAAATTACTGAAACCGTTGCGGTGTGCGTCGGAATGCCCAATTTTTTTTATGCTGATCTTGGAAGATTGAACGCAGCAAATAGATCTAAAATGGTCCAAAAAATAATCTGGTGTAGAAATTCTGTAAAAAAATATATTTTCGTAACACAATTTTCAGTAGGAAAGTATTAAATTCGAATAGTTCATATTTTGTACATCGATCATCCGGTTCATTACCACCTCCAAATAATCCATATTTTCTTCCTTGGCAATTTCCAACTTTTTTATCGTTTTTAACATTGCAAAAGCAATCAACATGTAATTAATAATTTTTATAATGTTATTTATTACGACCAAAGTCGAAGGACAAGTTAACGAGTACTGGTTGTAATGAAACCAGTTTTAAAGTTTCGTACAATAATTCATTGGACTAATAATGATACAAATTAGTCCACAATATAATTGATAATTCATAGAATTATACATCATGTAATTATAAATTAACTTAAACATAGAAAACATAAAGCCTTATCTAGTATCTTTTATCTTATGTATTAATTTTTTTTTTAAATGAGTGGCAACAAGTATTAAAAATTTATATTTGCATTTAATTATAGATTCTTTGATTGGGAAAAAATACCTACTGATTTGAAGTTGGTAGGTCAATAAACATTCCATGAGTATTATTGTGAGAATTACAATTTGATACTGAAATTCCATCAAGCACCATCAGTCGATATCTTGAATTAAACAACTAATTTTTGACGGCTTTGACTTCGTTAATATACGAGACATCAGATATACAAAGAAGAACCAAAACAAAAATACTTGTCTACTTGGCCGGTAAAATACCGGTAAATATTTAGGTTGTATGGATTGTTTTTCGGTATTTCACCGAAAAACAATCACCACGGAGCATTACCGGCTAGTTTATTATGAGGCCCGAGTTCAATCCCTACCTAGCGCACCTCAATTATCTGATGTCTATGTATGTACACAGTACACAAGTAAAGTGCATTCATGATTACGTGGCTAATGGCTTTGATGATGTCAGTATTTTTTGTTATTGCTCAAATGTTTTTTGAAAATAAATAGATTAGCAATCATGTTAATTGTTTACATGGTGTAATGTATCCATCTCTTAGTAACTTTCCCTTATGTTAAAACACTTGAAAGCTATCATATCTACATAGGAATAACAAATTAAGCGATAGCTCAATCATTATCATAAAAATAAATGGCTTACATGACACATATTACTTGATCCGGAAATCGTCTTAATGAAAACTTAATAGCATAAAAGCCCTCTGCTAAATATTGATAAATCAGAACGGGATTAACAGTTGTCAAGTCACATACCTCCTATTAATCGGTTTTTTTATTCGGGTTTCTAAATAATTATTTTATTATTCTAATAACCTTCTTCAAATTTTGTAAATAAAGCAAATGAGTTATTCCAGGGGTGACGAACATTCCTTGTGGGTGAAACAGGGGTGACGGGTTTTATTTCATTTAAAAAATAATGTAAGTACATTTTTATGTATACTTCTTAAATGCGACCTTACTTGATTTTAATATTAACAAATGCAGCCTTCCGACAGGAAAAAGCTCGTTGCCTCTGAGTTAATCAATTGAGAAGTAACAATATATTTTGTCTTTTCAATAAAAAATCTGGCTCATATCCTAGCGCTCTGATACTCTTAAAAGTCTGGTGATAATCATCAATCAAGACGCGATGTCATCTCGAAATAATATTTTTATTCTAAATAGCCGGGAAAATCTCAAAACTTAAATACACATTTTTGTATGAATACAGTCGCTGGATTTTTTAAAACTATGTTTGCTCCCAATGTGGAGCATATGCTCAAATTTAGAGCCCACATAATAAAGTGTAAGATATAATGCAAACAGCCGTAAAAAAACCAATTTTGTTCAAACGATAAAAACATAATAATTTTGGATAATCCAATTCTAGTGTGTGATTAAAATATGCTGTTAATTTTTTTATTATGTTTGCTTACAATGTAGAGGATATGCCCTCCTAATGGAGGTATCTCAACAGAATTTGTTATACGACAACAGCTTGTTACTTAGTTGCTCAACTTTTTAAGAGAGTAAGGATAAATGGATAGAGACAGGACAAGACGGTTAGCTAATCGCTCTTGCTACCCCTCATTTTTAGAACCTAATGGGTGGGACAGAATTTTAAGCATCACAAACATCCATTAAATCCATAAATCGATTATAAAATGAATTTATTTATCTGTCCGTACTGGGACTGAATCCCGTGAGATCCTTAACCGAAGCCAACGACGTTGACCACTGCACCACAGAGACGACAAGCTGAAACCAAAACAAAAATATATCGCAACTTTTAATGCCACAGTAAAAAAATGCCACAGAATTGCGAGCGTATTCTTTAAAAAACTCATATGTGGAAGCAAAAGAAGGCAATTATTAAATGCTTAGAAACAACAATAACTCACCGATTCTACATGCATCTCTTAAAGAAGTGTTAGTTTTTTTTTAAATGTGTGAGTTAATACTATTTTTCAACACAATTACACAAATATGTGAACTATTCGAGATAGTATGAGTGCGTATCAAATTGTTAGAACATAGGGAGAAAGGAGTTGGCATAAACTTCAAGTTTTATAACACTTTTGAAATGAATCTAGATTCTAGATTATTCTATTGATGTCGTTAGCTTGTAACTCTTATATTAATATTTCTATATTATATTTTCTTTCTGAAAAACAAAAAAGTAATATTTTAATAATTTCTCAATCAAATTAGTAGAATTATGCAATGTATAGCATAAAAATAATTACTGATGAGTAATGAATGCATGTATATCTGTCATGGTTATATAATATAATATCGTCGGCATGTGGCAGAAGGTGATAATTCGGAAATCAGCTGTTTTGAGTTATGAATGCAGTAGAATAGATTTTAGAACAATCTACCGTCTGAAAGAACAAGCTCTGCCATATTCCATTTGTATTTTGTACGTAATTTAAAGAAATCAATATGAATTAAGTCATTTTTTATCAAAGTTATTAGTAGCAAAAAACAATAATAATTAATATTACTATAAAAAAGGATTACTAATAATTAAATCAAATTCATGAATGATTGACGAATCTCATAAAGTTATTAGTTAAATCAATAAAGGTTAAGGTATGTTAATAAAAAGTTTTGAATTTCATGAAAAGTCGATTATCTCAAAACAAGGTTTTTTGAGTTTTGAGCCTTATGCCACTATACTGACAGTATTAAAATTTTTGAAAGTTTTATCGTCAAGAACGTTATATTTTTGCTTTAATGCGTGTTTTTGAAAAAGGTATTTTTAGCAGTTAGAAGTACAGCGTCCAATCCCGGAGCATTTGTTTTTACACATAATTTAATGCTTAAAATTGTATATTTAAAATTAAATTTTTCACCATTCAGTTGTAATGAATATATGATTATACATTTCTGGAAATGGGAAAAAATTGTTTATTTATCGAGAATCAGACCTGTTTTTTGTATTTATTTAGAAGATTTCATTTACAGACAGTTGAAATTATTTTTTTATAAAATAATGCAAAAAAAACATTTCAATATATTGCTGCCAAAATTATCTGTTTCTGTCTACAGTAAGGAGGGTGACCACATTGCATAGTTTGTTTTTCCATGTTCGCTCCCAATGTGGAACATATGGTCTCCTAATGGAGGCATCTTAACAGATTTTTTCTACGAGAACTGCCTGTTACTTAATTGCTCTACCTCTCTTTTTTCGAATAGAGTAGGGATAGAAGGATAAGGCTATGGCAAGACTAGTTGTTAGATAATCGCTCTCGCTAAGCCCCGTGAGGATGGGATGGGTGGGTGGGAGGACTCAGACTACGAACAGAAATCCATAAATCGATTGAAAGATCAATCTATGAAAACCGTCCGCATCGGGAATTGAACCCTAGACATCCTTTACAGTACAAAACAATTACAAATGCATAGTTTGATACAAATAAAACTGTGGAACAGACTTTTACACCACGATATGTAAACATTGGCTGGAATGGAGATTATTAGCTTAGAAAATTATAGGGATATATATATATATAGATATTATTACAGAATATGAGTTTTGAAAACGAACAACATTTCCACTTTATGTTACTTTAGAAAGATATTTTATAATTTAAATGATGGGTGTGAACTCGGAAAACAATGCTGCATTTATAACTATTTTTTTTTTTGAATATGCTGGAGATTATGAGATATGATACTAGACCCCTTAAATTACCTATCAGACTTTTGGGTTCGACATTAATTTAATGTAAGTGATTCAAATTTTGTAGAAAATTTTAATAGTTGCTTATTTACGTAAGAGGTAATTTAAATACAAGGGAAATCTTTGAATTTTATTTGTTACGTAAAAAATAATAATGTGCAGTCTTGAAATAATTCTGTTTTCAAGGATTAACAAATAATCGCGTTGGCTAAGGCTCTTATCTAAAATAAATTTATTCAGAAATACGAAATCGATTAACCGGTAAATTCATTTTTGGAAAGGGGCTCGAAACTTTTTCTCAGACTGATAATTAAAAAATGAAATTTATATTAAATTTGCAATACTGTACGCAAATTATGTTTCGTTTGGTACAAAGTTTTCGCTTTTCGAATAAAGGTGAACACAATAATTTTGAAAGTGGCTCAAGAGAATAGTTTTCCCATTTTATTTGAAAGCTTATGCATGTATATAAAAATAAGCATCGCAAAATAGTTATGTTAATGAATTCAGGTATTTTAAATTTGATATAGCTTGCTTGCCTTCCTCCACCTACCACTGCTTTCCCATCCGTTTTTATACGGTAGTATCCAATGATGTAACAAACTTTAAGCGTATACACAGTTCTTTTATTTAATTTAGAGCGTCTTACGAATAACTACCCAAGAGATGGCGTGTCTTTAAATGTGAAGTAAATTATAACCTACAGTTAAACGAAAAGCTTCTATGAGTTGAAATCTACTCACTCTCCGTATGACGACGCATTTTTTTAAAGGCTTGGTAATTTTCGTTATTCGCCACCAAGTCAACTTGACCGATGGGTCCAATGGAATGTTGAACTGTCTTGCCCAACTCTTCCCGTTCTCCATGCATTAAATGACACTCCGTTAAGATTTGTTCAGAATCTTGCTCATCAGCATCTTGCTCATCAGCACCTCATTTGCATGTTGGCTTATCCACTAACCGGCCAAGCTCGAAGAGCCGTACTGAAAACACGAGAGTACTCCATATTTACCATACAATTAACTATCAGCATTAGCAAGTGGTATCAAGCAAGAACTTGAAACTCTTTCTTTAAAATGAAACTGAATTCTGAGTATTGGCTTTAAATACATATCGAACTCTAAAAGCTCCAACATCCATTCTTACCCTCTCTGCTCCAAAATTATTTCTCGTTAAATGCTCTTTGTTGAGTTACTTTTATTTGTATCTAAAAACTAACTGGTAGTTGGAAGCAATATAATAATAAGGAAAACTGATGGACTGCTGGATGGACAGTGTGTCACAGGACTTACGAGTGCTGGAGGTCAACGATTGCTATAGGAAGGAAGAGAAGAAGATACTAATAATTGAGGCAGCCAAGGTTTAGTCCGTACAGTAGCGTCAGCAACATGCATACTAATAAAATATTTATATTACTTCTTTCTATATGATCAGAAGCAAAATATATTTAATTGTATTTTGGTTGTTTTAAATATCATTCAAAAGGTGTAACACCCCTGAAATATGGTGACAAATTCACAGCTGAATTTGCATAGTTGATCAAATAAATTGTAATTATTGTTGACAAATCGCTATTTATCTTTTACAAAACAATTGAAAAAATAAAACATTGATAATTCGATATCAATAAGTTATCAAATTGAAATATATCCTTGGTGGATAGAGACACTTTCACAGCTTCTACAATGTTACTGACAAAAATAAAAATTATGCAATGTCATTTATTATTTTTCGAACTCTGTGGTCTAGTGGCAAAAGCTTTACCTTATCGATCAGATTGGTATATGTCTAAGTTCAAGTCATGATAAAGATAATATTAAATTTAGATTTTTTAATTATTTAAGAAATTGGATATGTGTGCTTATGATATTTCTCCTTGAGTTTATCTCGAGTAACTTTAAAAACAGTTTTTATTGGAGTGATTAAAAAATTTCAAAATATTTGACGCCCAGGCTGTAATGCCTATTATTAGCTGTAATGCCAGATACTTATCTTTTTATATTATCAAATTTTTATTATAGTAGTTCATTGTACACCTTTATCTCGATTCACATGAAACTCAATTAACACGCTTTTGACTTGACAGAAATTCGATGTTTTACATGATATTGATATTTTTAATATTAAACGATTTTGAAATAAATTACATTTTATAAATTATATAAAATTTGTTTAAAAAATCTATAAGTAAGTATGGCATGTTGTTAGTAATATTAATATATTTGTATAATTCAGTGTTGTTGAAATGGTTAATTAATTAAAAAAAAAACAGCCAGCACGAGCCATATTATAAGAAAAATAATGATAATTATCATTACACCATTGTAGCAAGAAAATGTGCGCGCGCACTCGCTCGCATACGTAATTTGACATTTGCCTCCACAAAATGGCCGCATCCGGTTCAACATAATGGAGGGAAACTTAAAATAATGATGATTCTCTATAAGATAATAAACACGAAAAAAGCGTCGGATTTTTTTTGGTAAATATTTAGGTGTTGCAATTGATCTTGTATATATGTATTAACTTATGTATAGCCTAATTGGGCTTCACATTACATACCAATTCTCATTGTCATCAATTTAAAAATAATAAGATGTACATTAAAAATGTAATATGCAAAAAATACGTATTGTTTACTTTTAATTCATGACAGAAGGTTATTTTTAATCTTTCTTAGTGAACTGTCAATCACTAATTGGAGTATATGGCCATCAAGTGTAGCCTCCAAATAAAATTAAGATTAAATCCTACGTCATGCAAGCATCTTGAAGCAAATTTTGGAATCAGAATTCAATTATTGTAAATGGAGTATTCTGGTATATACATTAATTTTCAATTGACATCTGTATTTAACAGTTGCTCTTCCAAAAAGTTGTTCTGTGGCAAAGTATGTACAATTAAATAATTTAAAAAACAATTAATGCTATTTTTTTCACAACTATTTCAAAATAAGACATTGCGTATTAGTTAAGAAGAATTACAATATTCGGTTAACGCTTTGTGCCGACATTGATCATATCCGCGTTATCCGTCATATTTAGAAGATGGTCCGAGGAATAAAGTTACACGTAATAGTTAATTCAATAGTGAGACATCTATGAATGAAACGAAATGTTAAATATTTGATTCACAAATTCTAGCTAACCGTCTCAGTTGATCATTTCTTATAATACTATTCGACGAAAAGTTTACTGCATAGGATGCAAAGGGTGCCATTGGCATGCTTAAATTATTATTTTTATCAGTAAATTTATTCGTCTCAACAAAATGTCAATCTAATTAATTTTGAAAAAGTACCAACGAACTGAAACAGATTAATATCAATAGTTTGTTTCCTAATGTACCCAAAGCAGTGTTTAACAGTTGTTATTTCGAAACATAATTAGCTATTAATGTTTAAGGAATGATTAAATACAAAAAAAGGTTTGACTGCTTAAACTCTTTTTTATTTGAAAACAAATTGAGTATATTTATAAAAAAATAACAGATGTAACAGAAATATTAAATTAAATTAAAAATTAATAGCTTAGTTATTCCACTTGGTTTACCACTAACGTGGCGCGTTTCGCCTCTTTAAAAAGCATAGTGCTTTTTAAAGAGGCGAAACGCGTCACGTTACTGATAAACCAAGTGGAATAACTAAGTTATCAATTTTTAATTTAATTTTATATTAAAAATGAACTTCCACAAAGTTACCGCCGAATCTGTAGAAGATTTCACAGAAGTTTCGGTTTCTTTAATTCTTAATACAAAAGAATACAGCCAGCGCTCTGCAAGCAACCCAATTATGTTATTTTACACTCAAATGATCAGTGTATGTTTTATAGTACCATCTACGAATTTAAATTCAAGTCGTTTCGTCAATGCTATCAATTTCGTGCGACGTAATTCGTAACGTTGGAAAGACGGTTTGCGTCTTTACTAATAAGTATCATGTAAATATACGGTAATAGATGGCTTCCTCTGTTGTTGAGCTTCCTCAGCAGAAGTACTGCGAAATTAAATTTATTTATTTCAGTCATCGATGATAATTAATAACATAATATAATATATTGCAGGTTTCCACGAGGTGCTGGGCTTGGTACGGATACGGACTGAAAACTATATATCATATAATACTATCCTAAATCTATTGTATTCTAATATATTTTATATTATATTACTTTGTAATCACAAATTTGTATATAAAAAAAGAAAATGATTGTTATAAGTTATTATAATTTGTTACGCGTTATAAAAATCTTTTCTATTTATGATAATGTATTTTCAAACGAATTAAATTCGCTAATAATTGTCTGATATAAATATGTCAAAATATTATAATGAAACAATTGAATCGAGTTTGGTCAGTACTAACTTACCTTCTCTACAACTTTCACATGCCGACTGATTATTGTAGTCAATAAAAATAAATCAGTTACCTACTAGAATTAATTAGAAGTTAATTTATTACAATTAATTACACATAAAGTATCAATAAAACTGAATTATTCAATAATCGAATAGTTTGTAACATTTTTTTTGGTATCGATATAGCGGTTTTTAAACTAGGATGCGCAATAATAAGTAGTCAAAAAGGGAACGTGAAAAATTAATCCTTCGATCCTTTTTTTAATTAAAGTTGATAGATAGGTACTGAAATTTGGTGCTAAGATCCCTGTTTACTTTGCCATCTTACTGAATATAATAAAATCGTAAATTGAATGATGCATACAAAAAAAAATTACGATGTTTAAGTAAGTGATACTATATAGTGTCTATAAGATCTCTTCTAACCCAGTATATATAGATAAACTTAAATCGGTCTAAATTTCTTCAGCTGTTACAAAAAATTCAAAACAAAGCATTACGCAGAATCACAACGCGCCTTGGTTCGTGCTCAAGTCCACAGTACAAAAACACTTTAACACTGAAACAATCCTAGAACATTTCCTGAAGTTATTGAAAAAATTCTACAGCTCCATGATCCATGACTGATCATCTCTACACAATCATCAACCACTTAAAAAATTACGCAGAAGTCACGGACACTGACTTTATGAGACCTCTACAAGTTTTGCTTCTCAAAACCCCTTTGATCCACATAAGTCCCGCTTGCCAACTGACCGCACGTGACAGTTGTCCCATCGCCAGACGAGGACATCACGTAGAAGAATGAAAAAGAAGAATAAGAGACCTGCTGACGAATACACTTCATACTTTAGATTTAATATTATTGTTTTTTAAGCCGAGAGGATGAAGAAAAAGATGGAAGGAATATAGTTCCATAGCTCTTCCCAATTTTGAAGTTAAAAAACAATACAACACAGCTCATACATAGTTTTGACTAAATAGTTATCAATCATAATCTATAATTACTGTAGGACTTTATACTTTGCTATATTCAACTTACTGTATATCATTATGGGATGACATTTTGAGATGTAACGAAAAGCGGCGTCACATAACGAGCATTTTGAAGTTGTAAATGCTTGCCCGTTCGGCAAAATTGCTTCTTAGTGTGTAAATAAAATTTGCTATATCCGTGTGTTATCATTATAACGTTTGCAAATTCTTTGGTTTGGCAGAATCTAAGTGTATTTGATGTCGATGTTTGTAGGCGAACTTGAAAAACAGCTTCACTGTTAGTCTGCGAACTGTCCGTTCTTGTTTAAAGAACTGTTCATATTATCGTTTATAAATGCAAAAATTCATTTGTCCTAGAAATTAAATTTTTAGGTGGAAATATAATATTCAATTGACACACAAACTCGTATGGTTTTCTTTATTGCGAATAATTAAAAATGTGTGTTGATGAATGATTTCCATCACATATTACATACTAGGGCATCCGATCCCGGAACTTTTTTATGATTCCGGGATGTTTGGATTCACAATTTTTTTAATGTTGGGATCCCGGGATTGGTTATCAAGGGTAATTTCACATTAAATTGTATATTTAAAATATATCTTTTTCCTTTATTGCTTCAGTTGGAATTATGGATTATGATTGTGTATTTGTTTTGGAAATGGGAACGTTTTTTTTATTTTACTGAGAAGATTTTATTTATAGATTGATTTTTTTATAAAAAAATGGAAAAAAACATTAAAATATATTGTTGTCAAAATGGTCTGTTCCCGTCTACGGCAGTTACGAAATTTGAGAAGGAGGGAGACCACAATACATATAAATATTACGTCACTTTAAAAGTGTTAACTGTCAATTCTTGTTGGAAAGACATTATATTTTAAAAGATAAAACACAATTTGTTAGTACTACTTCCACATGTCTATATTGATCAGGACCGGTTTCGCTTCCGGCGTGCTGATAAGGATGATTCACAGGTTCCTTCGTCTTCCAGTAAAACTCGCCCGTCAGTTAACTTTCTCTTTATTTGCAGTTAATTTATAAAAATACATTCCTCGAAGGCAGTGACACTTACAAAAGCACAGTTTAAAATACACGATTTGAATTTAAAAACGCAGCAAGTAGTTTTACGATAGGGTCACAATTTCGACCTTAAGCCACTGTGGCCTTGCCGGCGACGTTCAGCCCCTCGGATCCGCCAAGTGACCATTTCTCTAGACGTCACGAGCTTTTTGTTTACTGCTAACGGCAAACAATCAAATATGACAAATTATTTTTGAACGGTAAAAATATTAGGGTACATGCATATTTTCAAAAAGATGTGAATTATGTAAATTATTGATAACAATGAACATAATGCACAATAATGAATTTACTTATTGCCTTTGCAGAGACCTTACATATTAAATTTGCATTAATAGGAAGAGTCTGTATACGGGTCTTGAATCGCTGGAAGACCCCTGTCCGCGCCGTAAGTACGGTGCGGTATCAAATGTTTATATTACAAAAAAGAATGCAAACAATCAAACCGAGATACACGATATATACCTACAATCTGGAAGAATTTAATTTGATATATGAGCTATATTTTTTTAATATTTACACTCCTCGAAATTGATATTAAGATAATCCCGGGATTACGAAATTGACTAATTTATCGGGGGTCCGGCATTGGAACCCCTCATCCATCAAACGTCCAGTTCATTAGTCATACAACTCCAAAAAATTTAATTTGAATCAAGTATGCAGTTATACATAAAATTTTTCGCTTTTACTGATTCAGTTCTTAGATAACTCAAAAATGCCACAAAAAATCTAATGCTGGTATTTCTCGGTAAAAGAATATTTCTAAATATTCTTCTATTGGCTATACTAGGAAAGTACTTATTTTTTAAATACCCGCTTATAAAATCTATAAAACTCTGGTACAAATCAATAATATTCGATTTATGATGACCATTTGAATATTGCTTCAATCATTATCTCAATATGAATTATTTGGATATGTCTGAGTAATGAACTTGATATCAACATGACAATATCTGCGATGTTGGAAATGACAGGCTAGTTTGGTTTGTATTTTTTTATGCTTTCCTATTTATGCGAGGAAACTCCTTCCAGCATCAGAAGAATTGCTTATTTTATTGGTATCCAAATCACAGCAGTATATACGTAAGAACTTAGTTACTGTTTGTAATCTTCGGCTGAAAACATGTTTTTTACCTAATACAAGACAGTAAAACTAACCCTATAAAATGAATTTGATACAATGTTCCGTATAAAATGTTGAATTGATAAAGTTTTTATGCAGTAACCATCGTGTAAAATTAAATTTGATAAAACGTAAAAGAATAGCCAATTACATCGAGATTTATTTACTTCCTGAATATTTTTCTCAAATATATTTTGCAAAGTAAAGCGACAGTGAATAAAAAATGGATACAGAATACAACGATCTTACTATAGTTTATAATATGTATACAGAGCAAGAGGAGAGATACAAGGTTATGACAACTCTTTGAAATTCATGTTTAATATTTTTATATAATATTATTCATATGCACTTTACCCATTTTTTTCAAACTTTATAGTTTTAAATCCATTTATTTTTTATATAAATATAAAGAGTGATATATCGAGGTGTTTTTTTTTTTGATAAAGTTATTTTAAATTCCCGGCTACATGATAGTCAAACAACGTTATGTCAATCTTTTCTTTTTAAACTGTCAGTAAAGTTTAACGTTAACTGTATTTGCCTTGTAATATATCAAAATATTATATAATCTGTTATCGTTCTTGTCCCAAGAAAAATCAAACGTATAATACACGACACATTATAAAATATAAACATTAGGTTTCAAATAAGCATCTGCTTTCTTGAGTTACGAGAAGCTAAAAACGTTTTTTGGCTCTTCTGTAAAGTAACACTTCTGTAGACAGTGTTGTTTGACATAAAGGGGTAGAAATTCCTTTTTAAACATTGTTTTCGGAAAGGTACGTCGTTTCGAATATTAAATGATAGAGGTATCTGATAGTTTTTACAGTGAAATTCGACCATTCAACTATGGCTGGCGTTGAACTTTCTATAAAACTGATATTACGTTATCAATATATGTACTTACGATTGAGAGCTCTGGAAACAACGACGACAGTTTCCATGTTTTGTTGGGAATTAGTTAGATACCAACATCATCGTGTAGAGCTGGCAATTCCATAAATGGTAATAAACTAAATTTAAAACAAATACAACTTTAACTTGTACATTTTTGAACAATTGAAATCGTGTTTATAACAAAACGGGCAGTTTTCATAGTCCTATATGAAAATCACGGCAGTTATTAAGCGGACCAATTTCACCGTTTTCAATATGGCGTTTCATACTTTTTGTGTATTGGTGCAAAACAAAACCGGCTGTTTTCAGTTTTCACAAAAAATGACGGCAGTTATGCATAGTGGGAGACAAAGGTGGAAGTTTTCATAACTAAAATGGATATATTTCAAGAACGATTTCACAAAACAATATAAACTATATTGAAATAATAAGGCTAAAACGAACAGTAGTTAACATTACTTTTTTTAGACGGTCTACCTATAAAAACGAATTAAAACGTGTTTATTGATTTTTCAACATTTAAAGGTTATTAAAACTGCCGCTTTTGTTTTCAGAGCCCTCAATTTCAAATAAGTTTATTTAAAATGGCAGCTGGCATGCACAAAAATTAAAATAATTTCTGCTGTGAATAATTTACTAATATTGTTCTCCTGTCTTCTTTCAGTGCTGCACTTAGCTGTGAGTTGTGTTAACAAGTTGTTATACAATCTCGATGTGCACATTAACTATGATTTTATATTGATTACTTGCTGTAAGTTCTCTCTTTAGACAAACGGAATGCTTTTTGTTTTTGCAAAGTGAACTTCATTTTGTTTCGTTTGCTCAGCAAAGTGCGCTAAACTGGTTAAGATTTAAAAACGATGAGTGATAACCGTTTTTCAGTGTACAAAGAATATTTAAATTAACATACAGAAAAAAGATTGATAAAAAATTACGTTTAATGATAATTGGTTCTTATGAACATCACAATGTAATAACCGTCAGCACTTGGGGTAAACCATACGTTCATTAGATCCGACAGACAACTAACACTGACATTTAGTAAAAAGCTTATATAAAATATAATATAATTTATCAAAAAAAAATGCATTGATATCAGAGTTAATTTTAATACTGAGTTTATAATAATAACTTTCAACCTTATTTGGGAAAATAAGCGCATAAACAAATAACAAATAATAGGATTTTTCAATTGCAGGTGATCATACGAACCAATTAGCATTTTAAATGTAATTGGGGAAAAAAATATAATATAGAGATACATGCTTACTTTAAGTTTTGTTATGGTAAATAATAGATGACATATTATTAAAAGAATTAAATTATTTTGATTGCAGCTAACTTTTTTCATACTATTATATCTAATGTACACGTGGTGTTCCCCACATAAAAGTGCTGGCAGTCATGCATTGTAGAATATAAATACAAATAGATAGATTGCAATGAAAATGCCGAAAGGCGAATTGCGGGTCATTAGTCAGCCTATATGGTCTAGCGGTAAGAACTTGCCCTAGCGATCAAGAGGGTCAATATTAAATTTGGATTTGTGATATTGGACATGAGCGAATTTCCAATTTTTAAAATATATAGCGCATTGGCTGTCAGCTGCAATACCAGAGATGTTTTAAATTTATATATAAAAAAAGTATGGAAATTTACCAAATTAGAGCGTTTCAAATTTGATATTGAATTTTTATCAAGCACCCACAGTTGATATTCTAAATTATTAAAAAATATATGCATAGTTTGTCTTTCAAAACTATTTTAAGAAGACACTTAAAAAATTCAATCATGACCTGTGAGTTGAGGTATGCTTTAGTGAGCTAAAACTAACTAGGTATGTTCTTGCAAGCAATTGCATCACTATGTTCACCTATCGCAAACTTATCTCACGAAGTCAAATGTTAATTTTGATGATAACTATTATTGTGATTGGCTATTTAACCTTTTGATCAAGATATTTCAACGATCTTGATAAGATGCTAACTATGACGCTATGTTTATAATATGTACCTACTTAAAATGTTTTTTCTTTTTTGTTTAACTTTCAAATTTGTTTATATGTGAGCAATATCTCATGACAGTTTTTTAAGTTACAATTTCGTTGTCTCACCACCGCCCGTAATGTGTGTGCAGTCGCTATTTCACGGACGCCTCGTCGTGTTCTTAGTTCGATTCAGCGTTGCATGTAACCAATATTGTAATCATACCTTATTATGCTTAAAAAAACAAAATATAGAGGGAAATAAATGTGTCATGCTTATCCACTTAGTTTAAGTGATATTAAGTATTCTGTATATCCGTATACTGAGAATTTACCGTAGATATAGAGTTGAATCTACTCCGCATTGAACTTAATTCAGAATCAACGAAATCCTGATCACCATTTGATGCTGTTGTACTTTCAAATGAGTTGCGTATAATAAAGAAACACAAAATAAATAATCTCCATATTACCAACTGTATTCATAGCACATGTGAATTTCGTTTTTAAGTTCTGAATAGTATTGCCTTATGGCAGACTCATGACCCGAACATAGTCCTAAATATTTTTCTCCAAAATAAATTCCTTACGCGGGCACGGCCCGAACCTTAATCTAAATTGTTACCCGCCCAAACCAGACCCACGGGCCGGGCTGCGTACAGACCCACGAGAAAAGGCCCAAGCAGACCTTTGTAATTTTTAATTTTTAATTAACCTTTATTTTTAAAGTTTAAAAATGTATGTAAAAAAATTAGAAGTGGGGGCTATGGAACAGCTTACTTGATCATTAATCTGATTTGCTGAACAGCTGATATGATAATTAAAGACATTGTCATAAAAATAGCAAATGTCACAAAAATCCGTTTTTTCAACAGAGGATAAAACATAATATCTTGGTTGTAAAAGTCCTTTGCCGTTTTGCTTGTTCAACTCAAAATTTTGTATTGATAGTGAAGATGGTACAAAAAAATCACTCAATAAAATAAAGCTTTCAAGAGTGGAAAATTCCATAGGTACCTCAATGAGAAGTGTTTATTAATCATTTAAAATATTCTTCATAAAGCTACAATTCAAGTTATCTTCAAAATAAAACGGCCATTTAGCACTGGGTGTATGAAAAAAAAAAGATTAGGAACAACAAATTAAGCAAATATATCTCTATTAAGTATTTGAACAAAAATTAGTAATCTGTAAATTAAAAACATGTGAATATCTTTCCAGCATACATTTTGCTAGATACATCTATGGACTAATTTTTTTTTGACAAAGAATTAATACATTTTTGATTTTATCTCAACTTTATGAGAGCCATCGAAATTTAAAGACTGTTGGGTATATTTATGCAAATTTACAATGAGAAAATCGATAGTAACCAATTAAAACAGTAATTAGCGTATCAGCGTTGAAAAGTAATATATATATTTTTAGTAATATAATAGTTGATTTTGTGTCTACAAAAATACATATCTATTCATCTAAGACTATAAATAAGTCTTTGCGTTACTATCTTAACTCTCAATCGATATGTTTCAAAATGTCGATAGTTCCTGAAAGAGTTTCGCGCTTGTCCGAGCGTTGAAGTATTCCATCAACATGCAATAATCGTGATGATAAAAAATAAAAATGGTTTTGATTTCATGTTACTTACTGCTGATAGCATCGTTTTGTTCTCTTTTAAATATTACGAGAAAATCTTTTGTTTATCGATAACATTGCGTATTATGTAATATTATTAATGTTACAATAATAAAAAATATTTTTTAGTGGTATAATAAATACTGGTCAATGGCTACGGTTATGGATCTAACGGGTTCACTACCAGTTTGGACAGTTTTTATAAATCAATTTTTCAATTGATTTATGGATTTCTGTTTTTAAGGCACTGTTATTTCTGATGTTTAAAATTCCCTGCAACCCTTCTGATTCTAAACGAGGCAAAATTGTCTTGTCCTGTCGTAGCCCTAACTTTCTATTCCTACTCTCTTCAAAATAAAAAAAAAGAAAGGTTGAGCAACTGAGTGACTAACTGTTCTTGCAGAAAAATCTTGTGCTGAAATACCTCAGTTAGGAGACCATATGCTACACGTTGGAAACGGACCTGTTTAAAAAAAATTCAATTATATTAAATTTGGATTATTGAGATTTTGTACACTTCCATGTATTTTGTCACTAACGACCCGGGTTTCGCCTTTCGGCATCTTCAGGCATTCGAGCACACGAATGCCTGAAGATGCCGAAAGCGAAACCCGGGTCGTTAGTGACAAAATACATGGAAGTGTACAAAATCTCAATAATCCAAATTTGATATTGAAATTCCATCAAGCACCCTCAGTCGATGTCTTAAATTATATCACTTATATTATATTATCAAATATTGTACTCTCAGAACACTGATTATTTTATAGGTGTAAGTAAAATAAATCTAGGCGTTTCACAAGGTGTGGTCATTTGTGGAGAGCTAACACTGAAATGCGTATTATATATATTAGACTGCATCTGCAATGTAAATGTGTCTTCTTAAGAATTTAAGCCAGAGTACCTTCAAACTTACCATTGGCTGGAGTTGTGAATTAGTCTGATGAAACATGGCATTTATTTGATCAGACCGCAGGTCGTATAGACCTGTCAAAAACGAAAATTGAAATTACTTGATTCATGGTGTTTGCTGGTCATGGACGACGGGCGTATTTTTAAGACCCCCTTTTAAAACTACCTCCTGCAAACTATTTAAAATAGTATTCATAAAAAGGCATTCAACTGAGAACGAGAAAAAAATTGCCGACCCAAGATACTGATTAATAAAAAATATGTTTAGTTAAAGAGAATAACGATGAATCAATAAAAAAATTACTTAGATCGGATGGTCTCCAAACTATAGCCCGCAAGCACCCTCAATCCGGTTGGCCATAGTTTATTTTGATTACATTGTAAAATTTACGATGTAAATAAATGATACAAAATAATAACCAGATGTCTAAATTTAACGACCAATTAAGAAACATAATAACTTTAGTATTTTGGTATGATGAGCTAGCTAAGTCTTGGTCCTTGGTACTTAGTGGAGGAGTCAGTGTGGTTCTTAAATGACTTAAATCATACAGCCAACTAGCTGCAAGTCGGGAATATATCTAACGCAGTCATATCGGTCTTCTAATATTATGAAATGTTTATATTTTTAAAATATAGATATTCCCAATTTATTTATCTCTAGATAACTCAAGATGGGCATATAAGAGTTTATTGTATTGATAATTATAGTGCTTTAGAAGGCATAAGTAAGAAGACCGGTTTTGCAAGGAGAAAAACTTCCTGGTTTGGACGATATGTACGAAAGTGGTTTTACTGAACAAAGGGCTATGTGTGTGTACCGTAATAATTCAGGACTTCGTTTCGACATCCACAAATTTAGTTTCACGACTGGGTGGTTGATAAGTTAGTGCAGCTTATTCTTCAAAATGGCATACTTAATGAAATAAAAATGAAATGTCTGTTCATGAAAATCATCATAAGCAATGAAAATCAAATATAGAAGAAAAATAAAATTAATTGTTTTTCATCTAGCACATCTGATCATTAAGCAAATCATATTACCGTCATTTGACGTATGCTTTTCTTTCAAGTAAATGAGTGCTTTCATGATCAGTCTTGCCAAAGATAGGACGCCCAAACTCAACCTACTATAAAAGAAAGCACACCGTTCTTCAACATTAGCAGCATAAGTCTAAACACAATAGCCGTTGCAGTCTTAGACTATATAAGAAATAACAAAATAATACTTGTTTTGAATATTTGATCTGAGTCTCAATATCTGATCATGAATAATTGTAAATATTTTTTCTAAATTTAAATTGGTATTTTGCTAAATTCATTATCTCATCATTACTATCATAATTTTTCATATTTTTTTATTTCAATCATCAATAAGTGTTATCATTTAATTTATATAAGTGCCTGCTGGTGTTACTTTTACTTAGGTTAAAAACTTTATTATTAATGTTTTGGCTATAACTATGATTCATTGTTATGTTATTACTTTAAGGTTTTCGAGACCCAAAGATTCCCTTTTTCATATTGATCAAACATACTATACTCGAACGCAAATCTCTAATGAAAAGAATAAATAAGGTAGATATTTGTTTGCAATCGCACTGTAATGCCGTCAACATTCTGAAGCGGGACCGCTAGGATGCGGAATTTTACTTAAGAGGGACAACAACATCCACCTTAGTGAGTACGTGAATAACTTAGAAAAGATGAGCACATAAAATTTTATTGCTATGGATAACAGTTTAACTGAGACACAAAGTTTATTTTTTTTTGTTCAATTGAAGTATCATTGTCGATCACCGTGAGACAGTAGTAAATGTTTCTTTATGATTACGTTGGTTAAGGATTCAAATTCTCGATGTTCATTTTTTGACTTTTCAATCAATTAATAAATACGCCACTAAATACAAAGATCCATGTAGCAAGGGCATAGCGCGTAGGAGGCCACTTATCCTTGCCAACTCTACGTTCATATCCTTACCCTTCCTGCAAAAAGGTTGATTAACTGTCTAATGTTACTGTCGTCGTTCAACAAATTCTATAAAAATACATTTAATTTGCTACACGTGGGGAATGGATATGTTTTAAAAGTGTACAATTTGACTTGCACTTATTTGTGAGTTCGCCCCATTCAAAAGGTTGGGTGTTGTTGAGCCTTATAATATTTATCTTACTACAGAGATCAAAAAGTTCTCTCAACGCAATCAAATGACGTAGACAAACGATTACGTTTTCAATTAGTAATAATACCTCATTACCAAGTCTACATCAAACGATGTAATAACTATTATTTTCTTTACTGTACTTAAGATTCTACTAACGAATGTCATTTGAGGTTACTTTATTCGCTTTACATAATGAAGAATAAATTTCAAACAACAATAAATATATGCATTTTTATATTATCTATTTACATTGGATATTCGTTATATAAAGTATTGCAAGACACCTTTATAATGAGATATGAAAGTTTACCAGATAACTTTGAATTCATTTCATAAATAAATTTGTTTCAAGTTTAAGTTTTTTTATCTGAGAAATATTTTATCGTAATTCAATTATTGCTCTTGTGCAGAGTTCACTTCTTTTAGTTTAAAAAACGTAAGTGAGACAGTCGAGAGAGGAATAGAGAGGACGTCAGAGTAAAAGAGAGAGGTAAAGAGAGGGCGCAGTAGGAAAAAAGAGAACGAACTTTTGAAAGCACGCGGAAGAAATGTTTCTCAAAGTGTAAATGCACCTGTTGGAATGATATCCTTGTGAATGTATAAAATAAATAAACTATAATTCATAAAGTCTGGGCGGCCTTGGCAGGAGGTTGTTGGTTCTACAATTATAAATGCAACCGTAGGTATAGCCACAAAGTTAAAACCAGTTCTCACTTACATCTGAACTGTTGACTTACTTCAATACATAAGGTCTCATTTACTCCATATTGGATTGTATGGTTTAAAACGTACGCTTTATTAGAGAAATCCTACATATTTCCAAGTATTGTTTTGATTCTATTATCTTACATACATATTGTTGTATTTAATTGATTTTAGACATCAAATCTCAGTAACTTACAATAAACTCTAAACAGGTTACGGCGTAAAGCAGTTTAAAAAATAATTGAAAAACAGGTATCAAATCTTCGCCAGACAGGCTTGAAAACTTTTTTTTCCTTAAGAAAAAATACAAATACTCTGATAATGCAAATATTAAAATAACAAAATCGACTTTTCATGAAATTTAGGCGGCGGTAAACGATTAACGATTTTCGCCAAGTGAGAAAAAATCTACTATTCTCTATGGAAAAGGTATCCCAACAATCGTATGGAAAAAATTAATTGAATAAATCATAAAGATATGTTGTATGATATTACGCTGATGGAGTCAAAGTTTTTTGACTACAAAATTAATTTTAAATTATGAAGTGATTGTTACTCGAGAATAGAATTCTTGTATTGACTGAATTGAGCTTTACTTGGTAAAACTCCATCGTAATCAAGTATAAAAAAATTTTCTATAAGTATTTAGCTTTACAAAAATTATAAAATATAGTCTATGGCTAATTTGGATTGACGCCATCGTCAATACTCAGTATTCTCAATAGTAGTACGTGGTATCTAAATACTTTGATATATGCAGAAACGTCTTTGAAAAATGCCTTATATTTTATTAATTAATTTAAAATTCAATATACTTGAAGAGTGATTTTTGATTGTTAATTGCTTATGTTATTTGTATACGTGCTTTGACGAACCACTCTTTGAGAAACTGGTCGTGTAGTGAAAGAGTAGCGGTAACGGGCCTTCGAGTACCAGACTGCAGACAGTCGTACAAAGTCACCACTCGCGATACAACGTACATCCGGTTAACAATTTTAAACAATTTTCAAATAATAATAACTGTTCGAATCCGCGTCCGCCATATTGGAATTCCCGAATTTCGAATCTGGAACGGCGCGAAGTGGGCCGCGGGAGAAATTTGGCGCGCTACTTTCGATAAACGTCAGTGGGATTTATTATTTTATTTTTTAATGTTTAATTTTTTATATTTATAATGTTTTACGTTTTCGATGAGTGAATTAAGGGCCACATTTTTGTGGTTAAGTGTGTTATATTTGGATGACCTTGATTCGACCGCCCGGTATTTTATTGAACTAAAAACTATGTCAAGTATTTAAATAGGGTTTTTTTTATGTCGTTTTAAATTGAAATCGATATGATTAATATTAAAGTATGTCATGCTCTAATATTCGAATAAAAACTTTTAAATTTAAATATTTGTCATACATTTGTAATTATTTTCAAAAATATTGTAGGCACGTAAGTAGTTCATTATTATTTGATGTAATAAAAAGGATATACATTAAAAGCAAATGGTTCTTCGTATTTATTATTCGTTTTGATATTTATAAAATATAATCCAAGCCTGTTTTCAATTTGAGTATTGAAATTCGAACAATATTTTTAATATTTTTTGTAGTGGCTAGTTGTAAAAAGCAATATTCTAATTAGCACATGTAATGACGTTCCATTTTTTTTCAATGCAAAATACTCGCGAAGATAATTTATTTCATGCAGGAAAAATCTGATAATCATCAAAATTTATTTAGATAATATTTGCAATTAATATTACAATATTAATCAAACCGGATTTAAACTTTCTTCTAAAGTGCAACGAATATTTTTGAATATTTCTGTTATTATCTAGTTTTGTATATTTGATTGAGTATAATCAAAATTACATAACTGATTTTCTAACTATTAGAAAAAATAATGCAATCAAAAGTGAAAATTTTACGTAACCAATAAATCATAATTCATAGATCAGAACAGTCTCCACGGATTGAGTTAAAATTTTGAAAAACTTTCAATTTTTAATATTATAATATGAAAAAGAGAATTTGAATTACTTATTTTATTATATCCTTTAAAGTCGTTTTATTTAGAATAATTGACAGTCTCATATACAACATTTACTTATTTTTAATACGGTATCCTTTCAATAATAGCATACAGATATTGTACAGATCATGATTCTAATTATTTCTTTCTTAACAAAACTAATACTAGTTGTAATTTAAGATATCGACCGAGGGTGCTTGATGGAATTTCAATATCAAATTTGAATGTCTATTTTTATTTTATTTTGTCACCAACGACCCGGGTTTTGTCTTTCGGCATCTTCAGGCATTCGAGCGCACGAATGAGAAAATTCATGGAAAAGAAAAAAATCTCAACAATTCAAATTTAATACTAGTTGTGATAAAATATGTGAAATTTTAATAAAAAAAAACAACCGTGTTTTAATTCTGTAATATTCAACGTATTCCGAATGTTGTGCAATTAATTTGATTTCATATTACGCAAAGAAATCGTCAAGAATGGCTTTTATAATTCAGTGTAAATGCAAGTTGTTTCCAGTTGAATTTATTAATTTAATTCAGATCTTATTTAAATATTTCCTTTCATCATAGTCGTAATGTATAACTTTAATTTAATTACATTTTATAGATATTTGTACTTTGTTAAAGAAGTTGTCGATAAGTTGTTTTATTAAACGTAGAGTATGATATATTTGCAGCTTGAATTATTTATTACAGCTGGTCGTGATAATAACTGTAGAGTCAACAGATTATCTATGAAATTATTTTAATATATCTATATCTAAGATGTATCGACCGTTATTTTAACAGTTCAATTCAACTATTTGTATAATACTAACGTACGTTGGACAATTTTAACGGGAGGGTATAATAATACGATATAAAGAAACGTTCAATTTTTATTGATAGTATAAGAAAACGTTCTGGATGTTTAAAACAATAATAATTGAAATAATTTCATCAAAATAATATCAAATTAACAATTTAGTTCCTGTTAAGAATGGTATTTCTAAAAAAAGCATTTAAGTATTGTTTTTTTTTTCAATTCATACTTTTTATTGCTGTTCGCGACTTGACGCGATTTGAAATAAAGCTTTTTTAAGCTTTAGAATGGCATAAAACTTAAGTATGTCACAAGGGCGTCTCTGAGTAATGTTCTTAGTTACATTGCTGAAGTCCCAACATATTGGGCAAGTGATCTAAATAAAAATATCAGGAATTATTTTTCAGCATTAAAAATGATGTGTCATTTAAAAGTCGTATTAATGTTCACTTTTCAGCTGTTTAGAAGAGGCAAAAATTAAACCAAAAGTAGGTTTCAAAAATCTAATTATAAATCATTGAATATCGGGTTAAAAATAAATTGATTCTTATAGATTAATATTGGAATAATTTACTTCATTGTAAATGGCATAAGTATTTGTATTTCGTTTTCTACGTTATATAAAACTGACACAAAACCCGGAACAAATTGATTCAAAGTTTATTGCAGTGAAATATTCTTCGATGCAATAATGAATCGTAAATACAATCGTATTGAAAAGATTTTAATATATAGATGATGCATAAAATCACGGCTGAAGCATATTTTTTCCTAATTATTAATGTCCAGAGAAGATGTTTGGCTGAAAATTTGTAACATTTAAATGATTTAAATATCTAGGTCGTTAACTTTTGAAAACACTTCAAATGTCATAATACTTCATCATATTTTTTTGTTAGCCGGTCATCTAAAATACACTAAACATAAATTATCATATATTACAAAAATGCTTTTTTATTATATCAATCATGAATCATTGTATTATATTTTTGAAAATCTAACTATTCATGATTTATTTAAAATTGTAGTAGGGCATAGAAAGTAGTATTATACTATAAAATGGGGATTCTAGTAATTAATACTTTTTCTGAATAATACTTTTATCATATCCTGCAATCTGGGATTCACAGTTTATTGTTCATTTATAATTAAAAAGTTGATAAATATGTAGTAGTCATAATCCCTTAAATCAATCCTTAATATAACCCAATATAACGGATAATTACCAAGTAAATTCCAATTCAAACAAAAACAATCAGTCACTGTGCACAGTCAAACCAAGTAAGAAGACACTACTCGTAACAAGCATATTCCTAGCATACTTTATAGAAATTGTGATCTCACTGTTAATTTTATAGATAGATATCTTATGGAAAGTAAAAACTATACTAATTGTATGTCAATTTCACAGTTATTTAGTATTTTTTATTTAATAATAAAGCCATTGATGTCTGTATTCAGCGTTATGCATAACTCATTTATATTTAGAATAAATATTTATATTTTAATAAGTTACAAAGATCAAAAAATCATTTCTACGAAAGTTATAAGATTTGATTAATGTCTATTTCGATTTTAAGCCGTCGCCGAACTAGTTTTCAGAAATTCTTAGATATTTTAAGCTTATTATTGGTATACTTTTATATGTTTGATACTTCATTATAGCTTTGTAGTTTATCAGTATGCACGATTTAGTAGAACTAAATATTTTGAAATTTTTACCTTATGGGGTAAATTCCAATTCAATCAATTAAAAATATATTTAACAACTTGCGTTTTGTGTTATTATAATCGTGGACAAATATGTCGATTTATTCAATATGCGTAGGCAACTATTGGCAATCGATATTGATATGTGGGAAAATAATATATGTCGATAGATAGAATTTCTAGAATTCCGCGAGTGTCGGAGGTGAGTGAAAGTGTCGTGTCGAGTTACTCACTTTGCGGTGTCCTCTCCTGTTCTATTCGATCGCAACTGTCACTTATCACGCCTCGCTGTCCATTCTATAAATTGACAATTATCATCAATTATAAGATTGTACCGAAATAATCAAACAGGCAACACTCGTTTGTCCGATATTACAGAAAGTGTAAAAAGCAACATGCGATATAAACAGATTGTACGAATTAGATTCAAGCTCACAATAAATTTATCATCTTTGATGCTGTTTTATAAATATAGATTTATTTCTTTTTGATTTATTTATATATTGTACTTATAAATGTTTAATAAACAAATGAAAAATTATTAGTTTATGGCTTTTTCAATATAAAAAACGTTTAAAACATAGAAAATACTGAACATTTGAAATTGGCAAGGAAGTCAACCTAGTAAGTTCATACAAGCCATTTTTTTAATCCTGCTCCCAATGGGAAGTTTTCTACGAGAAGCCAGCGGGAGAAGGGAGTTGAAGGATAAGGCTAAGGCAGGACTAGTATTTATCTAATCACAGCCGCTACGCCCCGTTTTTTAGAATTTGTTTGGGAGGGTATTTTAGACACCCATGCCTTCGAACATGAAACTTGCCTGACAAATTCTTATATATACGTAAATTACAAATATTATTTTAGGATGTCTGCGTGTTTTGATAAGTGCTAATCACCAGACGCTTAGAAACCGTTGCACGTTTTACTTTCAAGATTTCCAAAACACTGGAATGTGTGTTACTATTTATTAAATCTGGCCTCTTTTGCCCATTCATTTAAAAAATCATCAACATGAATAATAGTCATTCGTTAAATATTTCGTATTTATCTCTTATGCTATGAAATAACAAAATATTCATAACATATTTACTATAGTTTATTTAAGATCTAATTTAAATGTATTTTATCGAGGTAATGATAATTGTCTTGTCTGATTTGTTTTGTCAAAGTATCTAATAAGTGCTGGTAAAATTAACTTCAAATGTGTAGCTAACTTATTAAGGTCTTAATAGAAATAATATACCTGTGCAATGAAATAGTAAAAAATCAAGGCAAACCAGTATCAATCTAAAAATGTTAATACGTGATTTCAAAGTAATTGCATTTAAGCATGTAATAATTCATAATCGACTATCCAGCGCTATTCAAATGATTTGTAATGCTTAATGACCGACAAATTTGTTTGATTAACCGTCTTCTTTATACATATACATTCTTGTTTTTGTTTCTGATATTTTATAGCCTATTATCATTATTTAAAAGAAAACACCAATATATTATTCTATACATATTTACAATGTTTTGCCCTTAGGATAATTCTGGGACTCGATTTCTCAATTGGTCATTCCTATCAGTATTTTTCAATTAATATATCATATGTTTGATAAGTTATGTATTAAAGATCGTTGAACGACAACGAATCAAATACTAATAAAATGGAATACCCCCCCAAAAATGGGGTTATTTCACCTACCAAGTATAATTCCGCCTAATAAAAAATATTTTGTTTATATGGTCGCAACTTATTTTCACACTCGAGTAGACAAAATATTTGTTTATGACTTCATTATAAATCGTCAGTTGATCACACTGAACCTTTTTAACATGTAGAATGCATATGATCTGAAGTTCAATTTGTACGACTAACTAAAATAAAGTGCTTGCTAAAAAACCTTATAAGGACGACATATTATGCTCCTTGCTACGAGCGTAACTTTAAGTAAAAAAAATACAATATAAAATTGTGAAAGTTAGCAATATGTATGCTATTTTAAAAATAATTGTTTCTTCTTTAAATTAAAATTAAACTTCTCGGTTCCCAGTCTAGAGTTTATGAACTCATAACGGTGTTTCAATGTAAACTAGATGTAAGTTAGCCACTTGGCTTGTCTGTTAAGAGAGTGCTTCCCAAAATTTGTCATTCGAAGAAATAAACACTCCGTTTATATTTTTTTTCGATAATCACAATTTATACTATTTAAAACACGTTTTGTGTGGGCTATACACAGTATTTTTTATGTGTCGGTTATGGCTTTTTTCCTTTCCACAGTCGATATGTAAAAGGGAAATAATGCATAAAGAGACGAAAGATATCAACTGAGGGAGTTCCTTGAGACATTTCCATGTATTTCAACACTAACGATGAGGGTTTTTCTTTTCGGCATCTTGTTATAATATATCAATAAATCAATTAAATATTCATTATAGAATAGTGTATTCTTGATAGCGTAACCGGGAAGGACGAAATACCTTTAGTATTGTCACTTGGCCACGGTGCCGACAATTGGGTACAATACCGGAATTATAGCCTTTGAAGATATATTTAGAGCATACGGAACTTTGATAATGTGCACTGAATTAGTAATTAGATGTCATCATGTCAAGTATTGTTATGTACAGCGTATCGTTCACCATACACAAGTGCTGCAATACTATAATGTATGTAATCTAAATTAACTGTTTTAAAAACTTGTAGGCTCTAAAGGCTTTAAAAAAGGCTTTTGCAGAATGTGTTCTAAGAAAAGGAAAGTTTCAGATAAATTAGATATCGTTTACAGAATACCAATTCCAGTATTATTGTTATAATTTAAGATATCGATCGAGGGTGCTTGATGGAATTTCAATATCAAATTTGAACTGACAGTTGGACATATACACGAAATAAACTATTTACTAACTGTCATTTCGAGTTCATACGTGTATTCGAATGCCTGAAGATGCCGGGAAGACAAAACCCGAGTTCTTAGTGACAAAATATATGAAAACGCATAAAATTCGAAAAATTATATTCTGGTATTATTGGTTAGACTAGTGTAGCATGATTTTAAAATCTAATAATGGAAAATCTTACTATCAACTAATAATGCATTCAATAACAGGACCTACATACTATTTAATGGACCTACAACGAGTATAGGTATTTTTATATTTCGAAACCAAAATTATATATATTTATATTATATCGACGGAGTTTTGGCCAATTGATGTAACCCTCAAAATTGAAATTGTTCAGGAGAGAGTGAAAACTGTTTATATCGAAAACATTATAATATGGTGAGTTGCGTTATGAATATTTGAAAAGCACTCCTGTAAATTCTCAATTTTTGCAGATACGGGATTATACGTATGGAGTGTATATATAATAGTGGCTTACATCAAATGGGAGGTTAGAATTTTTAAACCTAAAACCAACGGAAAATGATGTTTCCCTTCCAAAAAGTGGTAAATTTATTTTTATAATTTACATCATTTGGCCGAGACCTGCTCTGTCACCTTCCAATCATTATCGTATTCTTTGAGGGTTACATCAATTGGCCAAAACACGATCGAATTATTGAGGCAAACGGTTTTATTGATGTTCTCTTTCTTACCCTGCTTGAGTAAAATAATCCATGAGTACAATGGTCACTCATGACTCTGGGCATTTCCACACGATTTGAATGTGTAACGATTAAATCAGTTTGTTTTCCCTCGTGTATGAATATTGATCTCAAATGTCCTACGTCATAAGCGTTGCACAGTAAAAAGATTGCCGAACGCAAAATGTTTTTCTCGTGAAATAATTGATGTAATTTACGTGTTCCATTATATTATGTTAATGTCATTCAACCGTCGATTAACAACAGACAACATTAAATACGTTATTAAATGTTTATAATAGATAATTGTGCTGCTATCGACGCCATTTTTCAATGTAATAATCGAGACATTTTCCGCTTGCTTTCTCAAGCATTGTCATATTTGAAACGTCTAGCCATACTTCATAATGGTGGGAAACACAGATAGTCTAATAAATATTACGATTGTGAGTCCATTTTGAGTCAGCTGTTTTAATCTTCTAAACGTTTTTTTTATATAATATAATATTATGAAAACATTGTGACCTTTTGATTTACAAGTATTTAAGATAAGCTCGTGTTGGTTTAGTGATATATGACGTCATTTCTAAGAACGTGCTTTCAAATCTAATCCAATTCTTGCGTCTATATTGAACATAGAAAAGAAACCACGGTTTATAGATTAGTCAATAAAAAACTCAAATACTCCCAAAATATGTATGTATGTGTGTGGTGTCAAATTTTATTGTCTATTAATAAATTAAGAATGTAAAATTTTTTGCTTTTATTTAAATTCATTGTCGGCACCGTGGTGCAGTGGTTAACGTCGTTGACTACGGTTACCGATGTCTCGGGTTCAGGTCCCGGTGCGGACAGTTTCATAAATTGATTTATGGATTTTAGTTCGTTGGCATGAATGTTTGTGATGTCTAAAATTCACTCCCACCCATCCAATCCTAAATCAAGGCATAGCGAGGGTGATTAGCTAACCAGTAACCCTGTCTTAGCTTTATCCTTCTATCTTCTATCCCAAAAATCTTAAAAAATAAAGGTTGTGCAATTGAGTAACCGACAGTTTTCGTATAAGACTTCTGTTGAGAGACCTCCATTAGAAGACCATATGCTTCACGCTGGGAGCAGACATGGTAAATAAAATTACTAACGTTTAATAAAAATGTTTTGAAGCTTTATTATCAATCTATGGATCAGTATGCGGTTTTTTATTGTTGAAAATTAAAATAATATTGAATGTTGTCTGATATTTCAAAACTGTAAGATTATCATAACTTTCAAGACCTCATTATTTACAGCTGGACTAAAGTTGCTTTTCTTTCTGTTATATAACTTGTCACGCAGCGTTTTATATCAGTTAATATGTGCAAAATCTTAGTCATCCTTTCCCTAGCCATGGAATTATATATTACTCAAGACAGTCAAAATACCATAGTTAGTTAGTGCAAATAAAATTTCATTACAATTACACCAACAACATCAGTCTTTGTATCTTACATATAAACCATTGTATTTTATTTGTATCGATCCCACGCTGTGCTATTTTAAATCTTGAGACATTTTTGATCTAAATGCTTCAGTCTCACTTACGATAATGTTAATACGATAAATGGATTGCATTCTTTTTTACCGACCGAAGAGAATCAGGTATAATTAAAATAACTCAATGTAAATTTAATAATTTAAGACATCGACTGAGGGTGCTTGATGGAATTTCAATATCAAATTTGGATTATTCAATTCGCCATTGTTAATACTAAAGCTGTTTATTTTCAATTCAATATAATTCACACAGATTTATAATCATTTATAAAAATAAAACACATTTTTTCTGTACTACTTCCACATTTGTATAATGTATCAAAGGACTAAAGCATCTTTAAGCTACAAGCAGTGCTATAAGAAAATTTCCAATTTAGTAGTCCTAGGATTTCCAGTCTTTACCAACAAATTGAGTGACGGTTGTACTTAGATTGATTCTCAACTGAATATTTATTGAATATAACATATATTTAAAAAGATTTATTTTGAGTATATTATGTGATTATTCAGTATTTAATTATATTATTCACGATTCATCGAAAGCCACCATATATGCAAATTAATTAATAATTAAATCGTCGCGATACATTATATCGTACAGTCGTCATAATAAATATATTTGGTGAATGGCACGATAGCAGATGGCAGAATAGGTTTAATAGAATTCTTATTTATTTAAAAAAAAATTTGAATTGTTGATTAATTACAATTAGGTTTCATAAGTAAGTAAACACCTTTATTCATGTTAACATATTGCAGTTTTAATTTAAGACATCGACTGAGGGTGCTTGATGGAATTTCAATATTAAATTTGGATTATTGAGATTTTGTACACTTCCATGTATTTTGTCACTAACGACCCGGGTTTCGCCTTTCGGCATCTTCAGGCATTCGAGCACACGAATGGACTCAAACTGAGAGACAGTAAACAGTGTCTAACGTTTATATAGAAGATACAAATGCGACAAATATTATTTACGAGGTAAGATATTATACGTCTGAGAGCCACACTGATACCTGAGTTAAAATTTCGGGAATCTGTGTAACAGACGTCACTAAATGTGGAATGATTGTATACATTTACCCATTCGTCGAATTACATCCCGTCAAAACCCACAATACCATTATAATTGTAAAATCACTGGTATTTCTAAAAGAAGTTGAAAAGCGGCAATTCGCCACTCTGTTAATATGGTGTTTACAAAATAAGGATTAGGGCGATTCCCGAAATTTTAACTCAGGTATCAGTGTGGCTCTCAGACGTATAATATCTTACCTCGTAAATAATATTTGTCGCATTTGTATCTTCTATATAAACGTTAGACACTGTTTACTGTCTCTCAGTTCGAGTCCATTCGTGTGCTCGAATGCCTGAAGATGCCGAAAGGCGAAACCCGAGTCGTTAGTGACAAAATACATGGAAGTGTACAAAATCTCAATAATCCGAATTCAGTGTAAATTGTTAACTTGTTTTTTTTACCATGTCTGCTCCCGATTTGGAGCATATGGACTTACACTTATACTAGAGATATCTCAACAGAAGTTTTTTCAACGGGAACCGCTTGGTACTCAGTTGCTCAACTTCTATTTTTCGAAGAGAGTTGGAGTTGGAGTATTTAGGATTGGATTGGTGGGAGGGAATTTTAAATATCATAAACATCCATGCCTTAGAACAGAAATCTATTCATCGATTTAAAAAAATCAATTACGACGTTGAGTATTTACCTTTTTTTATCCATAGAAATTTAAATGTCGTGTGTAATTTCTTCTAGCTTACTTTTCAAAATGCCTACCTTTTCAATAAAATAATAAACGATAACATCACCTCCATTAAATATTCGTTAAATCAATATTAATTAACATTCATTTGATAAAACGAAATGTGTCTGACTATTTTAATATGTCACCGTTACAAGAAAGTGTGATAAAAATCAATTCCCAAACAAGAAGTAGTTAATTTAAATTTAATTGATTTTCTGAAATAAAAAGCTAATAAATTTTAAAAAACGTTAACACGGAGTACGGTATCGGCAATCTGTTGTATTATGTTTAATTAAAACGTTTTTTAGATAACTTGAAAACCTCCTAACCTCAATAATTTCAGCTCCAAAGTTGGATTCATCATTTTTTTTGTCCTCGCCATTCGCAATCTGAAGATTGGTCAATGACTTTTTTTTAATTCTCGTCTTCTTTTGGTATTTCTTACTTGACTCGCCTTTCACTATCGATGCATTTAGAGATACACAATCGTGAATTTATATTAGCTATTTGGTACTTAAAACTTTTTATCGCCAGTAAATATATACCTGATTTCCCTACATCCATCCAAGCCCTTCGACAGCGTAACAAACTTGTACCGTTTTAATATCTTTGAATTTATTTAAATATAATGTAGCTGGAACAGAAAGTAGCTGCAAGCCTATTGTATATGTTCACGTTTTATTATTTTGTTAACTATTATATATTACCACAAGTATTCATGATAACCCTAAAACTATTCCAATTGCAAATTAAATACGAGGCTATGAAAAACCGTAAATTATCTAATAAATAAATGAAAACTTATTCTAAAATACGTTTAAAACTAGTTTTTTATTAATATCTATATTTTTTTAACAAAATTCGTGCCTTTCACTCTACTACTCATACAATAAACTTATTTTTGCAGATCACTTTAAACAAGTTTTTTTTTTTACTGCTATTATATTAGTTCACACTAGTTAAATTTATAAAAAAAATACTAAAATTTTGTAGCTATTAAAATAGTAGTGATGTACATAAAAACGTGTTTTATTCTTTATTTCCTGAAAGAAAATTGTGTTTTGAAACACTGTGTCAAAATTGTAGATGAGATCAGCCTTTCTCGGAAAAGGTTAATTCAAAATATTATTAAAGCTTAACAGTGAGTAAAAAATAACCCTTTTCATAAATTTTATATTTGGTTGATTTTCAATAAAATTTCAAACTAAAGACTGTTTGAAAAAAAGAGTTTATTTCTGTCGAATATTGTCCGAAGATTACTTATTGAACAATAGTGTTAAAAAAACGAAATGTCGTGACTCGTGACTTGGCACAACAAAATGATGCTCTTTGTTTCTATGCATGATAATATAATATATTAAATTTATTTTGGCATGTTAAAGTTGCAACAGATGCATATCATTCAGTTTTTTGCTGCGCTAACATTTAGATATTTTTCAGTATCTTAGGAGTCTTTCAAAATGTTTTTGAGATACAAATTAGATAACTTCAGATATCATTAAAAAATTTTTTGTCTAATATTATTAATATGTTTAAATATGTATTTAATACACGATCGTTTTTTATAGATAACCAGCATTGAATATAATTAAAATTAAATGGCTACTAGGCTATAATTTATATGTCAACTCCCAATCTGGAGCATATTGATTATACATAAATATAATTTTTTCTAAGAGAACTGATTTTTAGTCAGTTTGTCAAGCTCTGAAGCTTCTCGCTACGCCTCTTTGTTAAGATGGGATGGGTGGGAATGAATTTTCACATACATCCATATATAAATTGATGAAACTGTCCTTACTAGGATTCAAACCCGTGAGATCTGTAACCAAAGCCAACAACTTTGACCAAGTGGTCACCACGATTAATATATTCCTTTTAATAAATGTCAAATGCAGGATATGGATTACTGAGTTGTGTTTGTTGTTAAATGACCACTATCGTGCTAATAGTACCGACATACATTTATGAATTTACGTAAATACTGATATTCATTTTAATTTTGAGTAAAAAAAATAAATGTCAGCGATTGAATGAAAATTTACTTGGTAGAACTTCATTATAAAAGATTATAAAAAATCTGAAAGAATTTCACAAATTTCTACGTCTATTTCAAATATAATTAATAATAACTGTTTCATTTTGTGAAACGATCGTAAAAATTATTAGTCAGACAACTATAAAAAATTGAAATTGAAATTAAATGTATAGCTATATGTGCAATTTTGAACTCTATCTGATTTAGTACTCAGAAAACTCAAAAATTACGTAAAAAAATGTTACGGCAGATTATCTTCTGAAGAATTAAACAAAACGTTCATATTTCTGGGTGAGTAAAATGATATTTTTAATATCCTATTACTGACTATACTCGGAAATGTATAAAACTCAGGTAAAAATCAATAGTATTTGATTTATGGTGATCATTTGAATATTAGCTTTCAGTGGCGGACTGGCTCTAAGACTAGAATTTACTGTTTATAATTAATTTCAATAAAGAGTCAATGATGTATTTTTGCTAAATTTTTGCTAAAAAGTTCATTGTGTATATTGTAAGAAAACATGTGTATTTGTATTGATGAAATACCCAAAGTGATTAATCCTGTATATTTTTAAACACGTAAAATGAAATAGTCAAAAAGTTATTTGATTTTACTGAGGGCCCCTAACATAATATAGCGGGGCCAACTTGCCATCGGGAAATCTGGCTTGTATAGCGTGTCCGCTCGGGTTACTTATTATTTCAATATGGGTTATTTAGAGATACCTAAGTAATGAACTAGACAATCGATGATACAAAAAACAGCATGTGATAATAAAGTCTTTGACTGTTATTTATGTTCGGTTCCATCACTCGAATTATTCGTTGATCTTTGAAGTATAGCGTTTAAATAAATCAAATTTATATCAGATCTCTGTAATCGTTATTGTTAAATATTTAACATGAAGATTTCAGCACGTCCTTTCACGTCGATTGCATAAAGAGTCTTCGCTGTCTCGTTGCCTTTTTTGCTTTGTATATTTTGGTATTTAATGACTACGTAAATACTTACCGCTTGTTTTGTATCTGTTTTCGAGCGAAAACTCACTATTCCAGTTTTTTTAACGACTTCCAACATCAATCGGTTTGTAGCTAGAGAATTTAATTTTGTATTCGCTTTGAATCAACAATTTTGTGCATTAAACTAAATGCACTAACGTTCCGTAAACATCTGTTATACAATTTTATTCAATATTCATTTTAATTTTAATTGGAAACGGCAATTTAAAAAAAGTAAATAACTGCTTTGTAAAACACTTTTACAACGAGGAAAAAATAAGTTATAAAAATAAAATTTAGAAAAATATAGGCAGCAGCGGTAGACGGATGGCTTCGTGGTATAGTATGCTTATGCCAACTCCAAAGCACTGAACGAGCCAATTCATTACTGACCCCTTTGGTTTCACTGCCAAGAACATGCAAATGTAGTACTAAAAAGCAGGATTTTTAACACACAAAGACTCCTTAGATTCACCAGGAAAAGAACTAAGGATAATCACAATTTTATTTTGGTTTCATATAAGCCGAAGGAAGTGACGTGGTCATAACATATTAATAAGTCAAGTCATTATTAATTTAACTCTTAACTTGTTTTGCGTCAACAAATTAATATTAAATTCAAGTTGATAACTTTGTTCTCCACTGGCTGTGTTACTAAATGTGAGACGTCTTCGATTTTTTAAGAAGCATCTCCAGACTAAATTAAATTTACCACTGATATAACAATTAAATGTTGCTTGTTATTTTTATTTCAATAATTTCTGTATAATACAAATACTTACTATCATTTACTATTCCTAATATACAGTATTAAATTCAATTCGCAATAATTAAAATTGATAACCGCGTTATTACATCGTTTGTGTTATTAATACATTATGACACGTGCTTTGCTTCTTTGAGACGCATCTTCAGACTAACTGTGAGAAAGACGCACTCGGATATATCAACAAAGTAAATTTTGTAATGACCTTGTATTTTAAAATACTATTGCATTTTTGTAATTGCAAATACAAAGTAGTGACGCGACTGTGTATTCAAATGCAATACGAATTCAGAATTATTACGTTAAATAACCATCGATGTTTTTATTTAGAAATCAATCTATTATTTCCAACAATTTTTAATTACATTTACGTTGATTTCCGAACGGTTTTGCCAATATTAATATTTCCTCACCAAACAAGTCTGTCTATTGTGGTAATAATGTATGGGTAGTATTTATGGCCGTCGATGTTACCTTTAAGGTGATGACATTAAATTTCAAAACACTCTCGACCACTCGGCGACTTTTATTTTAATGCAATATTTTTCGCGAAAACGAGCTTAATATGTAGAGGCATGTTAAATAAAGATCAGAAGTTATTTTTTTTTGCATACGTATAAATTATACTTTGAAATAATTTTCAGATAATAATTTTTAAAAAAATAGATTTTTTCTTTTAAACTGGTTGTTCAAATATTTCTTCCCATTGCCCCAAGCCACCCTCAATTCCCAATGTGAATCATGCGGACTCCTTATGCTGGTATCTCAACTGACGTTTTTTGAAGAAGAGACTGCTTGCTACTCAATTGCTTAAACTTTCTTTTTCGAAGGTAGTAGGGATAGAAGAACGGGACTAGGACAGGACTAGTGGTCAGCTTATTGCTCTCGTTTTGTCCCGTTTTTAGGATGGTATGGGTGGCAGGGAATTCTAAACATCGCAAACATTCATTTCTACGAACATAAATTCATATGTCGATTGAGAAATCAATTTATGAAACTGTCCGTACCAAGATTTAATCCCGAGACATCCATAACCAAAGCCAACGACGTTGACCTTTGCACTAAAGTCTATTCTTACTCACGTTTAAAAATAAAGGTCTAGTAATTGAGTAACACACAGTGGTCGTAGAAAAACTTGTGTTGAGATACTTCCATTATGTACACTTGGTTCCCATTAACTATTTTGTACTACTTACAGATAGTCAAAAGCAATAAAAATTATTTGTAATTTAATAAACTTTTTTCATAGACGACATCAAGAAAAGGACATATTTTTATTAATACTCTTAACGGGACATTAAGTATTGGTGACGATACAACATTTGTATCCACCTCTTAAAGCTGTCAAACAAGTTTTATATTTTAGTAATAATTGTGCGAGATTAAAAAAAATATTAAAATAATCGTAGAAACATTAAGCACTTCCTTTAACATAGCAATTTTTATAGCAGTAAAATATGACAAATTGAATGTTTTATACCACTCTAATTCGTGTAGATGTTGTATAAATAGTTTGATAATATGTTATATACTTTTTGGTATACTATTGCCAATTGGGACAAACTAATGTTTGCATTGTGGATTTTACCGTTTGGTCTGTAGATTTTTTCTCAGGCGTTTGTTTTTTTATGTTGTTGCCGGCATCGTTTTGAATGCTCCATGTGGTATGGTGACCTAAAAGTTTTAGCATACTTACAGTGCAAACTATGCAAGTTGATTTGGTGAGTAAATTAAATTATGGAGTCTTCGAATGTTAATGATGTTAAATTTGTAAACATATGATAAAGGTTTAAAATAAATACAGGCATATGCAGAAAATTCGTTATTTTTAAGAAAGCGTGTCTAAAAACTACACACATTTCTTCGTCTATACAAAACGTAAGGATTGTTAGAAGTTATTCTAATATCACTTTTCGTCCTACTCTCATAATATTTTTTCTTAAGACTTGACCCATTATTTACCGCATTGACGATGGCTTTTAGAATATCATGACATACTTGCGTTTTGCCTTTGATTAATTCAATGTTTCTAATTGAATAAATAAAATTATTTTAACAAGACTTGGTAGTAAATTATTCATACATAGTACTAATATATATATGGCTAGATAGAAAAAGATTATGAGTGAGCAAAAGGCTGTTTTTTCACTTAATTTATAGAATTGAATAATGAACATATTGAATACATCTGTGTATTTGGATACAGAATTATAATTGATCGACAAATATTTCCGAATCGATTCATTAACCGTGCAACTGATGACTAACCTAATTAATCATAACAATTCTTAAAAATAAATCGTCGTTTCCGCTGTAAAATCTCAATTTTTCAGAGGAGCATAAAAACAGTTCAAAAATAAATTTACAGAATTAAAAAAATATATAAAAAACACTTAATTAATTTTTCAACCATATCCGCCTCCTAATTGGAGCATAAGGCCATCATACGGTTTGTCCAAGATTCTCTGTCCTCCGCCAGTCTTCTTGCTTACTCCCAGGTCACCCCAGCTTCCCGTAGATCCACCAAATACATCCTATGGATGATCATCAGCTGCTTTTCGGGGAAACGAAATCCATCCGGTTAATAGAAGAGACAGGCAGGATTCAGGCTCCCCTGGGGCATCCGCAGCACATATCCAAACCAGGCCCATCATCGTGTTTTATTATTTTGGGCGTAATAAGGGGTTGGTCCGTCCGCTCTCTTACATTCGAGCTCCTGACAAAATCAAACCACCGTACCTCTAGTATACGTTTACCCTGTGCTTTGGGACAACCTTCAACTCAATGCGGAAAGTCTGCGACTCACGATTGTGCTCGGTTAGTTGCACATAATCAACGCATGCATTCTGACAGTGCTGCTTTACGTAATTAATATTAAACATAATATACCCAAATATAATTTTTATCAGTTTTACTATTTTGCATGCACTTTCTGACGGTTTATGCAGTATTGATATTACAAAAAGTTGAAGACGCATGTACGATTTTGCAATGGAAACGACGAAATTGACATATTTTTCAAGATTGTTTCCTTGAGTTGCAGTTGGAGGTTTTGTTTATTAAATTTAAACTGTAGCAATTTTGTTCGATACGTGTTGTTCGCTGATTTTTATTTTTTTATTAAATACCTATATTGAATAATTGAATAAAAATTTGCATTACTACTAAAATAAAAAAAATATCCTTCCCCACATTCAATTATTGTAAAACAAATTTATAGTCAAAAAATCTACGATAAAAATTTCTTGATTGCTTAGAATAACATCTATGAAAGTTACGACACAAGAGAAACATGTTTTTATTATCAGAATATCAAAAAAAGCAATATATCACGCGAAAGTGCAGTTGTCCAAAACTGGTTCGATAAATGAACTTTAAAAAAATTATACTAAAACTCAAATTTATCGTTGAATTAACGATGCAAAATTAATTAACGTTGATGTCATAGGAATAATTTATTATATATTCCACATGGTAGTAAATTTATATTTAGATTTTTTTTATTATGCTGTCATTGTAAAGTTTTTTTGTCTTTAATTAGACTTTTATTTTTGGTTGCTATCGAGACTTTTTTACTGTATGAGCATTCACTATAGTGTCACGAATTATTACATACAAAAACTGAAGACAATATACACTAATAATTTACTTAAATTTCTAAGCACTCTCCATATAAACACTCTATATATACATTTTTAAATATAACAGGAAAATCCGCCTTTGTAAAATATTCTTTTCTCTCTGCAGCTTTCCACTTCACAATTAGATATTAACATTAGTGATAGTAATTATCAAGAACTCCTGTCAAGGTCCTGATCATTATAAATATGTGAAAGCAGTACAAAAGTTTTTGTTTTGTTTTTAAGATATAATGTCTTTCCACCAAGATTTGACAGTCAACACATTGAGAGTGATCAAGGGTCTTCTCTTTATGTCAGACCAAAAATGTTTCCCCTCACCTTGATTTTGTCGTATAAAATTAAAATTGATAACATAGTTATTCTACTGGATTTTTTATTAATGTAGCGCGTTTCGTTTCTTTGAGAAGCATCTTCAGACTAACTATATGGTAAAGCTATTTATTTTTGAAGTGAGGATGTTAACTGTCAATTTTGGATGAGAAAGCATTATATTTTAGAAATAAAACACAAATTCTTTTGCTTTTAAAATACAATGCAATCAGTTGATATAGCTCGCGATGAGCCAAACCGGTCCCTATCATTATAAACTTGTGGAAGTAGTACGAAATAAATTGTGTTTTCTAAAAACAAATGCACTAAAATCAATATTTACGATATAAATAAATTTAACCTGGACGTGTCACATATGACTTTGCTGCTTTCAATTGATTATTTAAAATAAACAAAATAATAAAATATTTTTGAATTCGTATTTCAAAGTCTGTTTGATTTATGAAAACGCTGACATTTTAAAATGCGAACTTTAAAGCAACTTGCGATTCTATTCACACTACCAAACGTAAAATAAAATGTCGGCTAGTTTGTATTTTAGGCATTTTCGCAATTTGATATTCCACTATGGCATCAACTATTGCCAAACATATTATATGGCTAATGACTATGCAGGCAGAATAACGCAATACACACTATTCAGAATTATATGTGATGTGACTTCATATAGTATCAGAGCCAGCTCAGTCGTCGGGTCATTAAGATTCAAATCAAGGCCCAGCGCTTAGAAGGGCTACGCACTTTAAATATTTCATAAAATCAAGGAGTAATATTTACTTTGTTTTTTGTGTTGTATGGTCGGATGGGTGGGAGGGAATTTAAAACCTCATAGACAACGTGGAGTAGATTAAACTCTAGCGATACGGTGGATTCTCAGTATACGGATACATAAGATACTTAATATCGCTTAAACTAAGTTGCTGAGCAAGTCACATTAACTTTTTCTCTCTCTATCTTTCATTTTATTAAGCGCAATGGTGCATTGTTAAAATATCGGTCATATGCAACTCTGCATCTGGTCAATAACATGACAGATAAATTCGTTTCTTTTCTTGATCTGTAGTTGCATACACATAACTGGTGGAGATGGGACAACCAACATGTAGCATCATAAAGATCCATGCCTGAAAACACATATCTACAATTCAATTTGAAAATCGATAAAGTTATGATAGTTTCGTTCAGGGATATGAACGCGCGCACACTACAGCCGAAGACAGCCACGTTGACCATTCGACTGCAGGTCCTAAGTTTACGTTTTCATAATTATTTGTTTATAAAAATAGCATTTTTACTAGAAATCAAATAGCTTTAAAGTATGTATTGAACTCTTTGTCAGAATATCGTGACGCTCGTTTTACCAAATTCTTTGTATTATACTTCAATTTTCACTTTTACTTTTTGTTCCGACTTTCTGATATGAACGAAACGTTTATCTCGTTGAACGTACTTTGTGATTTAACTTTTAGCTTATGGCCCCGCAAAACCCCCAGCCGACTCTGTATATTATTATAAAAACGCGACATTTTCTCTTCTGCCTCATTGGTCGCCATCGCTAATTACGCGTTGAGTTTTCAGTAGCAAAAAAATACATTCTCACATAACGTGTTCTATTTTTTTTAAACTCAAGATATGACAATTAGTGGTTACATCGTGTGTAGACCATTTTTGGGATGCATTATTATAAATGGCAAATCGTGTGTCAGTACCTAGAAGCAGGTTTTTGTTTGGCTACATTAAGATTGTACACAACTATTAGGCGGTTATTATTAAAATAATGCTAGCATTATAAAGCTTATTGAATTTAAAGTATTGTTAAGTTTGAAAGAATAAACGTCAAAAGCCGAAATATATGAAAATGCTTTACTCAGAACAACGTTTAAAACAACTTATTCATTATGGAGTTATCAGTTTAAATTTAATAACAACTGTGTTAATTCTCCAAAACAAATAAAAGCTACAGGGAGGTAAGGTAACGTCATGAATTTTGTGAAATTGTAATTTGAATACCATCTTGTATCAAATTTTTCGTGTTTTATTATGCCAAAAGTGTACATTAGATAAATGTGGTAGATCACAAGACATTTAACTTAAAAAAATTCCTATACAGGGCAAGGAGGCGGAATATTTTCTACTAAAATTAAATATTTTTTTATAGGTATTAAATATATTTAGATAGTATTTGATCTCTTATATTATTATTTACTAATTTTTTGGATCATTAATCTGACAGATAAAAATTACCAGTTATCTTTCTATTGATTGAATTGGCATTAATTTAGTTTTAAGGTGTTAACTGTCAATTCTTGGTGGAAAGACATTGTATTTTGAAAAAATAAAACACAATTCATTTGTACTACTTCCACATATTTATAATGAACAGGACCGGTTTCACTCATCACGAGCATTATCAACTGATCTTAGTTTAACTTCATTATAATAGGATAAAATATCTATGTCTTTAGTCCTCAAGAATTTCATTAGTCAGTTGATAGCTGTTTCTAAAAAAAGTTTAAGCATAGTTCTGACGATACTGTAGAACTAAATACTTTGATATTTTATTATGATAATTTTTCTTGCTCTTGGAGTTTCATTAAAACATTTATATAATATTTGGGAGTTAGCTTCTTCTTTATTACTTTTTAAGAAAAGAATCACAAATACGGTACTTTATTCATTAGATATATCTTATAATAATAAAGTAAAACTCCTCTAAAATAGTAAAGGAAACTGGAAAATTTAGACTTGTAAACTTAAATTCATTCTCCAACAACAATTTGACAAAACTTACATTCCCCATTTATCCCTCGTACCCTTCAAATGTGTACTTTTGTTTTGTTAATCCCACTGATTAAATATAAATAATTATAATAATGGCACTTAAAAGATAGACATGCAATACGGGTACATTAAATTATATTAAAATTTCGTGCGTAGTCGTAGATACTTATTTATAATTGAAAAAGTTGTGCAACGCATTAAGTATCATTATATTATACTCGACTAACCAAGAAGAAATAAGAAAACTTAAGAAATTATATTTAATTTTCCAAAGTAACACAGAAATCACAGAGTCACTGTTTTTTCGAATTATTTGGTAAACTAAATAATGAATTTGGAAGTTACCCTCAGATTGAGTTTTATGAATTGTCCCCAGTCACTGATAAGAGTCAATGTAAATGTGGGACTGCAAGTTGCAATCAGTTCACAAACAGCCAAAACTCAGCAATAAAAATTAATCGACTGCCATGTCGGGTGTTTGGTGTAGTGGTCAACGACATTGGCTTGGGTTTCGGATCTCACAGGTCCAAATCTCAGTACGTACAGTATCATAAATTGATTTTTCAATCGATGTTTGTTATGCTTTATTTTTTTTATATAAATCTTGATGATAATTAGTTCTTATGGGAACCGGGAATTGCAAAATTCCATGATTTTCAATTGTTTATTTTCGCAATTAATGTTAAACATCATTCATATAAAATCAGTATGAACATTAATTTAAATAATAATGTAGTAATTAAAGGAATGTAGTAATTGGAATACGAAATGCAAGGAAATGTACAAAGTTTGAATGATTCAAGTTTAATGGTTGTTTGTGTTGTCTAAAATTCCTGATAAGCCTACCACTAATTCCGTCCTAACCATATCATTATATTCCTACTCTTTCCGAAAAATAGAGGTTGAGCAACTGAGTAACAAGCAGTTTTCATTGAACAATTTCTGTTGAAATACCTACATTAGGCGTTCATATACGGACATGACTTTAAAATAATCATACACATCTGAAACCTGCTTAAAATAAAAATTGCGTTTTCATTTTCATTTTGTATTTGATTGAAACCGTTAAACACTTTTGTGTGGCCCTATTACACGCTTGTAAAAGTAAGGTTAAGCAGAGGTAAAAACAGTAGAAAATTGATATTATAACAGATTAACGTAAAAGATAATTAAAATATCGATGATGTTGCAAATTTATATTGTTACACATAAAAGAGAGAACAAAAGACAGCACTAGACCGGTTAACTATCAATAATTGTTGTGGCAGTTGGATTCGGCTGTTCGGCACCTTAAAAATGCTTTTTGAACTACTTTTCATATTTTTTAAAACAGTGTCGTTTGGTTTATTAAAAATAAATAACGTTTTTATGGCGCGATTTGAATAATTTAAAAGATATTTTAAGCAATATTTATACGTTCAATTGGGTAGACAAGTTTTCTTTATACATACTTAAAGTATTTTTATTCGTAGGACAAATATTGAAGCGAAAGAAAGCGTTGTAAACAAGCTCAAAAAATGCGGACAAATAAACCAGTATTTAAATTCTATTTTTTCCCGTATTGAACAAACAAAAAGTATATTTTAAGGTTAAACTTTGCATTTAATTTTGAAAGGCTTCGTTATCGAATTCAAATACATTCAAATCTTTTTGTCGTGAAATAACCTGCAACAAATTTACATGCAGCTTGGTATTTATCCGTTTTTTTTTTGTATTTAAGTAATAATGTCACTGAACGCGACATATTTTAGCATATTATTGATTTTAAATTAGTAACAATACTCTGCCAGACACAGTTTGTAAATATGTAGCATCTAAAGGAACCCATAAGGCGATTTATAGATTTTTGTTACATCGAAGGTATGAATGTTAATATTTTGTGATGTCTAAAATTCTCTCCCACCCATCCAATCCTAAAAATGGGTAGTAGCGAGAGCGTCTAGCTAACCACTTGTTCTGTCATATCTTTCCATTCCTACTCTCTTCGAAAACAATCAGTTCTCTGAGGTAAAATTTTATATTTTTACAATCAATATGCTCCACATTGGAAGTGGGCATAGTTAAAAATATAATATTATACATATAACTATAATATAATGGTAGTCATTCTATTTCAAATGATGTTCAAAACTGGCCGTCTATTAAAAAGCAGTTCCAGTAGAAAAACTTCTGTTTAGATACTTTCATTAGGAGTCCATTGGGAGTCGACATGGTTTTAAAAAAACTTGATAATTTAAATGTTACTGCCCTGCTTCACAATTTACATTATTGAGTCATTTTCAGAGCAAATACCATGTAACCTTTACGTCACGCAACACACGGTGGTATAGTTGTACAAATATTCCTGATCAAAATAAATTTTATTCCAAAATAATTATATTCTAACTGATACCAAGTAAAGGTATAGTTTTAATAAATTACTTTTTGAATCCGTCATCATGTGATTTTATGTGATAAGTGATATCCTGAATTGAAAATGTACAATTATTGGTCACCCAAACATGTCTTGCGGCAAATATTCGAACTTTCACTTCATCGAAATTGGCCATCTCTCTCACACGGATCAGTAGAGCCGCAAAACTAATCAATCCTTCCTTTTCTTTTGCAGATATTTCCAAGAACGCGTCTCATATGGACTGCGCACGCGTACACCGAATGTTGCCATTCGAATGAAAATAAAATGACAGCGAGAGATGTGATTTAAAATTTAATAATCAGTTTATTTTACCCGTTATAATAAATATTGAATATAATTATTATCATTATTTACACATTCGTTGGAGACTCTACATCTTTCAAAAATTAAGTGAATATTCAGTATACTTGATTATACAAAATTATTGGTGTTTTTCATTTATTAGTTTTGTTTATCATTAATGTTGTCTATGAGATGTCAATCGTTGACCGCGATTAGACAATGCTTCAGCCAAGAGGGTTGATGATGGAAGCTTCAAGCAGTTGTGACTTTGTCGATAAATTGTTAGTGAATAAGAGTGACATTTTGAAATCTCGGAGGATGAACAAAATGGCCGCCGGAGGTCACACCATGACCTTGAAGAGCTTGGCGCTGCTGGCGCTTGTATTGATGTCCGTGTTTGCTGATTGTCAAGGTAAAAAGTTTTTCTTAATAATATAATTATATCATAATCTTCATTGAGTCCACAAACCAAAGATATAAATATTCTAATGTTTGCGTAAATCAGGACATGCCGTATCTAGTATGTGAACTGGATGATAACTACTCAATTCTCTCAACTCTATATTCGTTTTTACTGTCTCAATGAAAGATGATATCTTTTAAATGCAATCATAAAATAATTACTAGAAGTACTTTCCAAATTAACGTGAAGTAATGATCAGGATCGGTTTTGCTTATTATAAACATGTAAAAGTAGTACAAAAAAATTGTTTTTTATTTTATAAGTATAATGCCTTTCCACCAAAAATTTACTGTTAACACCTAAAAGGTGATTGACGTGAAGTGTTAACATAAAGCTTCTGTGGCAGAAAAACTGTCTTGATAATGATGTCGTGTCTTTTAAACTCAATTTGAGGATTCGTCTGTCAATTTATGAAATAATCCTATTTTTATTTCATAAGTTTTAATGAAAACTGTTACTTTCTTATAGAGTTGAAGCGATTTGTTGCAAAAAAGTCGATGGAGACGTTTTCGACATTTTAGTGTGCTGAATTTTAGAAATTATATATATTTCAATTGTAATAATTACAATTATTCTATATTACCCACAAAAACTTCAGGTTCATACGTCAATTTAAATGCAATCTCTATAATTAAATTTTGAGTTCACGATGCCTTTAGTCGGTATCATCTTCGTTATCTGAATAAGGGATGCGTCGTGTGGAGTAGAAACAACTAAGCGTGTGAAAGGAGTGGAGATGAGGAGGATGTGTGGAGAGAAGAATGCGGGGGCATGTCCTATTGCAGAGGCCGACTGATTGCCCCCGGCCAAAGTGGCAAAGTTGCTTCTATCCAGGTCACTCACGCGCCGGTCACTAGTGCCTGCGCCCATCTTTACTTCATACAACGGAGGAACTTCAACGTAATCAATTCTTTTTAGTTAAAATTATATTTTATTTATAAAAAAAAAAACGTCAATTCGTATCAGGGCATCCCACCCCGACCCTTTTTATGATCCCGGAATTCAGAATTTCTCAATCCCGGAATTGTATATTTATTTCGGGGTAATTTTTTGTTTTAAATTGTATATATAAAATTTCATTTGTGTGAATTATTGCTCCAACTGGAATGTATGTGTGATTAAGCATTTTTTTTGACATTTTAATGTTTTTTATTATTTATTTTGATTCAGATGGCCACTTACAAAAAAAAGAGTCAAAACAGTTAACGTTATAATAAATATGTCTAATATGTTATATTTATCCAAAAAATAATAAAACTATGACTGAACCAATCTGATAACCAAAAAAATACAAATAAAAGCTATTTTTTGCAAAATTCTCCATATAGTGCACCGTGTACAAACTAATCAATGTCATCCAATCAGAGACCATATGTAATTTATCGTAAAAACTATCTACATCGAAATTGTTTGATAAATATTTTTTTAAATACTATAATAATATTTATGCTGTTTAATTTAATTTGTAACTCTATCGAGTATGAATTCAATATGTATATTCGACAAGATGATTTACTATAGCGACTTATTTGAATTTTATTTAAATTTATTCAACTTTGACCAAAATTTCAACTTGAAGCAGTAAATAACTATACCATATGTTTGATCAGAAGAGGAATGAAATGTTCATTTTCCATTTTCATCACACAGTTATTCACTACCTTTAAATATTGAGTACAGTTATTGAAGAAACGGTTTATAAGCTTTTAAGCCCAAGCAGAAAAAACTTTAAACGGAAATCAAAAGGAAGGTTACATATATAGATTAAATTTTAAAAATATATTCGGTTGGTGTATGCTTCATTATGTGTAAATTCATTTCTAACACTCACAATATTGATGAGCGTTGCGGAACTCCAAGCAAAACGTAAATAATAATCTGTGACCAGTCACTCTGTCATCGTGTCGTCAAATTCAGGTCCAATGATATTTTGATAAACGTGTTCTCGAAATAAAGTGTTGTTTCCGTGATGTATCTGTTTATGACACTTAGAATGTTTATAACAGCAATTAACATGATTTTTTTATCATGAAAAATGTTTGCAATCAAAATAATTCTCACTTTAATGTTGTTTAGATATTTCCTGTTAGAAAATAAACGGTATACATCGACATAACGACATATGTTTTGTATATTCTATATGTTTCACCATTTCCTTAAGACGAAGGTTTAGATTCGTTGCAATTATACTGACTATTTCAAAAGAGAATATTTCCTTAAAAACTTCACAATGATTCAAATACTTCTGGCAAAGCACTAGTATATAGTGTTATTGAACTTTACTTCTTTCCTTGAGTGAGGTGTACATTTGTAAAAATGTAAAAGTAGATTGTAAATGTTTGTAAAAAATTTATATAAAAGAGCCGTTCTATTTGGTTGACCTTTCTGTGAATAAAATTTAATAGTTGAATGCTAAAAAGACTGATTGTAAGCAAAGTAAGTGGGGTCAGAGGAAATAAAATAATAATCGCCTTTTTTGTCAGGAATAATTTAACTATTCAATCAACTATTTATATGTAAGTCGTACCTTTTTTAAAATAAATAAAATAAGTTTCTCTCTTTCTATGAGTAAACTAATGAGTTGATTATGGTATACGTGAAATTTAATCGTGTTTAATATTGAAGATACATAGTATTTAAAAATCAATAAAAGATGTAATGTTAATATAATTTCATATTTATTTTATTCTCAAGTTATCCAACATTTTCCATTCATAAAATAAATAATTAATTGATGCCCTTTTTAATAACGATGACATATTAAATGCCGTGATCTCTGATTCATTGCTGATTTATTGAAAACTAAATACTAAGTAATTAAATATCGTGGTGGGTTCACGTCTGTTATTAATAGTTAAAAGAAGATTTTTCATATGTAAAATAGTACAATGTACAATAATATATATTCAATTTATTTTTTGATTGTGGCTCTCACAAACATTATGATTTTATTTAAAAGATAAAATGACTTCTCATTACAATCAAGTCACCTCCGGCAAAATTTTTAATACCACTTACACTCATAAAGTTGAATTTAGTTGCAATATAAAATATTACGTCTCGAAAAATTACGTGTTTTCAGTGATGTCAATCATTCGATTATGAAACGTCACAGGTTTCTTTACAATTCGTCAAAAAATATTTTCTACATTACTGATAAACTTTTCATTTGTTGGAGTACGTTTATAATATATTTTAAAATATCACGAAAAGTACACTTTAAGTTATTTTTTCAAAATAAATAAACCATGTTTCTAGATAAAATTGATAAATGCGATATAAAAAAAACCTCTTAATATTGTGATAAAGAGATTATGTCTTGGAATAATATTAGACATCTGTAAAACCGTTGTGACGTTGTGATTGTAAATATTCTTCTTAAATTTTGTGCTACAATCCACTGTTTATTTTTGCTTCATCAAAAATTTACTATCAACCTGTTTCAGTGACAGTAACATTTCTCTAGCTGCGGATTTTAAAGACCTCATATTTATTATACATTTTCAAGTCAACCGCTCACTGTTTTCCCTCTGGTTTATCTCGTTGAATATATTATTTTTTCCATGCATAACTCAACATTCCAATAAAAATAACTCAAACATCTATGACAACTAAGTGATTTGGACTAAACAATGTGTGGGCTGTCATCAAATGCGCAGATTATGTTGTTGTACCATCGTCTTTATTATATATTCTGTCGGCCGTTGCAGATACGAAAATGTCACACGGATATATCAATCATTTTTTTTGCAATAAACAAGGTTTCTAAAAAACGAAACAAAAATACATACATATACAAGTCATTTTACACAATATGTAATGACAAATAACTTGCAAAACCTGACTAAAGCATACGAAAAGAAATGTTTAAGCTTTTAATGAGATGCAGAAGTTAAGTAGTTACAGTCGATTGCCGATATATCTATCTTTATTGCAATGATCACTTGACTGCTTACTAATAAAATATATACTTTCCCATATTTAAAATACAATACGATAGAAAAAATAAATTATCGCTAGAGTAAAATAGCGTCGTTTAATATTACAAAGAGTACGAATCAGTTTATGGTTTTCAACACCTCATATGATGATTTGTTTAATCATTGATTAGTAAATTATTCATTTTATTTATCGAATCAGTTTTTCAATGCCCAATAATCCAACATTTTGAAACAAGCAGAGTTTTTTTATTAATACTACAATTATTAACTATGATATCGATGCTTAGTACTTCTTTTAATGACCAAACCTTAAAAATTATTTACTATCATTGAATTTAACAAGTTCATATAATGTTTCGCAAGATTAAATTCGTTAGTATTGTTATAAGCCAGCAACCTGTTGTGTGTTAACATTTCCCAAACAATTCGGCCTTGCATTTACACTAATAAAAGTTGAAAGACCCACGCCAACCCAGGAAGTACTTAGTGATCAATGACGACAAGTTGTTACGTATCGAACCTACAATACTATTATTAATATGTCTGAAGAATTTTCATTGCAGTATAAAATGAGAAAATTACAGTTTTTGTATATAATTACGTGCATATCATTTAATGATTGAACAGTTTAAGTATTAGGCATTTGATGATCATTAAAACATCATTACTGTAATGTACATTGCATACAAATTTTTTATGATGGAATCATCATTATTAAATATATTCAAATTTTTGATTTTGTTGATCAATTAAATTCTTTTTTAAGATTACAATGCTTTATAATTACAGTATAGTATTGTCTCGATATATCTGACTGTGTTACGCACTGCACAACACAACACACACAAATACAATAACTCTCTTGCTGTCTTGCGTATTGAGAGCAGTTGACAGGTGGCGCTGCCAACTGCTGTATATGTTGTATTCAAAGACGGGACTGTTTATCTCTTTCTGCAAAAATATTTTTTATTTGAGACGTTGAGAGATATCTTGTTTATAGAACATTTAAATAGATATTGAAAAGAAAATGCATACATACAACACCTAATGTATAATCATTATTTACTAACATAAGTTTTATTTAAATCATAATTAAGTGAGTACATAAATAGTTTTTTATGCACTTAATATAGTAAAAAAGTTAATTTACAGTTAGCAGTTGTTAGGAAAGCAACATAAGCAGATCGTCTTTACAAAAATCAGCATATGCAAATTACTTTCCGTTTTCTTTATTGAATTATACAAATTAAAAAAAAATTAACGATCAATTAACCATATGATTTTAATGTTTATTTACATATCCTTTTTATTAATAATATATCATTTTTTAATGCTGACCTAAAAAACACTCGGAACAAAATTCTTTCCTTAGCCCCGAGGCAGGTTGATTGTTATATTATGGTCAGATGTGTAGGAGTTTGCGTATGATGTCACCCACACACATAAATAATAGATTCTGGCTCATTATTGTTTTACATACTTATTTTTATAGACGTCCTACATTTTTGAACAACGTTATATTAGTTTTTTAAATTTAACACTTTCTATACCAAACTCGAAAGACCGTAATGGCTCAAATATCTGCAGGCATATTCTGTCAGTTGCGAATATAACTAAAAATAAAATATGGGCGCGCAATTTAAATATGTTTGATTATTCATTTATCCCATTTAAAATGCATACTTATGTGAATTTTGCTCAAAAGCTATCGTCATTCAATAAATTACAGAATGAATACATGTTACATGCAAATACTTGCTGTTAAGAATAAAAAGTACTTATTATATATTTATAAAAACTTTTTGATACTAAAATTTGGTAGAACATTTTTTAATTAAAAACCGCATGAAATAGTCCTTCACCGAAGCAGAATTATTGCGTAACGGAAAATATAATTTATCAACATAAATTATTTTGGCAAGAAACTGATAAAAATCACCCCTTTTATTTCGTATCCGGTTTTTTCACTATGGGAGGAATAATGTCTACTCAATTTTACCTGTCGTATAATTAATTTATATTAAGTCAAAAGTAGGCTGTTATAGAAACTTGGTTTAATGTTTTCCTTAATCGTTAAATATAATATTAGTTTTAGCACTTTTATACAAATAACTAAGAAATGAAATAATTACCTTTAATGTGTTAACTGTCAATTCTTGGTGGAAAGACATTATATTTAAAAAAAATAAAACACAATTCATTTGTACTACTTCCACATATTTATAATGATTAGGACCGGTTTCGCTCATCACGAGCATTATCAACTGATCACAACAGGCATTATGACACAACAGGCACATGTTTTGTATGGGCATAAACACAATATGTTTTGTGTGTGAGTTACATCCTTGTACATTTTCACAGTAGATATTATATCGATTAGTTAGTGCAAAGATATTGTATCTCCAGATTTTGTCGAAATTGAGTTAACATAGACAAAACGTACGTCTGCACCATATCTTTATACTGAAAAAAATATTGTACCTTCAAATAGGATATTTAAAGAGATATTATATCATTCAAATGCATAACATGTCCATTTTGTTTATATTTATCAAGTATCTCTAATAGAGTTTTCATAACAAGCATCGATATTATCTAGCAGTGTGCGATACGTTATTACATTATCCAAGTATTTGATATTACCGTATGACCCGTATACTCTAACAGTGTTTCTTTACGTATCATAAAAATAGACTCTAACTTAGGCATACAACTCAATGAAAGCTGTAATTATTTTCCAATTCGCTGTTTTATTTTTTCATATAATTAGCACCGATAGAAAGAAAAACTTCTTTACACTTCTTTTGAAAGACGGTGCTTGAAAAAATTTCGCACGTACCCCAATAAAGATGTTAATAGTCGGTTCAAGAGAGAAAATGTGAGTAAAGATTATCTTCAGCAATAATAATATAGTAATAATAAAACATTCATACAGTTGGAATAACCGGTGTTTTATGTCATTTATTTATTCCTTTCGGGACCACACCAATTTAGTTTATAATGTTGATAATGAACATAATTCATGTTATGATTATCGTAAGTTGGTATTGTTTGTGTGTATTATGGTGGACGTGTGTGGGAATCGCTAACGGAATTCGAAGCTGAACCGGCTGCCTCCGATCGTCTTCAAAGAAAAGAGGAAAAAAAGACAAGTGCTCACTCGCGAGCGCGTACAACTTTTACCGAATGACGATATACAGCCTTTGGCATCATCAAAACGAAGATTCTCAATAGTACGGGATAATATAATACTGTCATAATTTAAGACATCGACTGAGGGTCCTTGATGGAATTTCAATTTCAAATTTGGATTATTGAGATTTTGTACACTTCCATGTATTTTGTCACTAACGACCCGGGTTTCGCCTTTCGGCATCTTCAGGCATTCGAGCACACGAATGGACTCGAACTGACATGATGTTAATTGTCTGTCAGTTCGAGTGGAGATGTACAAAATCTCAACAATTCAAATTTGATACTGAAATTCCATCAAGCATCCTCAGTCGACATCGTATATAAAATAAGTTCAAATTTTGAAGTAATTTATGAAATGAATTAAGCAATTTGGTAAAAAATTTACAGTTATGCAGAAATTTGATAATACTGTCACTTAAAAATAGTTCGCCATATTCCTATCATGATTTATGGCCAACAGTACGTGGTTTATTGTAAATACAACCCTAAATCTTGATTAGGTTAAAAATTGTAGATAATAGTATAATCCAAGGTCGGTAGAGGCTTTCCGTGCTAATCCATTCTACAATCAAGAAAGATTTCAATCACTGGAGTGTTTTTTTTCAGTTGATTTACGAATTTAATCGAAAATATCTCCATTATGTGTTATCAACCATTCTTGGAAACGAGAAACAGTTTCTTAATATTACTCATCTTAAAGTTTATGTTTATATTTATACTTATCATTACATGTAAGAAATATATTGTATTGAAATGCTCCATTTATAGTCTATGTTTGATATTGAAAACAGCGAAAAAATAAGTAAAATATCATTTCCATTGCAAAATTAAGTATCAAAATCAACATTTTAGGAGAACATGAAAACTTTATCGACATAAAGCAACAATAAAAAAATACGTCGCAATGCCACTCAAAGAAAGAAAGTGTTTGTGTTTTATTTCTGTTTATTGAAGTGTTTTTGGATGCACAATATTTTTTGTTCTACTGTTTGGTGCGTACACGAATAAATCAAAAGGTTTTCCGAGATGTTGTTATTCGTACGAATTCGATTCTTCATTTTATATTTTAGATATATCTGAATTGTGAGATTGATTTTAATATTTAATAAGACCTACTGTAAGTTAAAAATTAAAAAGTTGAGAGTCGGGCTCGGGCCGGACCGGGCCTGATAGTACTATGCCTAAATCCTTTCCGCAATTCCAAACAATAACTTGACAAAGTTTTATCGGAATCGGATGAACGGTATGGCAGTGCATAAGATACGAACAAACCCATATTGATTTTTATATATTAGATAAATAAATATACAAATTAGGCATTTTTTATTTTTGTTCCATTCGATAAAGTTAATTTTTAAACTGGTTTTATGCTACCCTGAAAAATTTAGATTTTGCAGATATAAAATTTTGAAACGACGATATATTTAATGAACAAATATCAGAAAATCAATTTCTTTTCTCAAACTGTAGCACCAAAATGAACAGGCATTAAAAATATATTAAAATGAACTTAGTAATAATGGCAATTCAGAGAGTATCCATAATGACATTTCTTTATTCCAAATTTTGATAATGCATTAACAAAACAATGTTGAGCCATGCAGAAATATTCAATATTATATCGAAATACAATAGTTATTATATTTCTTTCGAAAATTTATACCGTGGGTAAAATACAGAAGTGTCATAAGAACAGTTTTGAAACCATTATCACATTCAGCAGTTTGTGAATCGTATTGAGAGTGTTGCGAAGCTGAAGCAGGGGAGGGGGGCTTTCCCAAAACTCGGTCGCACCTAAATTTCATTCTTTGTACAAGACGATTCTTTTTTTACTAGCGGGTGACCTAGAGAAGAAATCTCTTGACAGAAAAAACTAACTCTCGTGATTATTATGTTATAAATTATAAGCTATCATAGTCTATAAAACATATTAACCGTTCATGCTCACAATGGTGCGTGATTGATTCTTTCTGATATATTGATAGAAAGATAGTACTACATCTTTGTTAATAACGTAAATTAGCACTTGAATAATTCAACTTGTAGCGATTATATTTATAACGTATTTATTTTCAATTTGACTTGTGTGAATATACAAATTTTTATGTTTCTTAACCGCAGATTATAAATATTCTTCTTTATTTTGACTAACGCACTTTTAAGCCATTATTTCCTTTTATGGTAATCCGTTAAGCATTTATTTGTGACTTATCAGTCACTAGTAATTTTTACCCAGCTTCGCTCAAGATTAATAACGCTTATATTAGTTTATTAAATTTAGACCTTGGCTAGCTAATGTTGAAATTTGAAAATATCACCTTCAACCATACCTCGTATGTTACACCCATAAAATATAGTCCACCAATTCATAATAATGTTATGAGTTGAAACCAGCTAAAATAAAAGATGACAATTTTGCCACCTGCACTCTTGTTATGGCGCCGCAGAACTTCCCGATAGACATCTTGTTGAGTTGCATTTAATAATGGCTCCTGCAGCGCCACAAAGAAAACATACGATCAGAGTCATTCGCTTATTCTCAATGACGATTTCAGATGCACAACAACTTGTACGAATTTACCACACTTTCTACCAAATCACAACACAACACACACAAATATCTACGTTCGCGTTACTATCTCAACTATCACTTGCAGAATATATTAGTATTGACTAGGCGACTATTATTATTACTTTTTTATTGAAACGTGAAAAATACATCGTTTTCAGTTTTAGGTTAAAAGTTAAAAGTTGAGAGTTGAAAGTTGAAAATAGCACAGTTGAACTAACAATTACAGCCAAAATGACATGTCAAAATTTCACGTCGCTAATGTACGCCGTTTGGAAGGAGTTGTTGTGACCGACACACATACAGATTTCGACATGTATTTTGTGCTATATCGTAGAGATATTTCATCAAGGTAGACACGGCTTTGAATCCATGTGTGGATTAATTCATACATTTATTTTTCATTAACACGGCATTCTGTAATTTTTACTTGCCTTTCAGAGTACAGGGATAGCGATAAGCTTCCCATCAGTCCTCTGTTTCGCCCATCCTTCTATCATTGCCCTCCCTATAAAACTAAAATTTATGAGACTGAATTTACGAGTCTAGGTAAAAATAATTCTGTCAAGCATAACGAGTCTCTACGATTCACATTGGTTCACTTTGTTTTTCACATTTATTAACACAGTCAGTGAAATAACAAAGATCAATTATCCTTTCAATTATTCTTCTTTTTTTCCGCGTCAATGATCACTCTCCTCCACTATACTCGGTCTTCCGTCTCTCTACACTAATCGCTGACATCCAGCACTTGTAAATCTTGTGACATCCCGTCCATCCAGTGAAGTTGAAGTCTTCCAACACGGCATCTTCTTTCATGAGTAGAAAACATAATCTCCCTGCAATGCATATAGTTTTCTATATTACGATCCGTTTTATGCATTCAAAGCACATTAAAATCATTACACGTTTTATTTTTTTTACATCGTATAATTAAACAAATAGCGCGCAATTTGTTGTTTTGAAAACGAATTTCACTTGCTATAAACAATTACAAATAAAATATCAATGACTTTATAATAGATAGTTTTCTTGATTAAGTTTGATACGGTTTTTTTTCAAATCTGTCTAGAAATTTTTAAACGTTTAAAAAACAAACTAACACATCAACCTTAATTAACACAATAAAAATTCGAATAAGTGAGTACCTATCCATTAATAATTATACATTCAGTGTTTTTTTCTTTTAAATTAAATGAGATCAATCAAGAATGTGTAATAACGATTATATACAACAAAAAATATTTATAATTTGAACGGGTTGAATAAATAATATATTTATTAACAGATCAATTATGCTCGTTAAATTTAGCGGCCTTTTGGATGTTTCAGTATTACTGTTTGTGGCATGTGATTAAGGTTAATTTTCTCCTGATTATATAATTTTAATAAATTCATATTTTCTAATCTATCAAGAACAATTAAATTACATGTTTTACAATTAACATCTTTATAATTTTTAAAGATACTTACAACAAGGTATTAAATCAAATAAGCTTTCACTTTTTGCGAATCTTTTCAGTAAATACTAATAATTAAATACCAGTTCTTCCAAAACAATAATAATATGTAGATGTTTAAACGAAATCATTTTGTTTAGTTAAATTTATTGCAAATAAATTAGACACGCGTTCGTCTGTGGTTCCATACTGCTCCTGAGACGCTCCAATGGATTTAATACACTTTACGATGCTGTTACGAGGTAATAGTTAATAATTCGTAGTGGGTGGCGTCGGCTTCAGTTTTGAGCTCCCTAACAGGATAAAGATTTCATAATGCGAATGAATAATAAATTATTAATTCTTAATCAAAATTTTTAGATTTCGTAAGAAAGGTCAGGTCTGTGCTGCAGTGGTCAACGGCGATCGCTTCGACTGGTACGAACAGTTTCATAAATTGATTTTCTAATCGATTTATGGATTTCTGATGGATGTTTGTGATGTATAAAATTTCCTCCCACATATCCGATCCCAGCGGCTGCAAACACATAATGGGTGAAGGTGGGGCAACCTACGTGTAAATCCAATCCTAAAAACAGGGCGCAGAGAGAGCGATACCTAAGCTAACCACTAGTCTTGTCCTGGTCATATCCTTCTTCCTAGTCGTCTCGAAAATGAGAGGTTAAGCAACTGAGTAGCAAGCAGTTTTCGTAGAAAAACTTATATTGAGATACCTCCATAAGGTGACAATATGCTCTACGTAAAATAGCTTGGGGAATACTAATAGTCAAGAGGTTTTTAAAATATGACAAAATTATTAATCTGATCAGCTGATTATAATGGTTCCCTAAATAACTTGGTCTAGAAGTCAAGTCCAGACCTACGCAGAAATGTCGTTTAATTAATTGAGCAAATCACAAAATAACTTTCATTGGATTTGCATCAAGTATGTCTATACATCATCATCATTGTCACCTGTCATTCGGTTTCCACTTGATCGGAGCCGAGGTATTCGGGAAACACCGCAAGACGAAAGGTCGATGGAGCTCGGTCGAGTTCGTATTGACTCGGTGATCTTCGGACGCGCCTCTGTGACCTACATATACTTTTACCTGCGGATACAGCCTTAAAACCTCCTCTATGTCAGTGAGCTCAAGCGATGAATAACCAGTGACGTTTTAAATTTATTTACATTTCGGTACACAAGCAATTATTTACTAAACATAGTTTCAATACAAAATTCGTATTCTAAATGAAACCAGCAGGGCTGCAAAGTCCAAGTCGGAGTCGTGGAGTTGCGCCATTTTGGCCGGAGCCAAAGTTGGAGTTGTAAAAAATGAGCTACCCCGACTCCTTTTTTATGAAGTTCATTTTTGCATTTCTGTGTCTACTAATGTACTTGTTTCATTTTTATTTATGCCTATAACATTTTCATGTCTTATAATATACATTTATATATTTATATATATATATGTATGTATTTTATTACGAAAAATTTGGCTATTTGCCGGATTGGTTGGTTGGTGTTTAATTTGAAGACCAATTACACAAGGTAGAAAAAATCTGACAAAATTAGACTTTTTAGTCGTAAACTGAATTGGAGTCGGGTTGTTGGTCAATGGTTTCGATGAAGGGATACATGGGACAATTCGCTAATGTGCTTTCAAAAAACAAAAGAGTAGAACTATCAAATCAATCAATACTCTTATGCAATACTTTTATGCATAGCACATTTGAAAAAACATGAACTTATAGAAAATACCTCTATATTTTTATCTCACGAAGTGAATGGAATTTTGCTGTTTCAAATTCACAAAAAAATAGCGCAGTTCTCGCATGCCTATTCACTTGTTTCCAGCACTTGGGAGGCCCCAGGCGCAATATTATTTGGAAGCCCTGTTTACCGGATGGCAAAAGAACCGTCTCAAAAATTATTGCAGATGTGGTATATAAAATAAATAAAAAATTCTCTATTTGTAATCACAAATAAACCATTGTTAGTGTCAAATGCGTTCCAATTAAAACGTGAATTGAAAATCATTGTATTAATTATTTATTCAATAAAAACAATTGTTGGAATATTATTACTAATATTACAACACCTAAAATAGCAATAAATTTTTTAAACTGAATTTAAAATGTGTGGGATAAAATAAAAGTATTTTTGAGGCATCGATGATTCAGAGGCTCCAAGCGCGCACCCCGTGGGCTTAAGGGTTTATCCGTCACTGAGTATCTCATTTTACGAATCAACTCCCTTAAACCTAAACGGTCTGTTTTCAGTTCTTTTGTCTTCAACATTTATTTATTCATTTTCTGGTATGTAGTCATTATAATCATTATGTATTGTTTTTTAAATATAAAAAATATAATTTCCTTCTGATTAGTATATATTTTTCCATGTTCGCTCCCAACGTGGAGCATAATATGTCCGTCTAAAGGATGTATCTGAACAGAAGTTTTTCTATGGGAACTGTTTGTAACTCAGTTGTTCAACCTCTATTTTTTCGAATACAGTATGGGTAGAAAGATAGGGCTAGGACAGGACTAGCGGTTAACTAATCGCCCTTGCTACGCCCCGTTTTGAGGATCGGATGAGTGGGAGGGAGATTTAGACATCATATATCCGTAAATCGATTGAAAGATCAAGTTATGAATGTGTCCGCATCGAGATTTGAACCCGAGACATCCATGACCGTAGCCAACTACTTTACCAACTGTGCCACGGAGCCTTTATACCTAATCTTAAATATACATAAAGAAAATATTGTAAGAGATTTTGGATAGTTGCAGTCTTTGCAGCATAACTATCATATGATTAGAACCATTTTTTACTATTATACATACAAATGCAAAAGAAAGTTTATAGTTTTTGCCAATATAATGATTTTAATAGCATATCACAAACGTGCGATTTTTCGCTCTTGAAAAAGTGATGCTATTATCAAACTTTGTTTATATGGCCACTTTCTTAAAGTGTGTCAAGTCATAAAAAAAGGTTGCTAATTTCTGCCGTCACTTTAGATCCGTGTTCGAATTCCTCCACGGCGTGTTTTTAGCCGACGCTGCCGACAACTAACAGAGAATGAGTGCTTAAAATTTATTTAATATAATTCAACCTGTTCATCGAACAATATCGGACAGATTTTTAATTTTGTGAAAACTTTAAAGATTGGTTGATAGCCCTTCGTTCTTGATTAGTTTAAGTGTTTTTATAATTATTCTCATAATATATCGTCACCATTCTGGAAGAAAACACCAAATCGAAAAAATGACATATTGAGTTAGTTATACCAAAATGTTCCTTATTTTGAACTTTACCGTATGGGAGAACATACTTATTTTTATAAATTACACTTTTACTTAAAGTAAGTTTTTTACAAACAAACTAAATGAAAAACCTAAAGCATTTGAAATGCTATACCTTGAAAAGTCCAATTACTCACAAGCATAATTTTCAGTTAGTGTCTTCCTCCAAAACAACGACTATATTTATTGATATATATAAATGACATTAACCAATAATTTGAGCCTAGCACAGCTTCCATGCTAGCATACTACTAGTAATAGAGTTTATATCTGTAATGTCATTTGACATTGCCTTCAATAATAACGCAGCGCTCATTACATATGAACCGTCGAACATAGGTTGTAGTGAACAAATTGCTTCCTCTTGAAAGAACTTGTCTACAAAACATATCGAGGTTGATAAAAGTTGGCAAAAGCTATAAATAATTCTGAATATATTATTAATAATTTTAACACATGCTTATGTGATTGACGGCCATTTTTTTAGAGTGCTTCATATTTTATAAATAAACTATAATATCTATTCCAACATATAATTTGATAACAGATATATCCAATATGATTAACACGTTATATTTAACAATGTTCTCAAAAATTGAAATACTTGCTATTAGTCAATAATTTATTCTCGTTTAAAATTTTCGGGTGAAAAACGAGTATTTACTTATTTCTGCTCCACTTTGGGTGTACAGCTTTTAATTTTATAAGAGTGTCTTAGAAGCATTCACCGAAGATTTGGTTACTACATAATTACGTCGGCCTCTGTAGCCTAGTGGTAAGAGAACTGTCCTAGCAATCAGATGGGTCCTGGTTCAAGCCCAGCAAATTCAATGTTAAATTTATATTATTTTCAATTTAAATTTGTGATCTTGGACATGAGTGACTTATAAAAATTTTTATCGATTTTATCTCGCACGATTTTACAATTTTCAAAATATTTGGCGTATTGGCTGTCAGTTGTCATGCCAGATATTTTTATAATAAAAAATTATTTATAAATATGCTAAAGGAGGTACTTAGCGTAAAAACTTTGTGATAAGTAGTTTAGATTATATACATTTTGAAATGTGTGATATTTTTTTAATAAACAAGATTGTTTTAAAACCTTTGGTGATTATCACGACCTTATAATTATTACGATTTAGTGAAAGTTTTATCAAGGATTTTACCGGGTTAATAATTTTTATAGACAAACAACCTTCATTGCTTCAAAAATGTTTATAATCCATAAATATATAAAAGTACCTATTACAATAACATATTTTCTTATTTAATGCAGCTTTTATTATCGCGAGCATACTTTGGTTTAAATGAAACGTATATTGTACTTACAGAGCTAAGGGCCGGGGTTCGTTAAAGCGATTCGAAAGTCAACATAAATAATGAGATAGCATAATGAGCCAACATAAAGGATTGTGATCCACGTTACTTTCCAACTGTAAATAATTATACTCCATTTTCTATAAGACGCTGTACATAAAACCTAAAATTAAATAATAATGACAGACATTATTTCTGTATAAATTAAAAAACAATATAATTTTAATTTAAAAAGTTAATTATTTTACAACACCTATTAGCTATTGGTATAATTAAAATACTATTAACATTATTTTGGACTCTTTCATCTACAATATATTAAATAGATATATTTCATGATATATGTAACCTCACGCATGTTTTTTCTTATTTTCTCTGTGAGATATTGCCCGATTTCAGTGTTTTTATTTTAGGCTCTATCTTTTGAGTCTAGCGTTGACTATATTATAACTGCAAAAATGATTTTATTATTTTTTAAATTTATGCGATTGCTTATTTTGAGTTGCTATGGTAACAACTAACAGCAATACGATTTAAAAATAATTTGCGTTGCTACTTATCATAGCATCACAGATGGTAAATAATGTAACTTGAAGGTCAAATTTGGATTATTGAGATTTTGTACACTTCCATGTATTTTGTCACTAACGACCCGGGTTTCGCCTTTCGGCATCTTCAGGCATTCGAGCACACGAATGGACTCGAACTGACAGACAGTAAACAGTGTCTAACGTTTATATAGAAGATACAAATACGACAAATATTATTTACGAGGTAAGATATTATACGTCTGAGAGCCACACTGATACCTGAGTTAACATTTCGAGAATTGCTTTAATCCTTATTTTGTAAACAACCCATTAGCAGAGTAGCAAATTGCCGCTTTCCAACTTCTTTTAGAAATACCAGTGATTTTACAATTATAATAGCATTGTGGGTTTCGACGGGATGCAATTCGACGAAAGTGTACAAAATCTCAATAATCCAAATTTGATATTGAAATTCCATCAAGCACCCTCAGTCGATGTCTTAAATTGTAACTTAAAGGTATGTCCACTGAGATGCAGCTATGGGTAATAGACATTTAATATTATTGTCAAATGATCTCGCAGGCATCAGTAACGGGCAGCTAGTATTTATATTAAAAAGGTATGAGATCTGAAAAAGCGTACGATATTTAAATTGATAATTATTTTATTTCATTTGTTGTATAGCAAACTTTGGTACGTGTTTCGACGATAGACTTAGTCTGAACATGCTTGTGAAAGAGGCGAAATACGATTCACAAACAGTACAATGAAAAAAATTTCAATTTGAATTTCATTTTAAAAAATGAGTTTAGAAAATAGTAACCATTAACGCTAAAATTTTCAGTAACATCTCTTATTCAAGTGCATGCCATAATTTAAAAAAATAGCATAAGATGAACTTGGATTCGAACCAAGAACGATTATACACTATCATAATAACATCACATATCTACATCTGTCTCAGGTAAGACGTCTTTCTACACAACAGGTGTTCTATTCAATATGCTGGTAATTAAACGTATCAGAAACACGATATTTTTATTTACATTATTAGTATCAATTTACTAGCGTGTGCTTACATATTTTTTTTTGTGCGATAGCTTGCTTAATTATTATATATTTACAAATAAAAATGCTGGTATCATGTACCTAGTCATTTATTTTGATTAGACAACAATGACAATGTAACTTTGAGTACAATATTAGACATGCATAAATATTTCTGATATGTAAAGTGATATTACAGCCTATCGCAAACTTTTGTGTGTCTATCAGATCATGAAGGTCGTATCCTGATGGCTATACGAATAACTACTTCTTGACTTGATATTGAAATGATGTCAAGAAAATTCTAAGAATCATTTAGTACTTACATCTCCAGTGTTGGTACCGGATTAATCTATTCTTAGACGACACAAAAACGGTTTCTTGCATTATGGATTCAGGAGACGTTTTACATATAATAATTATTAGTCTTTGCTAGTTAAAATCGTATTATTGAAATTAATAAAAACACACTCTATGTAAACACGACAGTGTATTTAATTCTTTAAATTATAAAATATAGTTTTTATACTATATCAGCTTCTTATTCGGACTATATGACCACCAAACGGTACCCTCAAAATTCCCTACCCCCACCAATCTTTTTGCATCCAATCAGTTCATCCCAGCATCCTGTAGCTCCGCCAAGTAAATCCTATGGATGGACATCAAGGGCGATGGAATCCATCCGTTTGCTACATTAGGCAGACAGGATTCAGACTCCCCTGGGGCATTCACAACACATACTCAAGTTAGGTTCTTTGTAAAATTTATTCGATAGCTATTCCAGCATCACGCATTTTCCAGAACTGAATAATAGAGTTCAACAAAATGAATACTGATCAATACGATATTTTGGGCAGACTTTCCTCAAATAGTCAATTTTCCGCTGAAAATGCTCGGTTCGATGAGTGAAACAGTGTTTGATTTTATACAAGAATTGCTCAATACGTATGACATAATATTGTGTTTCATTTTTATAAATATAATGTCTTTGTATTCAGAAAGGGCAATCGATATCATCAAAACGATCATAAATAGAGTGTTTTAATTTACTTGTGCCCCAAGAAGTTTATTATTCAGAGGTTTTTATAACATAAAATTAATAACTTTGTAAAAACACAACATTTAAAATGCGTTTATAAAATGTATGATGTTTTTTGCATAGTGATTACAACCATTAGCTAATGCCAATATAACAACTCAATTACAGACACATAAGATGCGAAGTGAATTGCAAAATACTTTCATTGTGTGTTTGATTGACTTTCTAGTGGAATTGCAAGAAGTACAGTTAGAAATTAAAACTAAGTTTTGGGCCCAATTCCCGAGTAGATTCAGTAAACCAAGCTTAGTTGTATTAAATTAAACTAGGATACATTTTTTTTCAACGTTTTCAATGCTAATAAAATCTTCATTAATAATTGTCGGGTCCATTGCGCAGTGGTCACCATCGTTACCTTTGGTTACGGATCTCAAATGATAAAATTGTAATGTGGACAGTTTCATAAATTGTCTTTACAGTCGATTTATGGATTTCTGTTAAAATCTATGGATGTTTGTGGTGACTAAAATTCCCTCCCACTCTCCGATTCTAAACATTTTATGTAGCGAGGGTGATTAGTTAACCACTAGTCCACTAGTAGTTTTATCCTTCTATCAGCTACTTTCTTAGAAAAAAAGAGGGTTTGGTAAGCCATTTGCTCAACATTGTAAGTGAAAACGGTTTTTAAAAAATATTTATGGTTATCGATTGCTTCAATCTTGAATTAATAAGTACTTTTAGTTGTTTGGCGCATCGACAAATTATAACGCTTATATTAGAATAAATAATTTATATTCTAAACATCATTTAGAATAACATACATCATATTATATCACGCTTCCTCGTGCAAATAAAATAATATTATATTTGATCGTAGCCATAAAACGTCTTTTTTTAATGATGACCGAAACGGGTCGTAAAAAATCGGCTGAATATTTTAATACTGGTCTCTAGTCAGTCAGTGTACAAATAGGTCAATTGGCCAAACAACTTCTGGTTCTATTCTACTAATAAGTCAAATATATTGAAAGATGATTTAGAAAAAATTAACATTTTTAATGAGAATATTAGCATTATTGCATCTAGATTGTATGCTCATTATGAAGCAACTATCGTTAAATCAGCCATTTAAGATTCTTGTCTAAATTCACAACGTTTAATATTCCTGCTTGTTTTCATTTATTTCTATTTCACTCTGTGAGCTATTTGTGTCTTCTAAACTTCTTGTATACTGAAAGAAAGTATCATTTCCGGAACACTTAAACGTAAACACGTCGATAATTCAGTTTCAAAGTGTAACAGCCCAAAAAGCATAGTTCTGAGATAAGAAAGAAACAAGATTATTGACAGGCTTAGTCTTCTACTGTACATTTGATTTTTGTAGATTTAAATTAAATTCTAGAAATATCAAAAACATATATTATTAATATTTAATAATAACGTGAACCTAATTTGTGTTTTTTTCTAATATCAATAATTTACGAATTCAAAGATTCTCTTAGTCACCTCTGTCATTTTAAAATAACCACACATTTACCACTTGTCACAATTTTGGAACTGTTAGATATCGGTATTCTAAGAATTTCATCATATCAAAAGGTATCGATAGTCAGTTCATTAAATTATAATTAATAAAGCAAATTAAATAATGTAACATTACCTTATATTGGAATTCTTCATTTTTTTAAAATAATTCGATAACAATCCATCAAAACAAAATGATTAAGTCGATTACTTTTTCTAGTGCTTAAAAATTGCTTAACAAAATCATCCGTAGATAGAAATCGATGAAAATGTCTACAAACTACAACCTCATCTGCAAAAATACATCATAAAAAGCCATTGGTCACTCAAAATTACCTGCCAGTATACTTATTACGTTGCAAATCAATGATGCGATTTGCCTGTGGCGAATTTTTTCAATACTTACTTATAGGATCACTCGATTTGAAGAAATATGTATTAATAATATTAATGTTCCATAAATTGTTTGCGTGGCATTTCGAAGTCTGACCGCATGATGTAACTCGGAGCCTCATCCACCGCAGGGTTTTTAATTTTCGTCATTATTAAATGGAACTCTAGGTAAGCTCTTTGTAAGGTAATCTTTAATTCGATCAATGAAATTTCAAAACATAAAACACCTGTACCATTCCATTTTAAACGCATCATATCATTATCCATAGCTCATTTATTTACCATTTCTGTTTTGTTGCTCACCTAACAAAGATCTGTACTTCTCAATAGCGTTGATACGTTCTTCTGGTGTTATCAACATTTTACACTAAACCTAACCTAAGCTACGCTTTGTGAAATTGACATACAGCTATGTATAAAACAATAACTACGATATAAATCTCATTCAGTTTATTATAGTTAAATATGCCATTAGTGGGACACATTCTACAAATTCAGAGGGGGCATTATTATGCCAAATACAAAAGTAAATTTGAATTATTGAGATCTAGTCAAGGATCCACACTGATACCTGAGTTAGAATTTCGAGTATCGCCTTAATCCTTGTTGTATAAACAAACGCAGTATCAGAGTGGCGAATTACCGCTTTCCCACTAATAAAATTCTGTATGTGTATGAGATAGATATATTTACTATATAAAATTTTAAATATATACATTAATAGCCACCAAATTTAAGTTATTTTATATTAACTCGTAATTTGAAGCATCTATAGAACAAATAAAATAGCGTGAAAATATTTTTCAACATCATTTTTTTAAGTCGTGATTCTTGCAGTGTTCACGTTGATGAAAAAATGTTGACGACAGTTAGCAGAATTTAGTATTTTTTGCCAGTGAAACATTTTGGTCGTGAGGTCATCATTTGATTTAATTATCAGTAATATAAATATTGTGCTCATTAAGAAACCCACTTGAATATTTTAATGTGACACTTTTTTAATGAAATTTCAACAGGGAAATAGTTGTGATTATTGAAGAAGTAATATTTTTTTACATGTGAAATTGTGATGAAGTATAAAAATTATGCTGTTATTAGAGTTTTTTTATTTTTATTCTTATTCTTAATGTCGGCAATGGTAAACATTTAAGGAAACTCTAGTGATGAATAGGTAGATAAACTTCTCTTCCCAGCGGTTATAAAAAAACACAATTTTTTTTCTGAGTTAGCCACACATACTGGTGACTAATTATTTATTAATCAAATTGACATTTGTTTAATAGAACTTCATTTTAATAGAGTAAAAACGACAACGTATTTCGTACCAATTAGTAATAATTAAATACCTCTGCTGAAATTGTGGTTATATTGTACATCATCTATCATTGAGTATGTTTTAGTAATTAGTAAATATATTATCCCCTATGTTCGCAACTATTTTAGAACTCATGGACTCCTGATGGAGAATTTCAACAAATTCTGTTTGTAAGCGGGTATGGGGTAACGAAAAGACGAAAAGTAGTTAACTAATAACTGTCTTCATACCTCGTTTATTGAATTAGATTGGTGAGTGGAAAAAGCCCCAATTCGAGGATTGAAACACATTAAAATTTCATCGCAACACTACGCCTTTGGAAACAAATGACGTCATTTTGCGTATGATGCTACTATTGCTGTCAACTTTTTACGTTAAGCTTTTTTACCTATAAATATTTAGAAATTTATATTTAATCAGCTAATAATGCTCGTGATTAACGAAACCAGGCCTGATCATTATAGAAATGTGAAAGTAATACAAAACGAATTGTGCTTTATTTAAAAAATATAATGGCTTTCCGCCAAGAGTTAACAGTTAACACCTAAAGTGATTATTGTTTTCTGTTTTTGACGAACCCTTTTCATATGAAAAATTTATTTCATAAGTTATTTTATTCAATTTGCAAAAATATTTAAATATGAATGAGGCAATGACTACTAAATTTTTTAAGTACCAAAATAAAAATAAAAGAAATTGAAATGCCAATGCAAATATTAAACGAGCAAAACATTTGAATACATTAATTATTTAATCACTCAATAAAGCATATTTAATATAATAAATATTATACTTCTCAGATTAATCTTGAGACTACATCTCATTCATTTAAATATTTTTTTTGTTCATGCGCAGATAATATCGTATAAATAATAATCTCCATTCACACGGTAATCGAAGATATGTTGCGCACATAAGTAGGACTGCCTATCTGCCTAGTCATGTGTATGAATAGACATACTTGCAATCAGAGAAGTTGAGGTCTAGAAACAGTATTGCGTGTGCCGATATTTAAAAAAAAAACTGCTGGAAAAATCGTTGCTAATAATTTTGGAAGTATTTAAGATCGTACGTGCATATCGAATTGACCTGCAGGGTATTTATATTAATCGATCGTCCAGTTCATTAGTCAGACAACTAAGCAATACAGCTATATGTAAAAATTTTCCACTCTATCTGATTCAGTACTCGGATACTTCAAATATACCAACAAAAATGCTAAAGCAAACTAAATTAAACAAAAGTTTAATATTTCTGGGGCAGTAAAAGGATATTTCTAAATATACCCGGTAAGTACTTAATTGTTAAACACCTGTTTATAAAATGTACTAAAATAAATATATATAAGGTATAAAAGTCTGGTATAAATCATTAATATTTGATTTATTGTGATCATTTGAATATTGCTTTTCCCATTTTCTCATTACGGGTTATTTAGATATTTCTGAGCAATGAACTGGAATATCGTAATATGAGCATCTTTATATCCCTGTCAAACTATTTAACTTTGTGATTTTCCGATGAAAAATTTGGTTGACCGCTACTACTAAACGATTTGTAATGTGCTAGTGGCGTTGTCGAACCTTTGGCAGTGTGGTCATCGTCGCTGGCTTCGGTTACATTGATCAATTGAATAGTCAGCCGTTCTTGTATAAGAATTTTTCGAGAAGAAAGCTCCATTATGAGTACCTACAGTTCATATTCGGAACGGACATGGATAAAGAATAGAAATTTAATTAAAATATGTTAATAAAATTACTATCATGATAAGACGCAACTGCTATCTCAAAACAATTACTGGGTTCATTTTAAAAGTTTGTAAAACAACCCTATTGAATGAAATCTATGATGATTTGGAATTTTGTATAACAAAATAATATTTACGGATACCGCCGTAAAAGCCTAAAAACTTGTAGAATACGAATGTCTTAAAAACCCAGGTACAAAAACTATTCCATACAATTTAATTAAAGGGAATACCATTTTATACATAATAACTGAAACACACACGATAGTAATTTTAAAAAAATACGAAGTTAAAGTTAACAAGTAATTCATTCTACTGATTAAGTTCAATGAAATATAATTTTAAATTAGAATTATCCAGGATTTGTGAATCGCTGATTTCTTTCATTGATTAAAAATCTCAAATATAGCTGCAGGCTACCACTTCTGAAAAATTATATCATTACAACCATTATATCATTTTGATTAATGATACCACCAAAATAGTTAACATAGCGGAGTTCCATATTTAGTATTTTACTGCTATTCTAATAACTTGAATATAACGTGAGTCAAATTATGGACATTAATTAGAAAAAAAATTGCTCGTTTTTTAAATATTGAATTCATTTTTCAAATATAAATAATGATATTTATTTTTCTAATAACTGTAACAAACACATTTTTCCAAAATGGTTCACTTAATATATTTATAAAGCTTTTTGAATTTATATTATAGTCTTTACACAAAATATAATCCATCAATTAATAATAATAGTGAATGTTAAAAACAGTATAATTCACCTAGAAATGGCAGCAGACACGTGCAAATTTCACGTCGATACTGTTAACCGTTTTGGAGGAGTTATTGTGACATACAAACAGATTTATACATGTATTTCCTGCTATATAATAGAGATAGTCGAAGAAAATATATAATTGAATATTAAATTTGGATTATTGAGATTTTGTACACTTCCATGTATTTTGTCACTAACGACCCGGGTTTCGCCTTTCGGCATCTTCAGGCATTCGAGCACACGAATGGACTCGAACTGAGTGTGCTCGAATGCCTGAAGATGCCGAAAGGCGAAACCCGGGTCGTTAGTGACAAAATACATGGAAGTGTACAAAATCTCAATAATCCAAATTTAATATTGAAATTCCATCAAGCACCCTCAGTCGATGTCTTAAATTATAATTGAATATATTTTTAAGTAAAATGTACACATCATATTTTTATTAATACAATTTGTGAACCTCTTAACACATTTAAAGTCCTACGGTTATTACGTATTCTACAAATAAAATATTCACCTGTTTTTTTTACTTCTAGTAGTCTATAATGTAGAATTTTAAATTTTGTACATGTGTTAAATTAGCTTAAATTAAAGTACATACAAAATATTTAAATAAACAAATAAATAAAATGACATTTTTTACGAGTTACCATAACACTTCTGTATAAAAAACTAAGTAATTATGCCTGATGAGTATCTATTTTCAACTGAAACAATATAATTCCATATTATTTTACAGCTGCATTCAGATGTAAGTAAGCTCTGTGACGTTATGGTGAATGTGCGAGAGATATAATTTACCAAACAAACAAAAATACTAACGTAACTAATTCAAATATGATTTTCTTTTTCAGACTGTGACAGGCTGTTTCGTAGCCGTCTAGTCTAAAGATTTGATAAATACAGTTACCTAATCCAATATCGATAGTAAACCAAATCTAAATGAATTTATTTTGTGGTTATGTCTGGCACGGTTCGACCACTTTGGCCTGATTGCTTTTCTCATTCTTAACGACTTATACTTAAATTGATGACCGTTCATGACTAATGCTAACATCTTAAAATTGTATAGCTTAGTACATTCAAGACTAAAATTGTATTCATTCTAAAGTATATATAATAGAATTATGAGTATATTAAACTTTATACTATAGATAATATTTAGCTAGATACAAACAAATTAAAGAGGAAACAAACGCGGTGTAACCTATTTATTTTTCAAAGTTATATTTGTGTTTATTGTGTAAATTTTACATTAGTACATCACAATCTCAAACCAAGTTTTACTTATCATAAATATTGGAATATATACTTAATGTTTTTTTTTATATGTGCGTTAATAAATTGTACTTACAATGTAGGATATTCCTGTGAAAACTACGGCCTATAGATGGGCACCAAAAGCTCGCCGAAAAGTCTACTCTTATTTTCTTATGAAGTGTGAGAACATTTGAGCGTCGTGAAATAATATTAATATTGTACAATTATCTTGTTTCTGGCAAAGCGTACATCTCAAAGGATTTTATTTGATAATAAAGGTTTATCTAGAATATATCGTTACATCAATGCAATAGTACGGCAATCGACAAAAACGTGTTTTGAGCTATGAATGCCATTAAATGCAAAAAATAATGACGAATCCAATGCAACGGTAGGATATTCTGTCACACAAAAACTCGGCCAATGAGAAAATTACCGTACGGTGACAACTGACAACCAAAAGATATTAACGTACTATTAATGCAACAGTAAGCCAAAACACTTTGTTGCACAAATATATACCGCTGCTTAAATGTAGCAATAAAGTTTTATGAGAATACCAGCCTGAAATGAGGTACAGTTCTAAAATTATATGTAACACAAAATTTTTACGATTGTCCATAACACAAAACAGCCATTATCTTTGAACTAAGATTACTGTTGCATTGATGAAGTGATCTGTTTGAAAACTTCACTGTTGACATGGAGCAACCTTGTTCACTGTATAATAGTTTTTATCGCAATATAGTTCCTAATACTCTATTATATTTATATAAGAACGTAAATTTACAATTTCAACACTTGTTAGTATTTAACTGATCACTTATTTTCATGAAATATTCGTAAGATATTACATTGGTTTATTAGTTGAAATAACCGAATCATAGTTATTAATAGTAGTCAAATAAAACTGTGCGCTGATCACAAAACGATTTAAATTTTTTCAAATTAAAATATATCCTACCGGTAGGATTCCGGCGTCCTGGACTGTCGTAGCATACTATCCGTAAGATGTACTCGACGGAGCGGAGGGATTCTCACGTGTTATGGGAGGAAGTAAAGCATTTGGCGGGTGACAGGGAATCATTAAGGCGTCGCATTGAGGCCATACGCTCTACTTAAGGAGCAAATATAGTCAAATAAAAGAAGACGAATTTATTTTTGATAGTATAAGTTTCGTTCATAAAATGTAGAATTTATTTAATTTAAATCAACAATTTGAAAATGATTTTAGGTTGGGACACCGATGATAGATACATTTTAATCTATAGCGTTTAAATTCCGTATGGAGTCCCTTTTCATGACACGAGATGATAAGCTCGTCTGCAGTGATGTATGAGAGAAAACGGATAATGACTTTACCTACTTATTTAAGCCGTGGCTTAAGGAAATTTACAACCAGAGAATGAATGGCTTAGTATGCCACATCGATTTGAATTTTGAGCTTTCTCTTACGTTATATACAGCATTGTTGTTTATTGTTTGTTACTCTGACAGTCAACGTAGAGGGAATGTAGTAAAAGTGATTCAAGTGGCCGGGTATGATACAAACCCGGCATTGAATGGACAAGTTGGTAGGTCGGAGCCGATTCGTTATATCGAATGTATTCTACATGTATTGTTTACTATAACTACTTCCACATGTTTATAATGATCACGACCGATTTTGCTCATCACAAGCATTATCAACTGATTTCATTAAATTATTACGAATGTTGCTCAGTATTCCTTAGATAACCACATTTATAACAAATGGTACTTATATAAATTTAGAGTATATCAATTTTTCCCGCGCTTGATAAAAAAATCTTCATTGGACTCTGGGACATGAATTTCTTATTTGTAGAATCCTACAAATGGAGGAAAAAAATGTATTCTTAAATCCAATCCAAAAACAAATCAAAATTATTATAACGGCTAATGCTGAAGTCAAAATATCTCGTAATATAATCGAATAATTTTTTCCTCTAAAATGTACATTTAAGTTGAGGGATGGACATTGCCTCGCATTTTTATAATGTTTACATACGACTAAAGATAAGAGTACTTTGAACGGTAAAATACTAAAAATCACATACTCATCATTCATTTTGAAGAATATCGCTACAGCAGTCCTTTAATGTTGTTACCCGTTAATTCAAACAGACTAAGAAAAAAAAGCATTACATAATGTATGTTGTTATATTATATTATGAACAGAATAACATGGCTTAGAAATCATATTATGAAAGTATGATAAGAAGTAATACATTTTATGATATTGTAGAATGGAAATAATATGAAATTAATTCTACTCTATACAATGTTAGTTTGTCGTAAAATATAATTATTTTTAAATCGATATTTAGAAAATAAAATATAAAAATAAAGCACATTACTTCAATAACGTTCGCAGATGGTTATAAATTTTCTATAAAAATAAATTATATAAATGTGATTATATATTTTATTGCTTTCTATCAGAATTTTTTACTGTTATGTAATATATAATATTTAAGCCATCATCAATTTAATACTGCCGTATATTTAAGTTAACGTCACAGTAAATTAGTCATTCATGCTTTTGGAATTTTAATACGATATAAAAGGCATTTGTAAGATTGATTTGAGTCCTTTAAACACTTAATTTTAAAAGGATCATTTGTCATTTGGGCCATTTTTGATTCTGGAATTTTATGGGGTGACACACGTAAGAAATATTTATAACTTGGCTATACATATTTAAGTGAGATTAATACACGTAATAATACTCGAACTTCACATTAAGTAATTAACTTTTTGACAGAAGCGTGTGACAATCTGCAGTTTATCAACAATCATGTAATAATATATTACAGTTTTTTGTGACCAAGCGTTCTTCTAATTTATTCTAGAATCCATTTCAGTGATTGAAATCGGGGATCATATCATACCTTCAAACATAAATCAATTTGTGAAACTATATGTGATGGGATTTCAACACTGTCACCGAAGCCAACAAATTTGATCAATCAGTTACTGCCCGGCATAATAACAGTCTCAATGAAAAGTCAAATTGTTTTATTGTAATAGGTTAAAATAGCTACTTATTTCCTTTATTTACCTTATTAATCATACCAGTTATAGAATATATTATGACGTGATACATCAAAAATAAAATTAGTTTAACGATCGATGAATTCATCATAAAATATTTAATTCAAAAAGCTCGTAATCTTGCTCATAAATACTATGTACTTTTTTATATTTAAAATATCTGACAAGCAAAATATTTCTGAAAAATCTATCACTTACATTCTACCACTTGTTTGCAGGGGATACATATGGGGATAATTATTTCTTACTTATTTTACGATCCAGGTTTTGTCTCTCGGTAGTGGACAGGTCTACAAGCTTTAAAAACTAGTAAGTAGATAATTATGTATCATGTTGCCTTAATAAAACATATTTAATTATTACCTACCAAATAACTAGTTAAAGGTAGTTGTGATACATAAAAAAGATGTATGTAGAATTGAAAACACTTTTATGTATCCCTCAGGCGATATTTGGTCCCGTATCATCTCAATTATATACATATTAATATATACATCTCTTTTATATGGAGTGCAATTACTCTTAACTGTCTGTCGGTATATAGAGGTGGCTTAAACAAAATCATTAACATTTTTTTAGTAACGTAGAAATAAAAAATGTTTGCACAACTTGAGTATACCCGCAAGGTTTACTGTGCAGCATGAGCGGTGTAATTTCACGCGATGTTTTCAATAATACATTTTTTCCAGTTGGCTATAAACGTAATTCTGAGTAATAATATCTAGATTAACATTAATTGAAATAATTATTCCATTAAAAAACTACATAATCTGACTACAACGCGTAAAAAACTTTCGTTTTGTTAACGTCATTATGTACACATCAATATGCAGATAAAAAAATGTAAGATTATTAATTTTTTCCCGCGTACTGTTTCAATCAAAATGCTGTATCAGTAGTTGTTATCAACTTGTTGCAGGAATGGAGATCTCTACAGGTTTTTTTTTTTACAAATTTGGTGGTAAATATTTTGTATTTCTTGCATTGTCATATGTTTCCCAATTAATTTTATTAATGGTACTTGACGAAGACTCCCGAGTACCGAGCCGAGAAACCGTATACCGAGCTTCGAGAATAATAGAAACTTTCGTCGGATATTGGGGTGAAGTAGTTTGACTTCGTGAGGAATTCTGAGATAAGGGAATATACCAAGCAGCGCCCTGTTACTTAAGGGGTAATGAAGAGACATTGAAACGGGCGCCTGCTTTTGTTTTCTTCTGATTCTGGATTCCGGCATCCTTGACGACCGTCGGGTTCTATCAACAAGATGTATTCGATGGAGCTGTTATTCTAGAATGTCATGGGAGGAAGCAGAGCAATTAGCAAGTGACAAGGAATTATGGAGGCACCGCGTGGTGGTCGAATATAGTCAAAGAAGAAGTATACTATACAGTAAAAAGTTAGGGTGAAAATGCATCATATAAAATCGAAAACACGTGTCAGGCCTAGTTCCGCTACCACTGGAATTGCCTAATTACCAATTGTACACTAAAAAGCCATGTTCTTCAAAGCTATCGCCGAATTTATTGATCATATTTTATCCGAGTATAATTTGTTAACTGGTGGACTTGTTATCACGTTTTCTATTTACAAGCCAACGTTCCTCCTTCTTCTGCCGGTGCAGTCATACAATTTGTCTTCTGCCTTACTTTCGTTATCTTTATTAATTTGAAGCAATCTTAATTTATAATATTAACGAGTTGCTGATAGTCTGTTTATGGCGGTATTAATTCATTCGTTTTCATTCTCTTATCACGACGTCGGCCGTTTTTAAAAGTGAGTGAGAAAGATTCGGATACTAACTGCTTGCTACCTGTGAATATTTGGCAAGTCTATTTGATTTTGCCGTGCGGTGGTAATTTTTTTTCCGCTGTGGATGTAAATCAAAAACCTGTCCGGCAGGTGTGACCCACTCTTATTGGAAAGCGTGCTATAAGTGGCTGCTCACCTATCGAGCGAGCGTACCTCAAAAGCATCAACCTCCGCATCAATTTGACTATGCCTACGTCACACTATCTTTTTTGGACATGCAGATATGAAATTCCAACCTACCGGCCCATTCGATAGTGAAATTGTAAACGATATCTGCGGCACATTTAATTTGATTACAAAGTATAATATAGATGCTTCAGAATAACAATGATCTCACTACACTTTAAAAAATAATAAGAATTATTACAATCTAACTATCCGTATTGAAGGGTTTTCCTTAGTTGAACTTGTAGCTGTTGATAGAGTAATAACTTAAAATCATCAGCTTCAAAACTAAGTACTAAAAACGAGAAAATTGAACCCAACAAACAATTAATAGTGTCTATCCTTCAGTATGTAAGTTTTTGGAATAATTTAGACAATAACAGGATCGCGTTGAAATTAAAATAGAAACAAGCAGGTTAGGTTTCAAAAGAACAATTGTGTCAAAGTGTAAATATATTCATTTAAACGAAGGACTGTAAGAATTAATTTTGAATTACTGAGATTTTGTACACTTCCATTTGTTTTGTCACTGACGACCCGGGTTTCGTCTTTCGGCGTCTTCAGGCATTCTAGCGCACGAATGGACTCGAATTGACAGACAGTAAATAGCATCTAACGTTGAGTTGAATTGAATTGAATCGAGTCCATTCGTGCGCTCGAATGCCTGAAGATGCCGAAAGGCGAAACCTGGGTCGTTAGTGACAAAATACGTGGAAGTGTACAAACTCTCAACAATTCAAATTTGATATTGAAATTCCATCAAGCACCCTCATGTCTTGAACTATGCAAGGATTAATGTTTTTCTTTGGTAGTATTTCTAATTTAGAATATATTTTGAGATGCTTAGCACACAATATTGAAGTTTAATTTTGAATATTTTTTTTATATCTTTATTCGTGTGTTTTTTTATTTGTGTATCTAAAACATAAAAGCTGTCTCATTACTAAATGGTTTTGGCAATAATATTCGGGTGGTTTTGTTGGGACCCCATACAAGCATTTCGGTTCATGCCCTGTCGAAGGCTTTTGCAAACTGCTTCACTTAGGAAGTATACATATATACTTCGTTTAGTTCACACGCGAAAATAAAAACATTATATAATTTAAATCACGTTTCGACATATCTTTGACCACTCTAGTCGAAAGAAAAATAACAAAGCGTTGAATATAGGAACAATATGATATCGCTTACGTAAGACATATATGAATAACACAACGAGGTGTGATAAACGGTTCGGAATAAACAAACATTTAATTATTATTTGCTCTCTGCAATACTGATTTACTTGAATTAATTGATTCATTTAAGATATGGAGTCAGTTAGCGTAGAATCGCTTCCACAATCTGCGTACACAGTCGTACTGATGTTGGCAGATGCTAGGGATATGAGACGCTTCGCGGAGCAGAAAATTGCAGACTTTGTAAGCATGTCATCATTAGTATGTAGCGGGCAGGTGTTTCTGATCTAAAAACTGATGGCATTGGCAAAGCTTTTTTTGCAATCTTGTGATGTGATCTAGTTTGGTTAGACGTTTAAATTTGTGTAAACATTCTACTCACGTATTTTTGTGAATGGAAATAAAAAAGTACTATCGATACTTGTTAGTATGGCATTGAGAATCTTTTTAGCTCATCATTCGGAGAACTCAAAAATAGTTACGTTAATTCAATTATTAAAGGTTATTAGGGTTAGATGATCCCAGTTTTATTGAGTAGCAGTTAACGATGAGGAAAAATCTATCTACAAATGTTGTGACTTGATAAAAATAGTTTCGATAAATTTTCCATTACCTCTGTCCAGCTTGCATACAAATTTCAATCATATAAGGGAAAAAGCGCTCTCAGATTTTTTCTGGAACCGGAGAATTATTGACGTAATGTTGAGTCAAAATTGAAACTAATTATGTAAAAGGACTAAATACATTTTTTTATTTTAACTTAATTTGTTAGTATGAGTAACTAAATACGGGACGTAGCGAGTGTAATTAGTTAACTAATAGTCCCAATTCCATCTTTCTATCTTACCTATGTCCAAAAAAGCAGAGGTGAAGTAGAGTTAGTTAGTACACAATTATAAAGCCTATCCTCTACTTAATTAAAGTAGGTTTCGTAAAAGAACCTCTATATTAGGAATGGACACAGCTAGAAAAAATATAAATTTTATTTAAAATTTATTAAGTCTGCAGCGTAATGTAAAATTCAAACATATTCCAATATTATATCTTATTGTTTGGCCAAAAATTAGATCAAAAAAATATAAAACACACCGCAAAATTGTACACCATAAATATCCGTTCTCGATTGCGAAGTGTTTGGCCGGTTTACCACATTTTTGTCTATGCTTTATTTCCGGCAAATTAAGTGGAGGTATAAATGTTTTATGCTATCAGACCACTATGTTGTTTAACAGCTATTATAGGGTGCTTAAAATTATATTGAAATATTTAATTTTATTGCATCTTTTTAAAAACGAGATTCAGCATTGTTCAATTAGAATAACATTACGGAGAAAAAATTCAAATGTTCTTTTTTTTTTTATATAATTTAAGACATCGACTGAGGGTGCTTGATGAAATTTCAATATCAAATTTAGATTATTGAGATTTTGTACACTTCCATGTATTTTGTCACTAACGACCCGGGTTTCGCCTTTCGGGATCTTCAGGCATTCGAGCACACGAATGGACTCGAACTGACTAGTCAGTTGTGTCAGTTCGAGTCCATTCGTGTGCTCGAATGCCTGAAGATGCCGAAAGGTGAAACCCGGATCGTTAGTGACAAAATACATGGAAGTGTACAAAATCTCAATAATCCAAATTCAAATGTTTTTTATTTATTTTTTACCGTAAACACCACCATAGTTATTCTAAAACAACCTTCAAAATGACATCATTTCGTCCAACGTAGACTTTTTCCGCAAATGATATTTGGACAATTGTATTACTGTTCAATTTATATCTTCAATAATTATCATGATCAAATTTGGTTTATTGAGATTTTGTACACTTCCATGTATTTTGTCACTAACGACCCGGGTTTCGCCTTTCGGTATCTTCAGGCACTCGAGCGCAAGAATGAACTCGAACTGACTTAAATTAAACTTAAATCAAATTATCATGATGATTGATCAGTTTATTTAATTTAATATAATGAATTATTCTTTCTTTCTCAACGAAAAATTTATCCTTTGAAAATGAAAACTTTTCATTACTGACAAAAATATATTTTAAGCTCTTACTCGCTTTCAATATCAATGATTTAAAATTTGATACAAAACTGTGTCCTAGTAATTTTATATTTAAGCAAAGTTTTCTAAGAGATTTGTAAGGAAATGAGTTAAAATATGTGTCAAAACGATGTAAATTTCAAAAGAAGAACAAAAAAGTATTTCTTGTCATAAATATATTAAAAACACAGAGCATATAATAAACAATTTGAGAATAAATTGTTCCTCAACCTCATTTATCAGAAGTAATGAGGTATGAGAAATGTTTGTTAATCAAATTTTACATTCAATTTTCATGACCAGCTTATCATATACGCATGGCCTAAAATACAAAAAATGTATTGCATTTCCAACCTTCCTGTAGTGTACAGTGCGGCTAAATAAATTGCAGTGGGCAAAAAAGTTTCGGCCAGTTGTAGTGTGGTTTTTCGCTTCGCGGGATTCCATCGAAATGTGTAAAACAAAATACATTTGACGGTACTAAAAATAGCCTATGTTACCTACGCTACAAACAAAACGATAGTTAAACGGATATGGGCACAAATAGTACGCAAGACTTTCACTTAATAAATATTGCATCCATTATCTTTTGTTTACGATATGCCATCTGTGTGCTTTATATATTATATTTAACATAATTAAATTTAACGAAACAATACACATTAACAAAATGGCTGTTGGAAAGCAAATAATGTATTTCACAATGAGTTGTTTATAGCCAGCGTATACGAGACGATCTCAGCGTGAAAAATCAAAATGCTGAGCGGGCCAAACCAACAAATGCGCGGCATTAGTTTAGTTGTTATACAAATTTTGATCATATTATTACAATACCTTCTGTAAATTTTCGAGTTTCTTTATACTACAAACAAAACAAAATTATTAAAATTATAATTATAATTATAATTAATTCGTATTTATTCAAAGATTTAACTTGAATAATTTAAGTTCACCGAGCACACGCGGAGCTGGATAATTTGTTTATAGTCGTGCCATGAGAACGATATTTAGTAAATAAACACAGCTAATAAATTAATAATTCGGCATGCAATGCTAGTGACAGTTTTACTAAAACTTATCTTTGATACCATTTGACGCTATATCTAAACTGCTGGGTATTTGTTTAAATCAACAGTTTTAGAATCAACTTTTTACATCAATTTAATTGTATTTTCTTCACAAATTTAAAAAGACACATCATTTTTGCTCTATACTGTACAATTTAATCTTGCTAACGCGGTGTTGCATACTAAGCGACGATATGTAATATTTTTAAATCGATCCTAAAATATTATTTGATGATATCAATGTATCACATTTAAGGCATATGCTAAGAAAATGATGAAACATTTTTTACTTGCAGATACTCCACAATAATACCTACTTGCTTTCCGACTGAAATAAATATAAAATAGGTTGTTTTCCATAAACTTAAATTGCTTTCAATGGAAGGTCATTGTTAATATTTATTAAGCTTGAATGCTTTTTTTTTCGTGTGGGTATATTTTAACTTTATTTTTTATATAAGTGGATTTAAAAATATTTGTAGAACTGAGTACAATGCTTTTTTTTCTTTTTATTTTGTTCAAAAAAGATTAAGAAACACTTTTTTATCGTTCTACAAAATAAATTTGTAATTTTTATTTATATTTTTTATTTTAATTACACCTACATAACATTTAAATGTAATGTAATAATATGTTATATAGTTTTCAACGGGGTGAGTTGATTTGGCAATTTTCTTCGCTGTTATGCTACTCCTACGCCTATATTTATTATGATTCCCCATATAAATAAATAAAAAAACATCCAAAAATATAAATTGGATTGTTTTAATATTCCTTGGTTTTTTATTGATATGATAGACAAAATGGAGATTAGTAATGCGAAAAATTATGCAAAGAATCTTGAAACTAGAAAAAATATCAACAACAAAACAGCAAATAAAAAAATCAGGGCGGGCACCTTCACGCTGTTTTATTTAAAACAAATTACGTAATAAACATTTACGATGTCAAGCATAGTGTTTTATCTATCTTTAAAAATATCACGTTTTGTCGGGTCATCGCATTTGACTTGTTGAACTTGAAATTTATAATTGACCAGGAAATATTATTCCAATAATTTGATTATCTCATTAAAAACTCATTTTTTTTAATCCAAAATTTAGTAATGATACGCTACCGTTACTTGAAAGAATATTTATTACAGTATCGCACGACTAACAGCAAAATAAAATAACCCACGTTTTGTTGTTAGTTTGTTACGATATATATTATATATAGTCAGCATACACAAAAAATCTCTTTCAGTGCATACGTAAAGAGAGAGAGTGTGTGTATATGTAAGCGTAAGTTATTATTTTTTTAAATAATGCATCTACACCAATAATTATCAGTTAACACTTTAAAAGTGGTAAAGCGCAAGTGTCGAGTTAATTTTTACAGATCATTAAATTTTTAACGGACAGTACACACACACATTATGTTTTCTCATCAAGCGTATTGAGCGAATGCTGACAGGTTCATATTTTTAGTTAGTTTGTATTATTTTAGCATGACCATGTTTCCATGGAACTTAATTATTCCATATGCATGTTTGAATGTCTCATTCTTGGCACTCCAAATATTATTCATCCAAGATTGCTCAGTTCGTGTTAATCAGCTATTACGTTTGAATTTGTGTTACACTAGATTCACATCGTTATATATTTCACAATAAATAATTCATGTATTTCCAAAGTCATCTTTTTGAGTGTGTTTTAATCTTGGCCTTGCTTCAGTGATCTGCACACTTCGTCTCTAAAAGTGAAATGATGAACACATGTGGTTATTTTTCATCTGACTGACCATCATATTTTTAATTTGATACGGGTTTTTCATTTCATAATATGTACAAATATGTATTGGTAACAGTCACGAAAATTTTTGGTCGTATCTCTTTGAAGTTATTATAACTATTTTCGGGGGTTTTAATTTAAATGATTGATAATCTTCCGCTCAATCTTTTTAGTTGAAGAACACACTTTATGACGTTTTTAGTCTGGATGTTATTGTTTGTGACATTTATGTTACATGTTGAGTTTCTACGCCAATGGCCAACAACAATGCGACTTCATCATAGTTTTGCGTTGCATTGACGACATTGCGTTGCATTTTTAACTTTGGGGTAAGTGACTAGAGTACGACTGTGAAAGAAACATTCATTAGTTTGACTGTCATAAACAAAAACATATACATAGCTGTAAAAGATGACATGTGATATGTGACATACAGAACATTTTTAAAAGGATTTTTTAAATAAATGTTTTTTACTTGAGAAGAAAATAATAAAATTTGCCTAGCACATCTGAGTAAAATTGTATATGTTCAAATATAAAAGTGTAAATACGTGAATAAAATTATTTTAACTGCTTCTTTTCTATTATTTAAATAAGTTTGTCTAACGCTAGTTTACTGCAAGTAGGTTGAATGCAATTTTTGAAGATAGATTAAACATGATTTCTTTATTAACATGAATCATACACTTAATGACTGTATTCGGTCATTCAAGAATATGGTAGCTTTTTTAACATGCTTAAATAATGTACACTCATTTCTATATATGTAATTATTTATATATGTGTAGAAGATTAATTTTTATTTACAACTTTTCTTTTGTGATTCAATAATCAAATCGATACATCAATTTACAAGTGTAACTACTCAACTTGTGCAGGTATAATCATCTACTATTATTCTTATAGCGTAGGTTTCAATGAAATTGTAGAGTTATTTAAATAAAATATTTTAATTTATATTAATGATAGGAGTTATTAGAGGTTTTCACGCGATGTTCGTAGTTGTTACAGCGTGGATAATAAATTTAGTAACAATAATCACTGGGATTCTAAAATAACTACAGATTATCAAATGCTTTATTTTGGAACTGTTAGATATTGGTACTATAAGGATTTCACACTATAAGGATTTCACACTTAACTCAAAACTGCCAAATTTTGTCTTGTTACAGTTTGGAACTGATGTATCTAAATGTCTTTACATTTCATTTTATAAAACAAACAATAATAAATGGTTTCAGTTACTATTAGCACCATTTCTAAGTTCATCGTGCTAATATTTCCCAAACATTTAAGCCTTAGTTAAAAAGATCATCGGATCCAAACAGTTAGAAATCATTGTACACAATTGTATATATTATTGTCGACTTTCATGCTTGAAACTTTCAGTTTTTATTTTGAGGTTAAGTCTTTTTCATCATAGTGGCTGTTGACCTTCAATTCAAGAATGCGAATCCGCTAATTTTATCTGAAAATATTTTAAGAAATGTGGGCAAACTGACCGCAATTGAAATTAGCATATCAGTCACAAAAATACGCCGCGTAAAAAACGTGCTTGATTTTGTACGCCATAGTTATTAATAATCTTTTTTCTTCCTTTTTTTAAACAAACATACTACGACTTGCTATACCAACGAATTAAAATGTCCAATAACCATAGTTATTACCCTCGACAAAACGCCCCGGCATGCCACCGTGTTACCAAGCCACATTCTGGGGTGAAGGACATAATTGTTATTTTTCAAGGTTTCAAAGTTGAATTCAATACCGCAATAAACATATCTACTGAAGACGTACAAAACGCAAATATTTCTGTTCTGAACTGATAGAATTAGAATATAATGTTTGACAGAAATAGTAATTTCAAATAAAAATGTCCACAAAGTTACCACTGAATCTATCAAAAATACTCGCGAGGAAAACTTGGCTGCGCACGATATTAGAAAAAAATTGTGAAGATCTTTTTACTCATATTTTTTTATTAACCCTTGGTAGATGTTTGCTTAGCAAAACCGGTTTATTATCGATTTGAAATGTAAACATTTTATTGATAAAGTATAGAAGGAAACATATTTATTCAAGAAATTAACTCAAGTATAATTGATATAATAACTTAGCAACCGATTTTTTTAATAGAATAATATTCAATACAACGATAAATAAATGTCAAACGGTCATTGGTTTGTTCGATAGCTACTTTCCAAAATTCAAATTTTGACATAACGTGAATTATTTTTTTCTCAACATAAACACTTTTCTCATGTGGTTTTTGAATGAGGCTGCATTCGTATCGATTGTCGAAAATGTTGTTGACCTCAATACGGAAATATTATTCAAATGTCGCATACAGTTTCTGTTATAACTCATATTTCAAATAAGAAATTTGATAAATTTTATTAAGTTAAATAAATGGTTTCTACTGTAAAATAAAACGTATTGTAAAATGTCGTTTTTAAAAAAAGCTTTACTCACTATTTCAAAAAAAACTGTACTTTTGGATAACAATGTATTAATTTTTTTCTTCTCAAAATTGACTCATTAAACAGTAATAATGTAAAAGTATTGAACTGTCAAATAATGTTGCGGCCATTCATCAAAAATACATAATAATAGAAAAAGTTTTGATTGGCTATCAAACTATGCACTTCTTTCAGTAAAATATTTCTGAATTCTTTGGGACTCTTCAGGTTTGGTATATGATAACCTTGAACTCAAATAGTAGCAGATTAAAGTATTTGTTCGAAAACTGAGTTTTTTTATCTCTAAATAAACATTAAAGGCATAGTTTTCATCGTGAAAAAATTCAAGGCCCAATGAATTAAGAATGTTTAGTGTTTTTTCATTCTGGACTACCTATCTATAATTCGTCTTTTTTCCTTCTTCCATACTCAAGTGACGAAGTCTGCTTAGTAGATTTAATTTTAGTCAAAATTAAACGTAATATTGAGTGTCAAGTAAAGCTGGTTCTAGGATCAACAATCGTGTTTTCTGAGAAATTTGTAAATATTCTTTACCATGCAATAGAAGTCTTTTTTGGAAAAAAAATGTCATACTATATAAAAGCTTATAACAACTCTATCTAAAATAATTGTGTATAAAATAATAACATTTCTATTTCTAAATAATTTATATTTAACTTGTTCACTAAAGTTAAAATCAGCGATTTTCTTTACACTTAGGGCAAAGCTCACTTCGCTTTGATGATATAAAAGAACCTCATAAAATGTGTTGACTATTTTTTTGTAAAAACTTGAAAACTAGTAATTCTTTCGTGATTTCAAGCCAATTATTTTGATTTAACACTTAAAAATTAATAAACAGGTACGCATGAAGTTCTGAAGGATGATTGGCACATAAAAATCTATAATAAATCACAACAAATCATTTATTTATTCGTGACCAACAATATTTTTGTTGTTTTTTTTTTATAAATATACGGAAACTATTTTCATTAGGTAATCAAAACAATTATAGGCCTATTGTAAGTTTTCCGAAATCAAGGTCTTATGCCTCCCGGATTTAATAAAACATAAGATATTCCAAAAAAAAACTAATCGCAAATTTTACCAAATACATAAACATACACACCATAAATGATGATTTCCTTATATGAGACTCATTAATAATTAACATATTTACCTACATAAACGTAAGAAAATTTGTAATTTTGACCGACTGACTATCTTTTAATGGATAATTAAATTCATAAAATTTGAAAAAGGTTGTGAGACGTTTTCTGATTGAATTTGAAAAATAATTACACACATTTTAAAGTTTGTTACGGAATTAATTTTTTTAATACTGAATTAACAAAATAACTCATCTAATATTAATATTTTCGTTTTCGATTCTGAGCGTTTTGGTCAATTATCCTGGCTTCAAATTTCCGCAATGGCAATTGCTTATCAGTAAACATAGGTATACTTTTATTCTAACCGTCTGTGAAAATAAGAAAGACAAACTGATTCACAATAAACATAAACTAATACAAATATGTACTTCTAAAAATATACAAGAAACTTTACACGTTACATTACAATTGGGGCTTCCAATCCCGGTAAATTTTCGGATAAAAAGGATTTCGGGGTTCACTGTAAATGTTAAAAAATCATTTATATTTCAAATTAAATACTTAATTATTGACTACACGTGTACATATCATGTACTCTTTGTCTACATACACAATTAATAAATGCGTTGTGGTTTATTTCCTTCTCATATTTCGCAATTATCCTAGACAGGAATAGACAATTTTGACAACAATATAGTACTATATTTATTTTGTTTCCATTATTTTATAAAAAAAATCAATTTAAACTATTATCTATAGATGCCTAAAACAACATATTTTTATTCTAGTTGAAGCAATAATGAAAATAAATTTGGTTTTAAATATAAAACTTATAATACAAAATTAAGCTTAATTACATGGATTAGAAAATCTTTAATCCCTAAATTGATCAAATTGATAAAAAAATAGATTTGATCTATTTTTTCTGACGGAATTTGAAAAGAAATGTTGATAATATGAATCTCATTACTTATGGTTGTCTTATATATATGTACCATATTGTGAATCGACTGGGCTGAAAACATATCTGCCGACGAATAGTATTTCAATAAGAAGCCTCGCCAGTAAATTTGTTTTCAGTATATGCGGAATAATCTCTAAAGCCTGTATCACTTTCAAAATGTCAAAGTGTAAGGTCAACAAGCAGAATCTCCTTTTGTGTTTATTGTTTATTGCTATAAACATATACTTATACACTGGCAATTGTGTGCTATATCTATGAATCATCAATGATTTTTCACCATACAGGATTCGTATTTTGAATTAATATGGCTGACAGCCGATTGAACACACTTTTAATATATTGCTTCCTTATAATTGGATAAAATACAAATAACTTATGCATTATATGACGTTATAAGTTGCTGCTTTGATAGAACTAAACTCATGCCGTGTATGTTTTAAAAGGATTTGACAAACAAATAAAAATGGCTATAAAAAAGTTCTTTTGACAAGCAGATAAGCATTTTAAATACATAAACGCCGCTCAAATCTTAAACATCAAGTGACAATAAGATGTCATAACTGTGACATCTAAGTGATCTAGTAGTAACGGTTGAGTAGATTAATTTAGCCAAAGTATTTTGTTTATTTTAACCTTTCTCCAGAACGATTTATCTTCTCACACATAAAACTTTAAGAATTAACTAGCCAGTGATAACATTAAAATAAAATTTTACAATGATTCCATGACAATCTTGTATAATTTTATTCAATTTTTCATTTATATGCCGAATATCGGATTATGCGTATATATACGGAGTGCGCGTGTGGGGTCCAACTCTTGATCCTCTATATATATACAGAATGGGCAGCGAACAGGTTAAATACATTTATTATTTGCTTTCTACTGTTTCTACATTTTTATAATGATCGAAACCGGTTCCATTCATCACGAGCATTATAACAAGGTTTTATTTTTAAAATGTAATGCTTTTTGAAGAAGAGTTGACAAGCAAGTGAATAATAAAGAATGAGATTAATTTTATCTCACGTGAGACCAGATGATAAATACTGGAATATACATATAATCGAACGACAGAATATACTTAATTTTTTTTTTCTCTAAATTTTCACTAATTATTAATTCTACCCAATTAAATTGACTGACTATGGTTTAAATGGTAAGCCCACGATAAAAAAAACAACGTGTTAATGTACTTACTTTAAGTAAAAACATTTCGCATTTATATATAGCACGGTATCTTTTGCGGAAAATATTTAAGTCCCAACAGTTCACACAAAGACTCCCACGTTGTACGCAAATTTGGCGTGTTTACAGCTACGAGTATTTTTCGGTTTCCTTCAACCGAATATGACGAATCGATTCTATATTTCAACACAACAGGCGCAAAGAGCTCCGTTATGTAAAACCAATAGTGAATTAACATTAAATTTTGCTTGACCAATTATTTGTGTACGGTTTTTATAGCATATGATCAAATTTTTGTGGCAGAACAAACAAAAACTCCACGAAATTAAGAATTTAGTATTTTCAAAGTATGCAGTTCATCCGTCGAAACCGAGTGATCTTTTGAGAGTTTGATTTCTTAATTAATTAATAAATTTTTGTCCAACGCTCTTCTGTTATCTTTTAATCTTCTGAAAGTCTGCCAACGGTGCTTAGAAAAAATATAGTAGCGAAATAGTGGTCCTCTATTTTCTTAACACATACTCATATCCAATCTCTCCCCGAAATGAGATTTTAAGTGACTGACGTACATTAACTTAGTATATTAGTTAAAAAGAATAAGATGGCCGACCGCGTTGATTATGTAGCCGACGTACTAATTCTAATCACTCTATTGTTATAATCATACAATGGACTCCCATGCAAGATTTTTTCCTTTTAAGGATTTGCCAAAATTCATTTGATTTATGTCCATTTCTTGAACTTCTAACAATAAATATGAATATATTTCCTTTTTAAATATTTTTAATGAATAAGTCCTACAATCCTAGTCTATATTAAAAAAATGATAATTATAAGCTAACTAGAGGAAAACATATATTATTTATATTAATCCTTTTATTTGAAGATCAAAAATTGTTGTACAGTGAATACAAAAATACTGGTATTAGGTATAAAAATATAAAAATTAAATTTGGATTATTGAGATTTTGTATATTCCATTTTTACAAAATGAAGTTTGTTAAAACTCAAATGTATTATCATAAATTATAAAATATATGTTTGCTTGTATATATTTTTTTATTTGTTAGAACTCATGTATTATCATGTGGTATCATTATGATGTGCCAGATGAGTATGTACAGACTATTATATCAATATTATGGTACATTACCGGTATATTGTACCTCGTACTAGTGAAAAAATATGACAACCAACATTGATGATTGCCAAAGACATGAATTGATGATTTAAATTTGCCAAAGTTCAAGTGATTTCCTATGAGACTTTTTATATTCGATCGGTGAATTGCTTTTTTACTTTGCTTGGTTTACAATATCACAAATGAATTACGCATTTAAAAAATACCATAAATATTGTATGGTAAAACAAATCCATTACAAAAACTCTATCTTATTTTCATTTGCGTTCGATGGGACTATTGCAAATGGCAAATCAACTGTTTCCTCTTACTGTGCGAAACAAATTCTTCAAAATGAGTTTCTACCTCACCGGATGAGGTTTGTATTTTTTGTATTGAATATCGCAATATACTGTAACTGCAGTTTTGGAACGCTCACTTGATTATTTTCTATTTTAATAGTCGATAATTCACGTTTCCAACGGCATAAAAATAATTAATTATACTACATAATTTAACTGTGCTAATTTGAACACTTAAAATAATTTCATTACTAGTTTTAGTAATTAGTAATTTCATATTAAAAACGTTATATTTCTCACTTCTTTAGTGATACTGCCATTTTCAAATAAGAAATAAGATAAATATTTTATTATACCTTACTTAAAAGTGTCGAAGATTACTTTATGAAATGATTTTTCTAGAAATATACCAATCTATGATTGTTTTTTTCCTCTACACTAAAAACCGATTCTACGATTTATTCTTAAAAGTTAATGAAAAAGAAAAGAACTTATTTATAATATAAACGTATTAAGATCCATTCTTATCAGAAACATTTCAAACTTTTCTGAGAGATCACGATGGCTTGTAAAAATAATGTAAATGACAAAAAGATTAATATTTCATTGCGTAACAATGCTACCATTTCCCAATTTTAATTAAAAATCAAACGTTGAGCACTTTAAAAATATTATATAATTGTCGAGTGCTTAAAATGTGTACCAATGTAAAATATTTTTTGACATAAATGTGAAATTTGTGATTTATTTTAATTTGAATTGTTCGAATTTTGTACATTTCCATGTATTTCGTCACTAACGATCCGGGTTTTGCCTTTAGGCATCTTCAGGCATTCGAGTACACGAATGAACCGACTAAATACATGGAAATGTACAAAATTTCAACAATCTAAATTTGATATTTAAGTTCCATCAAGCACCCTCAGTCAATATCTTTAATTGCGTAGAATCTTTAATAAATAATATTATTTTTTGTTTCAGGTAAGATATCAGGATTTCATGTTACAGATCACTATACTATCTCTAAACAAGGTAATCATGTTGTTTTATGTTGTAAATTAGCATTATTTTGCACTATAATATTATTCTGACATATAACGCGGTTGTAATTTTATAACATCTAGTATTTAACCCCGTAAATATTTAGATCCTTGGCATTTTTCATAAACAGAGGTAGGTAAATTAGAAAGGTTAAATTTGACCATACACTTCGTAAGGGCAAATCTAGGGGACTATATATGAAGAATCGCTACAATTTAATCCCTATGATTCAACGAATACCCATTGAATGTCAAGCTTATCAATTTACTGTTTTACATTCAGTAGTATACAATAATACTATGATATTAAATCGCTTGAAAATTGCGTGACATTAAAAATTCTTATAATCCTTTCAAAATTAACAATATACAATTGCATATAAATGATTTTGCTGATATAACAACACTAAAAAACTGGTAAAATTTAATATCCATTGAATATTTTGATTCACGTTTGTATAGAGTACAGTATTTCTAAAGAAATTTTAATAGTTGTTCATAAAAGAAGATACTCGATTTAAGTAATTAATAATTTTATGGCATCAGACTGCAAATCGCCTACTCCAATGGCGTTGATAAGTAGTGGAGAAATTACTAATTGGTTGCAGTCACGGGAAAGTATACGTAAGTAGCACTAAGATTTGCGTAAATTGGCACTCAATTCAGGTTATTATTAAACACTGTATTGTTTATGGTGGTCTATGATTATTGCCGCACTTAAACATATTCAAATAGATGTGCTAGATAAAGCTCCGAAGCTTTTTACAAAGCAATGCATCAATTTTACATTTTTCAAATGTAGCGTGTCCAATATTTCTACATCAAAAAATTTTATTTTGTATCATTCTAGTGCGTTACATAAATTAACAGTGATGCATTTCCTCTTTTATGTTATATTCACTTCTTCTCATCACAAACACGAGCTTTTACGACTACGTTATACTCTCTTGATATACATGGTGCTTTATAATGACGTACTCACAGTTTTATATCTCCGTCTTAATTCTATTCTGTGAAATTAATTGGTTTATTTTATAGCTTTTCTTATATTTGAAAAATACTTGATTGTTGACGTTTTTTTTAGCCGTACATTTTCATGTTGTATAAACACATTTGTGTTGTCTGTTATCATAATTGATCAAATCCGTATTTAATTTTTTTTTCAACTGAGTATGCAGTATGAAACTCAGATATGGAAATAATTTAACAAACTTGAACAAATTCAACATTATTGAATGAAAAACGCAAGTTAAATATTTTTCTTTTCACAATTGATCAAATCTGGATTGGCCAAAGACACTAGCTATAGTTCTTAGTAATCAATAGTAAAACTTTGTATCAAGGTAAACAAATCCTTTTTTCAGAAATTGTCAAATACAATTTTAAATCAATACAAAACTACTATAAAAATAGTTAAAGAAATTCTGAAAATATACTGATCAAATTTCTGCATAACTGTAAATTTTTTACCAAATTGCTTAATTCATTTCATAAATTACTTTTTAATCTGAACTTATTTTATATACGATATCGACTGAGGATCCTTGATGGAATTTCAGTATCAAATTTGAATTGTTGAGATTTTGTACATCTCCACTCGAACTGACAGACAACTAACATCATGTCGGTTCAAGTTCATTCGTGTGCTCGAATTCCTGAAGATGCCGAAAGGCGAAACCCGGGTCGTTAGTGACGAAATACATGGAAATGTACAAAATCTCAACAATTCAAAAACTTATTTTATTATTGAAGTATTCGCCATTTTGAGAACTAAACACTATTCATCATTTCGTGTAATGTTTCACTTAAATCGAAATGAGAAAATGTGCAATATAAAAACAAACATTGATGACCCATTTTATAAATAAATCAAAAACATATTAGGTATACTAGAAGCGAACTTCACGTTAGGTCAAATCGCTGTTTTATAGATGGATGATTATATGGTAAAAATTTTACTCAGCACGTTCTTAGTGGACTAGGGCCGTAAACCTGAGCGTTTTGTAGAGTTTTTTATTAGACGATCAGCGTAATCTGGGGCCACTTTCCAGTCACGAATAACTGCGTGAAACTCACACTGAGCTATGCGCAGCATCTTCAATCTTATCACGATGATCAATCAAAGTCTATGCTTGATATTGAGAAAAATATATAAATTTTTCAATTATTTTTAGTATCGTTTTTAAGTGGTTATCATATTTATATCAACGTGCGTATTATATTATATATACACGCCCTACGATACAAAAAATATTACTTTTTTTCAGAATAGCGCATTGAGAATGGCTCAATTGAATCGTAGCAAACAGTTGATGGATAATAAACAGTCATCCGTCACTGAAAACAGCAAATGATTGATTTATTAACAGACGCCTTATTAAATATTCTCTATTAACAGTCCGCAAGGGATAAAATAAATTTGGTAGACTAATGTTCTAGATACAAATAGGTGGATGAATCAATTAAATTATCTTATATTTGGCAGTATAATACAAAATTGAATGATCCGTTTGAAACAACGGTTAGAAGAATAGTTTTTTTACATGACCTCCAAACAACTATAAACTCCGCAGTGACATGAATATGCTCGATAAATTTAAAAAGTTGTAAATTATTTAAAAAAGAACATAATCAATACTTATTATTAGTATAACGTGGGTAACGTTTTATATCTATACCATATTCATAATTAAACTTATTGAAGAGACTCTGATTAAATCTACCTCGGCTAATGATTCAGGAGGCACAAATCTAGCTGAAAATAGTCTATTCATAATATGGTATAGCCAGTTAAGTATATTTAACTAAGACACTTTTAGTGCATCCCTTAATCTACCGTTCTAACCTAAAAGGTGACAGAAAAAGTAACAATATATTAACATTATAGATCGACATTTACGTTAGTACTGTATTGTTACAATCATTTTTAAATAATTAAGAGTCAATGTGTAGGCAATATTCATCATAAAAAATAATGAATAAGTCGCATTTTGTGTATTTTAATTACAATGATATTTTTATAAACAGCATTAACTCTTGAGCTGCGTTGAACTTTAAAACAAAAATCCGGTTTTTGATATTAATTATTGCCGGCCATAATGCACGCTTATTTTTAAATATTCAACATTTACAAGTTAAATTGGATAATACATCGCCAAGGGCAAGAAGAAAGTATTTTTTGAGCAACAATTGAATGAAAGTTGAACAATTATTATTATTACAAAGTACAATTCTCGATCATGGCCACATCAATAAATCACTTGAAGCTGGATTCGAAATTGTTGATCTTCATCTAGGTTACTACAATTACAAACATAATTTCGTATAGATTTCTTTTCATAGCTTAAAGAAAAGAATTAATTATAATAAACAAGTGAATCGTGATCTAAGGTGTCAGTAATAGTACGGAAAATACTTCATTTTTTGTCATGAATAAAATATAAAAAATATATTTTTTTGATTTTGAATGCCTAGAATTGAAGTGTTTTCATGCATTTATTTACTTTAACTATGGTCTGCATTTATTGGATCAGTAACTATTTCAATTTTTTGTCAGTAAAAAATAATACATTCGATAAATGTTCAGTATACACGTGGTCGGTTAATAAAATAAGCGGTCAGTAGTTTATATAAAATGGTCAGTCTCTTCATTAAAACTAATGTAACCTTTATTTATTTGTCGATTATTTACTGAACAAACATAACTCACTATTTATAGAATTAGTTACTGACGAAATAATTAGTTGCTTTTAACTATTTCTCTATCTAACGGAAGTATCAATTCTAATGTTAACTAATTAGTTATAAAAATAATATTAATAATTGCTCTCTTATCATAAAGATAGATGTAGATTTAAAAATCGACGTTACTACATTACATAAATGTCTATATATTCCATTGGGAGTGGGCATGGCTGGATAAAAAAAAATGTTAGTCTTATGTTAGGCATCTGGAAAGATTGATCCTTTTATCACTTATTACACTATTTTTTTTTTGAATTTTATTTCAATAATTAGCTTCGTGTTCATAATATACCTATAGATATAAGCACATATATTGTTAAAGTCAAAAAAGCCCTAAATGTGTTTTTGTGCATTTAATATATAGTGATGTAACATTTTCTTCAATACCCGCTTGTCTGCATCAACCGCATAGTTATAATTTAACACAATGTATGAGGCCTTCTCCTCCCTTAGTTTTTACCATATGGGTATAACAATTTACATGTTTTTCTTAACTTTATTAACTAGAATAAGTGGAAATCTTAGCATTTCCATTTTTTCTGGAACTGCCGTTCGAATCAATTTGAATGTTTTCATTTTAAATTCAACTCATGCTTAAAGATCTGTTAAATAGAAAACGGTAAATATGCACGCGTAAACATTAATGTTTGTCGATATTTTTAAAAGAATTTTAGACCAGTATTATGAATTACGTAAATATACACATGTGCGTGAAATTTCATTTAACAGCATCGTTTAAAATAGTCTCTGAATGTACTGGATTTTCAATATATATACAAGCAGTTATAATACGTATGTACCACTAAAATATCAAGTAGATGTCAAAACCTTTTGGCGACCGTTGAAAATTTAAGGAAATTTCATTTCATTATTAAAATTAAGGAAAAGCTACACATGTTCTTTTCAGTAAATATATTCATTATAAATGAATAAAGTGTATTGTTTTTTTGTCGGCTTCTGTTACCTAAAAGTAAGCTCTACTAATTCATATTTCTATTTGATATTAAAATAACATATGTTTATGCAAATCTTTAAATTTGTGTTGTGTTTGTTTCTCGAGATTTGAAAATAATACTTATTTTTCAAACCATGTCAGATCTAATGTTGACACATAATATTGAGTCATAATAGGGTATTTAAAGAATAGGTATTTTCAATGAGGACTGAACTGAATGACAACTGGAAGTAGGTCGCTTCATGGATATTTTTAAACAGGGTTTATACAAAAGGAAAGGGTTGACGAATTTTTCTGAACCAATCATTAAATAAATTTTATAAAAAAATGAACACTTGCTGTTGAACAAGTTGGGTTATGTAGGCTCTATAGGTAGCTTAGTTGCGATGTTGCTTCACCTTATGTGGATGAGGGGGGCAAGTCGTTTACCGGTTCAGATTAAAAGTGACTCTGCAATGAATGCTGCCGCCGGTTGGGTGTCCACTTGCTCTGCTCATTCACTGTAATTGTAACTGCCATACGATTATCAGAGGTGATAGACCCTGACTATTTTCTGTATAAAAATATATAGTCCAAAACAGATGCACGTTCACGTAAATAATCATTCGATTTCTACAATCGTACTCATAGAAGAATGAATAGTCTGAAATATAAAAAATCTGTCAATTTTGTTGTTGTTAACAAAACCTGTTGAGAATCCTGTATTCAAAGTTCATACGATCCACATTGGAAGCGGACATGGTAAAAAAAACTGAAACTAATACACATAATTATGATAAAATGCGTATTTTACAATTGATTTGACTAACTTTGTCAATCTTCTAAGACCAACTCATTTATAATCTTAATATGAGTTGAAAAGTATGCTGCCTTATTTCAAAGATCTTACGTTTTAATCGATTATACAAATCTGGTCCAGTACAGTAGATAATTCTAAATGGTTAAAGGGGTAAATTAATTAAGCGAAGTTTGTGTTTTCCGACGCTGCACCATCGCTTTAGGTTGGTCAATAAAAACATTTTAGGACTGTGTTTTCGCGTGTTTTGCGATTCCAATCTTTTATCCTACAATGACGATCTCATCACGCGATCAAAAAATAATACGGATTTTTCTTTTCCTTTTATCTGAATGCATGAATTGTTTAAACCTCATTTTCATGAGTGCACATTTAGATAACTAATACTTATTAATTATATACAATCTGTTTATTTTTCGATTTACCTAGACTCTTGTTCACTAGCAATTAAAACTAATAATATTCATTATAATAATATAAGTACACTTAATTCAAAATCTCACTTCTTGTTGACAAAAAAATAAATACAATTAAGTGTTAACCAAATGAAGAATAAATGTGACATTGGCAAGTGATACAAGTGTTCAAAACCTTTTTTGAAACGTTTGAAATTAAACAAAATTCATATCATTAAAAATAATGGATAGTTATATGGCTCCACTTTGCACCAAAATGGCGGTAATGAGATAATTTTCTTTGACATTAACATGAAACCATTCATTGGAGTGTGTCCTTGCATAAAGGAGCAATGTAAGTTGTCAAGTTTACAACAGTGCTATGATAATGAATAATAAAGTAAGCGGATGTGTGGCCTAGTGATCGAAATCAAGGAAAGAACTTGAAACATATTCGTCATAACGTGACGCCATTTAATAAATATGCCAGCGCGAATATGGCATAGAAAATTTGAAAGTAATATAACTTGATTTGATTATAAATTATTATCGAGCCATTGTTTCATATCAAGCTACTCGGTAGGTATTAAATATATATACAACTTTTAAGAGAGTTGGTCTGTTTGAATCAGTTTATAAGATATTCCTGACCATCATTCAAATCATTCCACAGCTTGGTAAAAGCCACCCTTGACTCCAACTTTACTTATCTCGATTGTCATGTTCATTACTCAGACATCTCCAAATAACCCATATTGAGATAATTGGAGAATAAATATAAAAATGGTCACTATAAATTAAATACTAATGATTTGTATACATTTTATAAGCAGGTGTTGAGCAATTTGGTACTTTCCGAATATAGTCAGTAGAAGGATATTTCGAAATATCCTTATATTCCAATAGAAAAGTATCAGTGAATTAAAAAATATATTTTAAGAATATATATAACATCGCTTGATTTTTATTCTTGGTTTAATGACGTAGAATTAATAGTATAATAATAATAAATTAAATATGTAATAAAGAATAAATTGTAAAAACATTTACATCGTACGTACATAAGGACCATCCTTTCCAATTCTGCAATACAAACATAATGGTTTTAATAAAACTACTGTCATTCTGGCGTTTACACATTTTTTTAAACAACGATATTAATTAGAAATATGTAGAAATAATTAAAGACAGAAAACTGTATTTTTATATAAATAAACTCGTTCGATTTGCTTTTTTATGTAGTTTTAAAATGATTACCAGCTATGCGAGACAAGTCCTGTTATTTCAATAAAATCTGTATTCGTACATTTATTTGTTTTATACAGCTTATACAGCTTTATCTTAATTTAACTCTTCATTTTGCAAAAAGAAATATCACCGATCGAATAATTATTGTACTAATTTAAAAATTTCCATTGATTGAACATTATATCTGACGAGAGTTGTTATTAAATTGAAAATACATTGACGCAAAGCTAGTCATAACCAGTAACGACTTATTCAAGATTAAATATACTGTTTAAACAACCTTGTGCAATCGCTTGTTTTCTTGACAACTTCTCTATCCCTGTAATACAAACCTAGCTGTATATAGTAAAAAGTATCTTGGTACTTACATTGCAGAGAAACGGTTTCTGTAAGTACTCTATCATCACTACTCGATGAGAGTTAAGTACTCAGCAAGTGCTTTATGTAAGCTTCTTCTTTTGCTACTAGTGCTGACTAAATGATACTGGTTAGAGTAAGGTGAACGACCAGCGTCTACTGCGATGTCCAGAGTAGGAAATTTTTGAAGATGTCGCGGAAAGAAAGTATCCTAAGACATTAACCGGTAAAAAGTGATTTTACTCAGTGATATCGATCTTCAAATGACGTCATTTTTGCGAAAACATATTAAAAATCAAGTTCTTATAGATATTCTGAATTCTTGAATCGTTTTAAATACCAACTGCAAACTACTTTTAAGGTGTTGGCAGTCAATTTTTGGTAGAAAGACATTATAGTTTTAAAACAAAACAAATTTTTTACCAATGTGGAGCATATAGACTCCTAATGACTCTTAGTATCTCAACGGAAGTTTTTTCTACGATAACTGTAAGTCTGTTTCTCAAGCTTTATTTTTCGAAGAGGCTGGAGACAGAAGGATAGGGCTAGAACAGGACTAGTGGTTAGCTAAACGCTCTCGCTACGCCTCTTTTTTTTGGACCGAACGGGTGGGACCGAATTCTAGACATCACAAACATCCACGCCTAAGTACATAAATAGAATTGTAAAATCAATATATCAAACTGTCCGTACCCGGACTTGAACCCGAGACATCCGTAGACGAAGCCAATTACGTCGAGCACAAACAAAAAATGTGTTGATACTACAAAATAATTTTTATTTTATATTCAAGACTGGATACTGCCAAACAAAATTAACTTTTGAGAACGCAGTGGAAGGCGGAGAAGGGGAGTTGAGGATGCATATGATGTCATAATCATTGCCTCCCACCCATCCAATCCTAAAAACAGACAGTAACAAAAGTGGTTAGCTTACAATCAGTACTTTCCTAGCCCCATTCTTCTATAAATACTCTCTCTGAAAAAAGAAGGTTTATTGATTGACCAACAACTAGTTCTCTTAAAAGATATAATACACTAATACAATAAATTACATGCTATAAGTTATAACAGTTTTCATCCATCGATGTATGTTTTCACATCTATTTTTTTTATTATTTTGTGTATTTGTTCGTTACACATAATACAATAATATTGAAAAATATTTCAACTTCATTGAACGTGTGAAAGGATGGTCAGCAAGAAGCCTCCCGCTAGATGCTTGGTGGACAACACAATATATGACCGAGCCCTTTAGATGATTTGAATTTAGGAACATGCATTCCTTTATCGCTAAGTTTAAGTCAGGTTAGAAACATTTTGTTTCTTGTACAAATATGTTAAGTCAACTAATATAATTATTATATAAAATATGTTAAAAAGCAAACTTCTTTTTAATAGCCATTCTTCAATTATACACAGGAAATAACTAACATATCAATCTACGCAATTTAAAACTATTCAAAAACGATATATTATTTAGGTCACCATAATATCAGAATTAATTTCCAATCTAATTACAATGACCAGCAGGTTTTGCAAGCTGAAACCGTATTCAAGATAGATACTGTGGTAGGCGTGGTCGAAACTCTAAAACTCGAATCTTCTGTTAGATTAATCGATTTAGAATGGTGAGAAGTAAGTTGTAACTGTTTATTAAGTCAGTTCAACAGGCAATGGACTAGCATCTGGAGATAACATATCGATAATAATAATATTTTCTAAAAAAATTCAACTAAAAACCCTTTTAACACACACGAGAAACGTGAATGTCATGAAGTATGTTTTCCGAAAAAACACGAATAAACAGGTGACATCGATGTAATGAATTATTTTGACAAATTTTAAAATTCCAGTTTCAAGCCAAGCTTGTTCAAGTTTTGGGTGCATTATGCATAAGGATTTTAGAATCTAAAACACAGTTTCAACTATTCATGCGCATTGATATTCCGTTGCGATTCCAGAAAAAAACAACTTGATGTATTGATACAAAAATCAATCGGATTGTTGGATAGATTATAATAATTATCGCCGTATTTAATTACATAATAAAAAACGTTCAATTATTTTATTAAACTTAATTAAATTACTGTAATAAATGCAATATATTCTATTTTATGCAGTTAAGCTTCTTTATCGATTCAAAAATTTACCAAAGGGTAAAAATAACAACGTATTCAGTTCAACAAGAGTTGTATCAGTTTGTTGAATAGCTATTTCGGCTTCCCGCCATCGTCAGAACTATGTTTATACTTAATTTAGCGAAGCTTTATGTATGTATGTAAGAGATATACAATATTATAATATCTCACTTATCCAACATCATAACACTTATTTAATATTTAACCTAGTAATTGGGGTTTTTTAGTAGTCCTTTGCTATTTTTAACCTATAATAATTGAAGTAAATTTATTTGAGAGTATCTATTTTGTTCTAATCTATATCTCTGAAAAATTTCCCTCAAACACGGATACGAAATTTGAAAAATAACCGGATGATATAATATTATACAATGGTCCATGGATCAATTTTACATTATTTTTTAATGCACAGTTTCGTTGGCTGTTATATATTATATTTTTTACTGATTTGGTGGTAACCTCGTAAAAATTCATTTTTAATTTAAAATTATAATTCATAACTTTTTTATTCCACTAAATTGTGACATGTGCTTTCTCTGTGACATAATTTTAGTAAATTTCAAAATCACAGACGTATCTTCAAAAAAAAGAGACCGTTAGAAAATTTATATTTGCTTAGTAGAATACCGCTTAAACACACTTCAATCCAGTAACATCTGTGCATACACAAAAAAGCACTTTATGTAGTAACATACTTAAAAATTATTTATTGATAACTCTGCAAATATTATTGGTAGAGATTTAAAAAAATAAAGCAACGGAAACTATGATAAATTTTTATTTTAGAATAACATAAAATTCATATAAATAATTAAGCAAACTGTTAACTGCAAGACTGTACAATAGTTATATACGTTTGACCATAGTTACCGTTTCGATCTTGCATACTTTAGTTTTGATAATCAAATACAATACTAAATCAACTTTTCAATGAACATTTATGGTAGATATACCGGTAGATGTACCGTAGACGCGGGATTGCTCTAAATTGTAAAATTCAGACAAGTGACACCATATTTTATTGGATTGAGGAACCAACACATTACCATATATGCCATTGGGGTGTCCTAGCGGTCATTTGAAAACATTACCTTATGCAGTAACTATTTTATTTTGAATTTCTTTTGAGAATTTTAAGGATATCAGTGAATGTAAGCATATGCTACATGATTCAACCAAGAGTGGTCTTACAGGCAACTCAAATGAAAGGTTGTCATGAAACCTTCTGATTAGACATGGTCAACTACTGGAACATTCAATTTTTTATATGGTCAACTACTTAAACATTAATATGGTTGTTAAAAATTCTTTATTAATCTAAATTAAACACAATTCTTTTGTAACAGACTCTTTCCTAATTTTTGTCTTATCATATTATTTAAGACATTTGATGCATTAATATTACACTTGCTTTGTTATCATTCGGTCTAATGCAAAACGTTAATCGTTATTTTTATTGAATCTTTCTCTTAAATAGTCAACTCCTGGTACGTCTACCCTATATCACTGTTATGTGCGTAGTGTTAATTGAAATATTTTAACAATGAAAATTATACTATTATTTTAAATTCACTATGCAAATTGAACAAAACACTTAACACACAAATTATATAATAAAGACAACAATTAATTTTTAAATTTAAGGCTAGGCCAATTTGCTGTCACAGTCCAAAAACCTTGGTTACTTAGTCGACGCCCATACCGAACTGATAATCATCTCTATTGCATAACAATACTATTACTTTGAGAATTTTTTTGGTAAGATATTTATTATAAGCTTCGTTTTTAAGCAAACTTATTTGATCATAGAGATGCTCTCAGTGCAAATAATGAAGCCAAGTGTTCTGCTACAATACAATTAATTTCAAGTTTTACAAAATAGTCATTTGTGACAGATTTCGCATTACAAACTTGTCGATGGCTGTTGTGTACTTCGTGAAAGAATCTAAAAAATGTGTGTCCCATAATATTTATAGTAAGAAGTTAGTGAAAAGGTATTATTAGTACACAAGCTTGAATCGCAGTTCGAACAGTGACATAAATTGATCTTTCAATCGATTTATGGATGTTTATGATCTCTTAAATATTCTCCCAATTCTAAGAATACCTAGTGCTAACCTCTAGTCCTGTTCTGGCGGTATACTTATATCCTTACTCTCTATGAAAAAGAGAGTTTTAGTAACTGAGTAACAAGCAGCTCATAGACAACTTCTGTTGATATATCTCCATTGTGAGGCCACATGCTCCACATGGAGAGTGGAATGGTTTACAAAGAATAGATTTTGTTAATTATACAAATTAAACATGTGGAAATAGTAGAAAAAATTGTTTTATTTTTAAAATATTATGCGTTTACACCAAGAATTGACATTTAACACCTTAAAACTTATTACACAAATGTTTATAAAAAAATATTTCAGATGTTTTCTCATTAACAGATGTCACTGTCTAAAAATAGGAAATTTTTCACTGTTAATTTCAAAATCATTAGGTGTTTTAAGTATTGAATTAGCTTTATGTATAATATTATTAATATTGGCTTTTTCGGGTGCATCACAGATGGTAACTCAGACGACATGGAAATATTAGAACGGAAGTTTTGTCACGGGCAGACGTGGTACTACCTTACACACGGACAGATAACAATACTGTTTCACTACTCTTAAAAAAATCTCAGTAATTATACAAGATACAACCACGATTCCCAAAAACTTCGAAGTCATTGTATGAATATCGCATCTTTAATTCAGTAGACGATCATACCTTATTTGATTCTACATTCTACCGTATTTGGTTGAAAGAAATTACGCACGGACGGTTTTCTATGAAATTCGTGAAGAGCGTGAATATAATTTTTATTTTTCTCTGTGACCAGTTCTTATTTATATTACCGTCTTACAATAATAGCATTATTTTCATCATTGTTAATAAAAATTATAACAGGATTTGAAGAAAACACGACCAATTATGTCAAATAACTGTGAATTATTACATTCGCATTATTACGAGATAAAATATTATTTACTTTTGAAAAGATTAAAGCGAATGGCTATAAAAAGTGATAACTCCAATAAACTTGACAAGAAAGAAAACAAATTGAATACATATTTACAGTAATAGATATAATTATATTATTTCCCTTAGGATATTAATTAAGGTTTATAAAACATATGCGTCAATCGTATGAGTTGCAAGTCGCAAGTCGCAAGGTGCAAGAAGACAATAATTGAAAAATACTAGTGTTTTGAGTAATTTAACTTTGAAGTTTGCCAAAAACTTGAAATGCTGTACTTTTTTTATTTTGTCTGTTTTTACTAAACTGTTTTTAAGTAAAAGTATAATTTATAAAAATAGATGTGTTCTTTCATACGGTAGAGTTCGAAATAAGGAACATTCTTGCATAACTAAATCAATATATAACATTTTTGATTTAGTGTTTTCTTCTAGAACAACGATGATTTTTTCATTTTTTTTTTTTTAATAAAACACAATTCATTTTTACTACTTCCACATATTTATAATGATCAGGACCGGTTTCGTTCATCAAGAGCATTATCAACTGACCAGTTGATAATGCTCGTGATGAGCGAAACTGGTCCTGATCATTATAAATATGTGGAAGTAGTACAAATTAATTGTGTTTTATTTTTTTTAAATATAATGTCTTTCCAAGAATTGACAGTTAACACCTTAAAAGTGTTTATTTTCATTTATTTACAATTCTTCGAGACTTGGTAGCATGTATGTACTGTGGTGTGCAGGAGGTTAAATAATTAATAACGTTCAATAGTAAAATTGAAAAAATAGAACAGTTTGTTCATTCAATATATAGTTAATCGTGTCACGCATTCACCATTCAATGACTGTGTTAAGCACGTTTAACGTATCTACATTCTTGCCGTGTGCGGGAATTGTCCCGAACTTTTTCATCACAGATGCAGTTTTTATTCATTTTTCTACGTAAATATAAGAAAAACTGTTTTGATTTTTGGGAATTCGAATTCATTAAAAATAAAACATATACTATAACTTCTCATATCTTAAAAGTACCAACAAAGAGGTCGGATAAAAAATCAGATACAGAAATACACTTCATATTACACTTAGGGTAGTTAAAGCCTTTGTAGCTCCATTGAATTAGTTTTATTGCTGATTGCGATAATTATGCGTCACGCAATAAATAGGTCATAATTAGCATACTGCCCAATCATGCTTATTTGAATATATGCTAATCATAACAATGGAATATTTGTCCACTTAAACTAATGCATTGATTAGATCTCTAAAGATTGCTTAATTATAATACAAAACCGGTGAGGGGAAAGATCATGATCAAGTAACCTGCTCAGCCGACAAAATATGACCTGCCTTGGTAATAAAATAAAAATGAACGGCATTGCGTTTTTTAAACACGTATTTTTAAATGTTACAGAATTATTATTGTTATTAGTTATGACGAAACATCATCCACCGAAGAAAATTTTAACTCCGTAACTGAAAGTGATGCGAGGCGAAACATGACAAGGTTATGATGGATTTGAACATATTTTGTGCAAAAAGATTTGTCTAAATGAATGAAATATTGACTAATAAACGAACTAGTTTTTCGTAAGCGAATTCGTTGCATAAAAATATTTTTCGATCTTAATTATAAGGTTTGAATTATTGAGATTTTGTACACTTCCATGTATTTTGTCACTAACGACCCGCGTTTCGCTTTTCGGCATCTTCAGGCATTCGAGCGCACGAATGGACTCGAACTGACAGTCGACAGACGAACGGTCAGTTCGAGTCCATTCGTGCGCTCGAATGCCTGAAGATGCCGAAAAGCGAAACGCGGGTCGTTAGTGACAAAATACATGGAAGTGTACAAAATCTCAATAATTCAAATTTGATATTGAAATTCCATCAAGCACCCTCAGTCGATGTCTTAAATTAATTTTAAACATTTTAGAAGGTTTGAAATGTTCTGCGATTTGTGAGCTAGATTTTACTATTTGTGACATTTAAGCAGCACCCAGAAATAGTGGATGTAAATACAACAAATACACCCAATAATTCAATTTTTTCATACTAATACGAATTTATTGCCAGTCTCAGTTTTCAACTCTTTCTTTCTTTCTTTTTAACGACAATTTTTATCTAATTACTTTTCAACACTTTCAACAGCTTATCGTGTTCGCATTGCAAAATCGCATATCTGTAAAATCTTAATTTGTCAGGGCAGCATAAAAACATTGAAAAACAACTTTATACAATTGAAACAAAAATAAAAAAATACGCAATTTTTGCAGTATTGATAATACAAAAAGTTGTTAACGAATATCCAGATATACAATTTTGCAATGGAATCGACAAGCACATAAGCTACCCATGACCTTTTAAAATGTTGAAAATGATATTATAGATAATAAGTAACACTTCTTACATCCAATGTAACTTTCATATTAGGTGTCTATCTTATCAAAATTACTGATAAGCTTGTACTTTTTCTAAATGCATCGTCTAAGAAGCGTTCAAAATCCGATGATCATGAAAAGTGTCAGTATAGTTCATGGTGCAAGAACTATGTATATTTGAGCTAGATAAAAAATAAGAATCACATTTTTTGCATTTGTTTACGTCATCGCGCGTTGATTGATTTACAATTTACTTTGCTTAAAACAGTGTTTTGATGACGAGACAAATTTGATTCGCCAAAGTGTCGCCACAAGTTTTACAATATTATTGTAAATATTATTGTAAAACTTGTAAAATAAAATTATTGTTCCAACTCATAGTGTAAGAAGTATTATAGGTGTTGTAAGCAAAGTAAATTTTAACTAAATCATTATGCAATGACCTCAACAGATACAGAAATGGCGACTGACATTTTTATCCAGCACACCTACAATTTTTGCACTGTTAGCATGGGTCTGATAATAATTGAAGGTAAGATAAGAATCTGCAGCGACGAGAAATCGCGACTGAAGAAAATAATAAGAAGTGTAACTTTGACGATTGTACGTATTTTACTTTCACCGAACATACATTTTTTGACGTACAGAAAACATTTTTCCACCGTGACTGTGCGACTGTAATTTCATTCATTAAGGCATATCTTTGGCATGACAATAGGTCCTTGACATTTAATTGTAGAAGTGAATGGTGAGTCAGAGAACTGTTTGCAGATCGATTGAGATGAATCTTTTTTGATATCCGTGAGACCCAAAATTAAGTGAAATTATCTCATTTTGATGCCATTATTTCAAACAAGACATCGCAGAGGCAATGACACCGCCAAATTACATATTTTTTTATGAATGATTAATTTGATTATACTATTTAGTTTTAAATATGAGAATCGAAAGACAAATGATTCATTATATACTATTATGTCAATTGTTGAGTGATAAATTTTTTCTATATTTTTTTAACCATGTTTTTATTCCGCTCTCAATGTAAGTAGGATACGGATATGATAAGCCTAGTGGTTAGCTAATCCCTCTACCTACGCCCTGTTTTTGGGATGGGATATGGGTAGGCGAGAATTTTATACATCACAAACATTCATGCCTGCGAACATAAATCTATAAATCGATTGAAAAATCAATTTATGGAACTTGAACTCGAGACATTTGTTGCCACGTTGACGTTGACCACTGTACCACAAGCCCGACTATAATTTTACTTGAGATAAACCAATTGATCAGATTGGTATTCATATGATATAACTCTATTATAATATAATAATAGAAATTTTGGGTACTATGACGATTCCATGGTGCAGTGGTAAACGTCGTTAGCTTCGGTTACGTATGTTTCGGGGACAAGTCTTTGTACGGACAGTTTCATAAACTGATTTTTTGATTGATTTATGAATTTCTGTTGGTAGGCAGGATGCCATTTCTCAATCGCTACGTATCGGCTATAAATAATCAACCAGCCCGATTTTGAATAGCTACATCTTCATTCCTACAAGAATACGAATTTACCAGAAAATCTACTACATAATTTGAATGACTAACTTATATTTATTCAAAGTTTTTGTTTTTTTGGTATATTCAGTAGATATTAAATAAATATCCGGGATTAAAAAATCGTCAATACTTCAAACGGATCATTAATACAAACTATTGCATATAGCTCCAATCTCAAATACATTTCAATGACCTTTAATAAAAATTACCGATTTCTATAGTTTTTTTTTTACAATTATTCCGTTACGCTTTGGATTTACCGTACATCTTTTCATTCGTTCAATTGAATCTCAGACATCTAACTCGTTCATACAAAGCATGAAAGAAATTCAACCGAAAATATATCTCGATTTTTTATGCAATTAATTCTACTCGAATATGTTTTGAACAAATATGGGTTCATAACTGTTCAAATTTGTTTTTCATAGCCAAGTTAATAATACGCTTCGTGGCGCAAATACTAAGTTCTAATGATCAATATTTAGGAATATGATTTCAATGTTGAATGCATGACGCGATTAAACAGTATGATGGATGATATTGTCGATAATGCAGTTCAGATTAGATGTTCATACTTGGCGTGTGGTGACAGACTGATGATCCCTTATCTTTATTCTTCACTCCTCTCCTCTTTCCTATTCGTATTCCACATAGGTCGTCATATTGTGTTTTCCAAATATAGCATTTGATAACTCTCACGCTTGCAGGCGGTGTTCTTTTACAATCACTCATTTACGAATATCACATTTTGTAACTATGTTATGTGAAATGATGAATTGAAATAATTATAAATTTATGGAATCTTTTCCTCTTTAATATAATTTAAGATATCAACTAAGGGTGCTTGATGGAACAATATCAAATTTGAATTGTTGAAATTTTGTACATTTCCATATATTTCGTCACTAACGACCGGGGTGTCAGTTCGAGTTCATTCGTGTTCTCGAATTCCTGAAGATTCTGAATGGTGAAACCTGGGTCGTTAGTGGCGAAATATATGGAAATGTACAAAATTTCACCAATTCAAATTTTCTCTTTAATAACTATCATAGATTTCGCTGACACAATTTAATGCTCTGGCACAATACAAAACTATTCTTCGGATATCGCATTTCGCAAATCCGCAGCGTCATGTATCCCTACAAATATTCAAAGATTTCATTGATTTTACTGTTTAAAAAATAAAATTCAATTTGTTTTGTACAACTTTTACATTTTCATGATGATATGGGTCGGTTTGGCTTATAGCAAATATTATCAACTAATGAAACTGATCAGTTGATAATGCTCGCGATGAGCGAAACAAATCCTGATTATTACAAAAATGTGCAAGTAGTACAAAACATATTGTGATTTATTTTTAAAACAGTATAATCAATGAAATCTTTGAAGATTTGTAGATATAACTAATCAGTTTATAATGCTCGTGATGAGCGAAAAAATCATGAATATTGTAAAAATTTGGAAGTTCTACAAAAAAACCGCGTTTTATTTTTAAAATATAACAACTTTCCACCAAGAATTGTCAGTTGAGACTTTACAACTGATTAAACTATTTAGCAAGTTGATTGTAATTAGGGTAAAAAGCGTTTGACTAGTAATCAGTCCTGTTGATCTCATGTTTAGCACCAATACATTTAGTTCAACGATTGATCGAAATGTCTCGCTCTTCTCAAAGTTATGAAAACTAGTGAATGATCAACATTTGTATGATGTATTTAGCAATTAAAGATCTCTACATTAGCTGTGTTGATAAAGCAGAAAAAACTGTAGATGAGTATTATTATAAAACCTTTTGTTTCTATTGACGATACCATTAAGATATGTAAATATAACACGTTTTCTCATCTTAGAGCTTTGCCGACATATTATTTTGATTCTGTATGGAAACTAATAGGAGTGTAGTCAGCTAGGCGTGGATAAAACAATATTTCTTTAAGATGTAAATCGATGTGAAGTTATTCGCAAAGGTGTGAACAAGATGGCGGAACTGATCGTGGGTAAGGGAGCTGAGCCGTGAAATTTATTCAAAAGAAAACAATATATATTTAAGATAAATTGCCCCAAACTGTTATATTTTTTACTAGTCTGAGATGAAGAAAGAATATATTTTTTAGTATCATTCTACTAATTGCATTTAATTTAGATTGCCTGGTTTAGTTTTGCATATACACGGCCATAAATAATATAACCTGAGAAAGTGGTATTCTATTGAAAACATTAGCATAGAATGATAACAGCAACGTATTATATATACTTCACCGTAAGTACAGTTCTGACGATAGCGTGACGCCGATGTATATTACAATTTAATTATGTCTTTTTTGTGGAACCTAATAGATTATTTTTTTTACAATGTCCTCTCCCAATGTGGAGAATATAGACTCCTGATGGAGGTATCTCAAACTCCCTTTTTCGAAAAGAGTAGGGATATAAGAATAGTCGTAGGACAGTACTAGTGATTGGCTAATCGATTTTAGGATCGGATGGGTGAGAGGGAGTTCTAGACATCAGAATCATCAATGCCTACGAACAGAAATCCATAAATCGATTGAAAAACCAATTTATGAAACTTTCCGTATTGGCGTTTGAATCCGTAACCAAAGCCAACACGGACTCGACATTGGACCTGAAATGGCTATTAATATCTTATATATAATACCCCAGACCGCTCTGTAGACGTTTTATTATTATCACATGTCACATGTAGGTATGAAATTTTTTCATGATATAAGCGTTCGCGGGCTACTTATAAAATAAAAATATTATGCAATCCACACACAGTTCCGACGTACTAGCTATTTTAAGCATTCAGTATTTCAATTTCAATACCGTCATATATGACGGGTACGGTTACACTAGTATAATAATAGATTTCTACCAAGTGAATGCCAATCGGATCATTTAGTTGATCTTAATTGATGTCAACTAAGGGTGATCGATGGAATTCCAATACTAAATTTGAATTGTTCAAATTTAATACATTTCCATGTATTTCGTCACTAACGACACGTGTTTCGTTTTTCGGCATCTTCACGCACACGAATGAGCTCGTACTCAGTTTGCAAATATTAAATATCGTTTATATATAATACATATATTAAAAATGTATTGTCACTTAGTCTAGGAACTATATTGATATCAGAGTTAGTTTTAATACTGATTTGATAATAATGACTTTTAACCTTAGATAAAGAAATAGTCGCATAACAAATTACAAAATTATATGATCCTGAAAACGCATCAAGCACCCGAAGTCGATATGTAAAATTTTATTATATAATAATATAATGATACCGAAAACAAGGAACATTTTATTTTATTGGATAAGGAATTATGGGGTTATGAAGAAGTCATTAATCACAATGCAAGAAATCAAATAACCATTATGTCGATAATATTAATTTATTGATGGCATTATGTTTGTATGATGAGCTAGCTAGGTCTTGGTCTTTAGTATTTGGGACTGGAAGAGTCAGTGTGGCCCTTAGATTTTGCAACTATTTTTTTTTTTGAGTAGTGGGGTGATTGACATTAATTTTATTTAAAAAATATTTATTATATAAGTCTGAACTGATATATTATAGAACTCTGATAACGTCACAATTAAAATGCAATAAAAATTAACGAATCGAAATTGGCGGTGTGCAATATTGCATACTGTCAACTATATTGTTAGTATTTTGCAACCAGACACAGTTGTGCAATGATTGTCGTGAGATATATTTTTAGGCGTGCGTGCTTAACAGCTGTTTGACCCTTTCAGGAACGGCGTTAAGAATCATTTCGACATTATATAATATTATCTTAGAAATATTTTTTGCAATACCCATTTGGAAAATAAAAAAATCTTAGATGAAAGTTTTACGCAAGTATATTTTATGTCATTATATTTCGCTGTCATCCGCTTATCATAGAGTAAAAAAAACGGAATTATGTAAGTCATGTAAGAACTTTAAATTTGATTTGTAATACCTTTTTTATTTATTAAGGAAATGATATATTCATATCCGTCCTCAGTCATTAAAAACCTTTTCTGTTCTACTTCCACCAAAGACTTCTCTATTCATATTGCTGTGTTTCGAAATCGTCAAGTATAAGTCACGTAACAAACTGAAACACTTAAAACTTTTCTGAATATTCAAAAGCAGTCATATAATCAATACCTCTCAGTGTGGAACATAAGGACTTTTAATAGATGTATTTCAACCAAGGTCGGGAACTGCTTGTTGCTCAGTTGCTCAACTTCTCTTTTTCGAAGAAAGTAGGGATAGAAAAATTGGGATAAGACAGGACAAGTAGTTAGCTAATCACTCTCGCTACGCTCTGTCTTTAGGATTGGATGGGTGAAAGCGAATTATACACATCACAAATATCCATGAATCGACTGAAAAACAATTCACGGGCAAACTGTCCGTACTGAGATTTAAACCCGTGAGATCAATGACGTTGACCACTGCACCATGGGCCTGGCACTAAAACTCTTACTATTACTATGTTTTTTTTTATTTGTCTCATTACTTCCAAACATAATAGATTTCAAATATTCTCCTGCATAATTAGAAAAGCAAAAATAAAAAAAATTAAGAAAACGAATTAATTATTTTTTATTTTGTAAAACCAGAAAAGTTTATTGATACGATTTAAAATGTAACATAAGGGTATAATGCCTGAATATAATGAAAGGCGAAACCCTGGTCGATAGTGTCAAAATTTATGGAGATGTACAAACTTTGAACGATTCACAATTGCTTACGTGTACGGTAAAAAAAATGGTCTAAAATATATTTGATAACACATGTTGAATTATGTATGAGTATTTTTAGCAAGGTTGAAGATCATTCTCGTGCATCTCTCGTTGAAATTGATTGATAATTTCTTTTTTTTTGATTGATCGTTGTTTCGTTATGAAAGGCGTCCAATGTCTTACATAATAATAATAGTAGGACACATATTCTTTTGAATACATTTAAAATATTTGATAGTGTTTTACTGTACAATATTGTACAGTATTTAAAACAAAGAAAATAGTAAAACTATTACCATTTTTTTATTTTAAAAATAAAACACAATTCGTTTGTACTACTTCCACATGTTTATAAATATCAGGACTGGTTTTGCTTTCGCATATCAGTTAGTTGATAATGCTCACGATGAGCGAAAGTGGAAGTAGTACAAACAAACTGTGTTTTATTTTTAAAATAAGAATTGCACCAATAATTGACAGTTAACACCATTTTTAAGCCATGATCGTTTTCAATGTGAAGCATATGGCATTTTAATGAAGGTTAGGACTGGTTGTAAGCTTATCGTTCTCGCTACGCCAAGTTTTTACGATCTGGTTGATGGTAGTTAAATTTTAGACGTTACAAACATCAATGGCGTCGAACAGAAATCCATCAATCGCATGAAAAATCAATTTAAGAAACTGTCCGTACTAGGATTCGAGCTCGTGAGTTCTGCAACCATAGACAACAACGTTGACCACTGAGCCACTGACCCGATCAACTCTTAATTACACAATAAACTTGACAAGCGTATACTTTGTTTTTTACAACTATTTGGCAAGTAATTAAATCATTATGTTTGAAATTGTTAGCTAGCTGTCTGTCAGCTTTTGTTTTATCGTCGTGTAAGATTTTAAATTTCGATATGAAATTGATTTAACCTAATAGAGCTTTGATTAAGCAATAATTTTGTTAGTTTAACAATTACCCGAACACTGAACTGACCTATTGGCCGAAAATAAAGCTTCTGTAGGTTAACAAACAGTACTGTTATATCATAATATAATAAAATAGCGCTTAGTAAATCACGCCAATTTAAAATTTAGTATCGCATTCGGTAAGTTAATGTTACCACTTTTGTACTTACGGAAATATGAAGTAATTTAATTCGTATCTATTATTTATTAATACTCTCTGTTTTCTATGGTAAATACTGTAATTATTTTTTGATAGTGTTAGCAAGAGAATAAATAGACTTCTGTATATAATTATGGTATTATTTTTATAGTTTATTTCAATAATTTTACCGTATCAGTTTTTAAATCACAGTAGCAAATATCGCAGGTACAAATCAAATGATCAACTCTTATAACACAATTATCACAGCTAATAATATCGATCAAACTCTAATAAAAATCATACAATGTTACACTGACTTAAGATACATTTCATATTGCAGCCAATTGTGCAGCTAGGCCTTAGGGAGTATTCCTAGATAGAATTCACAACAAAATAATAAATTATAACGCACCGAAACCACCCGCTTGCCTCATCTGCTAATAAATATATTAATTTCTGTCCAAATTCATTTTTGTTCATGATATTTCTATCACTATCACGTTTGTATAAGTTATTTTTATGCATCGTATTCATGAAGATAATTATAAAAACATTTGTCTATAGATAAATGATTGATTAAAAATTTGCTTTGCAATTCATTTCCTATTGAAGAAGTTAACAATCGAAAATTAAAAAAAATCATGGTTCATGGATAGCCCATATGTTAATAACTATTAGACATTGAACATGGAGATTTTCATTTTATTATTTGCCTGTCTTGTCTGTTACGAAGTCAGTAGGCGGAGAATCTATAACTATATTTCGGATGGTAGATATTTATGATAGCCGTAGACAGTAAGATGATTAGTGAAAAAAAATTGTTACAAAATCCATATAGGCATATTCTATGGATGATGTAACAAAAATTATTCCGCTGTACTGTAGCTTCTTAAGGAGTAATATAATCACTTTTAAGGTGGAAAGACATTATATTTAAAAAAAAAAAAAGAGTAATATAATATCAAAAATGTGTAAGTTAAGTTTTGTAAGATTTCTATGTCAGATCACATGGATGGGAAAGATTGTAGACATCACAGATATTATTCATTCTTTTGAGTCGAGTGAAAATCAATTTAAAATTGAAGGACTTCACAGAAATCCATGTGCCAAATTTATCAATTTTCCGGAAAAGGCAAAAAACGTTCTCGCGGGAATAGTTTGCTGGATCTTGACGTTTAAGCAGCTGATGAGACATCATGTTGAATGATGATGTTATTTTAGTTCTTCAACACAATTCCAGATGTAATCTATAAATGGCTTTCTATGGGTAAACTACTGTTGGTGTTTTGTCAGAATCAATGGTTTTTCATATCCTTATATTCCGGACATGTGACAATATCTCAAATATCTGTCAATACAAAAATTTTCTCACCAATTCCACGAATTTTCATTAATAGTTAATTTTACTATTTTTTTGACATATGGGGTTCTGACAAAAATCCTTTCAATTGTCAGTACTAGAACTCAAACAGTTTTACGAGTGGCCAAGAAAGTTAACCGCTGGAATAGAGGGCTGGTCAATAGTATGAATACAAAAAAAGACGATTGACATTTATAAAGAAATCCATCATTATTACACTGAAATGATTTTATTCATTATTACACTGAAAAATTTTCATACGTTTTTGTCAATAAAGACAGCTCGTCAATTAAACTTTCAAAATATTCCTATAATCGATCAGTACCCTGTAGGTTAACGAACGTAGATATATCTTTTATAAAATACATTATAATATAAACGACAAAAGAAGTTTTACGTAGTAGCGGAAACAAAGTTCGTGAGTAAGTAAAAACCTTTGAAGAATAGTTATTTATTCGAAATATAATGAATATGAAAAGATTCGGCTACGTTAATGGATATAAAGCGCTTCGTGACTGGAGGAGAGTTGTTATAAATAGATAAAACTCTGTCAATGATAAATCGTGTACTAATTTTTGTTTTTAACGAATTCGATTCAATCAGATTACGTATTGAATGTATAATTATGTATATAAATCCATCTAACAAGGGCATTGATGTTTGTAAATGAAGTATTGATAAATAATTTAACTTCTAAGTGTGATAATTTCTATAAATTTCTTTGCTGTATAGTGCTATTAGATGAAAAATGTATACGTACGAAGTTGTAGTACAAAGAGGTACATTTTGTTCTGCATTAATTTCTTAATAAAATTTGGTGCACAGTAAAAATAGAAAATCGCCATTGCATGTTAATTCTAAATAATTGCAAATAAAGAATACAGCGATATGCCTGTGGACATATTTTCAACGAAACAATATTATTGTTCTTATAAAATGAACACAAAACTGTGATTTTGATTCATTAGAATTGATTTTAGCTATTTTGTTTTGCATTGTAAAGTTGAGAGGATGAAGTTTTAATAGAAATAAAATGTTCTTTGGCAAAATGAACACAAATAAATTGATTGTAGTTTTACTAAATTAAGCCAATCCGCAATAATATCAAGCTGTGATAATGGTACCTTCGCGACCATATAAAATTCAAAATGTAGTCATAGCTTAAAAATTATTATTGTTGCGTCAGATAGCGCGGTAATTTAATTTCGTTTATCGTTTTCTATTAAATGTATAATATGACCAACTGAATTTTATTATTTTATATGGAATAGGTGCTCATTCATAGTTTATTTTAATAGCGACTAAAGCAGTGTGACTGTTATCCGAGTGTTTGGATTGTATGACAAGTAAAATATTTAAACAGTGCTTTATTCCAAGAATATTTTTTTGCAGACATGCCTTCAGAAGAACTTAGAGTAAGCCTTCAAGCACCCTCTATACATTATTTGTCATTTATTTATATTTTTTGTGCACTGGCTACTTTCTGCATAACAGTGTCCAGTTTTGATTTGAGCTATACACATTGGTGACCATGTAACTTTTCATAAATAGAAACGGCACTTAGCAAAAACTATAATCCAGACCTGAGCAAACTGCGACCCGACTTATATTATTGTGCAGCCAACAATGCAGTCAATTAATTGTTAGTCATAAGAGAATCACTACTAAATAGTTAATTTGTTATATATAGTTAGTCTGAAGATACTTCTTAACGAAGCAAAACGCGTTACATTTAGTAACACAGCCATTGGAATAATTACAATTTTATTTTATATTAAAAATGACTTTCTACAAAGTTACCACCGAATCCATCGAAAATACAAAAGGGATTCACTGATTTTTTTATGCTGAAATTCCCTTTTCACGGTAATAAACGTGGTATTTTACTTGCGCCCCGCCGTCTATTTAGAATTTTTAATGTAGTGCTTCAGTCAAAATGTTTGCCCGGATCTGCTATAATGTCACTTAAATATACATAGCAAAAAGATAATGAATGTTCAATTTCCTACAAGAAATACAATACACATTATTGACTAAAAATCACACATAGTTGTAAAAAGCAATTTAATGCTTGAGGCTTCCGTCTTTAACAAATTAAAAAATATAATTATTTCATCTTTTGTATCAAGATTGAGGCCAGGCGTAATAGTTTTGATGGTAGTAGCTATTTTTTTTATAATTTCTCGGAAGCCTCAAGACTCTTTTTAGTATTATTGTGTTTTTTTTTTGTTTTAACACAGTGAAAAGATAGTTTTTTTAATAATGATGATTGATGGTACGAATGATCTCGGTCACGTCTCCAACTGATTGGAAAATGAATAATGGATACCTTGAGTTAAGTTGGCTATTTTTAATTGGAGGTATTTTTTGGAGAAATGAAATAATGAGAGTAGCTGCACTGCGATGGTTTATATTTGTATTGATGGGAAGTCTTTCATTACCAAGTGTTCTATTCTTTCAATCAGCTATAAAATTCAAGTTTATTTTATTCAATATTTTCAGCAGATTTCAATCAAAATTAATAAATTTTCCTTTAACCTCATGAGATAAGCTTTCAAAGTACCATTTAATATTATATTAAACTATAAATCCAATAATAGTATTATCGCAAAAGAAAAGATAACAACATATCTATTAATCAAAGGTTTACATTAATTTAAATATACCGTATTTTCTCGATAATCAGATGCAGGTTTTTACGTATTTTGGAATCTCTTAATTCGTAGTACGCTTTATAATTGCTGTCAAAAAATTCAAAAGACAGAAAACAGTGATTCAGATATATCACATACTGAATCCGATAAAATTTCAGGCTGATGGTAAAAAATTACGTATAAAATTTACTATCTTTTAAATGCCTTATATTTTCAATATATGATTTCTTGTCAAAACAAATTTTTCATCATTGGTAGTTGAAAATAAGGGTGCGTCTTCTAGTCAAGGAAATATAGTAATAACCTTTTGCCGATGTCAGACTTATTTAAAGGAGAGTGAAAATCTTCATACTCTATGATTGTGACATATTATATGAATTAGAAAAAAAGTAAAACCATTTTTTAAAATCGTTTAAAGAATTGACAAAATTTAGCTGGCTGAATTTTAAAAAAATGTCTCAGAATTAAAATTACTTTTAACACTATTTTAGTAAATAACTGCTGTATACGGTGGATATGGCGCCGAGGGCGTTCTTAAACAGTGACCTTTTATTTCAAATCATATCTTCAATACCTTCGAATTTGTTTCCAATATCAAATAACAAGAATTGATACTATGAGCTGTAAAAATACCGCAATGCATTACTTGCACACTTAAACTGCAATTCATTTCGCAATTTTGTAACATTGAAGATTCTCGCAAATGTAAACTTACCAGATAATCTCTCACAAATCCATTATTTACTTTTGTTTATCGCGTGAAACTTTTTAAGGCCACGGCAGTTAATTTGACACAAATTCTCTCACTCACCTCTCAAACTGACTAACAACCAACACACTCTCAATAATAAAATAAAATAAAACAAAACAAGAGTCCCGTTCGAAGACATTCCGCGCATTCATTTGTTTCAAACGGACACATTCGCGAAATAATATTGACGCATTGCCAATTTCGTGTTGGAGACCCACTTACTTTGAACAAGTCACATACATATATATTGAACAAAAGTCAAAGTTCAAGTGCAACACGTCAGTTGATCCGCCATCACTTCGCGTGTTCGTGCAATCACCTTTTATTACTCAATCGTTTCGCGCCTTCCCTTTAAAAGGTTAAATCCAAATCTTAGTTGTCTGTTTCTTGACCAGATATATTGTTATATGATCGTTAACTTCATAGACATCAAACTTTTTTTAAACCCATTTCCGCTCCTAATGTGGAACATATGGTTTCTTAATGGAGGTATCTCAACAGAAGTTTTCTATGAGAACTAAATATTTTTTACTCAGTTGCTCAAACTCTCTTTATCAAGTGTAGGGATAGATGAATAGGGCTAGGACAGTACTAAGCTCCGTTTTTGGAATCGAATAAGTGGGAGGATATTTTAAATATCACAAAAATCCATGGCTTCCAACACAAATTCATAAATCGATAAACCAATAAAAAATTGAAAACCTGATTAAAGTTTAAAGATGAACGAGACGAAATTTGAAACATGAACGAAAAAATATTTAATTCATTGATAATATCATCAACAGATGTTTTAAAGTATTTTTTATCCATGTCCGCTCCCAACGTGGAGCATATGGTCTCCTAATGGAGGTATCTCAACAGATTTTTTTTTCTTTGACAACTGCTTGTTACTTACTCAGTTGTTCAACTTCTGTTTTTTTTAAGAGAGTATGGATATAAGGATAGGGCTAGGATAGGACTAGTGGTTAGCTAATCGTTCTCGCTTCGCCCCGTGAGGATCGGATGGGTGGGAGGGAATTTTTTAGACATCACAAACATTCAGACTACGAACAGAAATCCATAAATCGATTGAAAGATCAATTTATGAAAACCGTCCGCACCGGGATTTGAACCCGAAACATCCGTAACCGTAGCCAACGACGCTACCAACTACGCCACGGACACCGACAGTATTAAGTATTACATAAAGTATTGCAAGTCTTTATTTTATTTAATATCTACACTAAACATAATAACACATGTTGACATTAATTTTGTTATTTTTCTTTCTAATGTTTATAAATACTTTTTGTATTGTCTATACTTATCACCAGTTATCTAATTGTTTTTTTTCTTTTTATTACAGGTAAGGATTTTACAACACATCTTCTACAGCTGTTCTTAACGGACTATGTGGATTAAAAAGTAAACCAATAACTATGCAACCAAATGTCCTGAAGAATAGATATGTTCTTAATCATTGTAAATGAGACACCATCATTGATTTTGTTGGCTAATGTGAAGCCAGTGCAAACCGTTATTATTAAATCTAAGAAAAGAATAGAAAGTCAACTGGGAATCTTGAAAATACTGTACCTATTAGGTACATTGTTTATTAAGAATCACAAAAAGTTAACAATTGATGTCATTTCTAATAATATACTTTCCCAATTGTCTATCATTAAAACATTTACAAACGAAATATTTGTGTATAGTTTTTAAACATTAAGATTTTTAAATATTAGTGCATCTAAATTCTTGAATCTTTCATATCGATACCTCAGTTCCAAAGTGTAACAAGTCAAAAATTTACAGTTTTTAAGAGTTAAGTGTGAGGGAAAGCTTAAAATACCAGTGTCTACCAGGTCAAAAATGTAACAAGAGTTTTTTAACCATATCCGCTCCATATTTGTAGCATATGGCTATCACGCGGTTCTTCCAAGCTTCTCTGTCCCCCGCCAGTCTCCTCGTTTCCTCTCAGATCATCAAGCGTCCCGTAGCTCCGCCGAATACATCCTATGAATGATCATCAGCGGCCTTCCAGGGCAACGAAATCCATCTGGTTGGTAGAAGAGACAGACAGGATTCAGGCTACCCTGGGGCATTCGTAGCACGTGTCTAAGCCAGGTCCGTCATAGTTTTTTTTGTATTTTGGACGTAATAAGAGGCTGGTCCGTCCGCTCTCTTACCTCCGAGTTCCTGACAAAATCAAACCACCGTACCCCTAGTATTTGCCGCAAGTATCTATTTTTAAAGCCCAGTATACGGTTACCCTGTGCCTTGGTGAGCTTACATAACTCGCAACCGTAAAACAGTACCGTCAGAATGCATGCGTTGAATAAATGGCACTTGGTTCTGACCGAGTACAACTATTATTGATATTATAATAAATAGTATTATGTTTATAACATTATAAATATAAATTATGTTTTAGATAATCGTAGATTTTCATTAAATATTACAAATGTTATATATACAATAGAACAGAACTTTTCCTGCGATGGAACACTTTGCAAATCCAGACTTTTTAATGGAAAACCTTATTTGTTGTATCGGGTAGATAATATTAATATGAATTCAAATATGTATAAATTTGTTGCAGCCTTAGCATGAAATAAAACGATTCCAGCTTTACATGGAACAGCAATTAACGTTCCACGGAACACCAGTGTTCCGCGGAACATAGCTTAGGAAACCCTGTAATAGACGATTAAACCTGCCCAAAATCTTTTTTCCTACTTATTTCATAAATATTCATTTTGAGTTGTTACATTTTGGTACACTGAGGTATCGCCATAATATTATTAATTTTATTTCTAGATAATTATGTTATGATTGAATTATTGGTTGGATATAGGTCTAAAATAATTCAATCAATTTCACTACAATGTCAGCAGCAACTTCAATTTGCGATAAGTATCTTTTGAAAGGCTTAATTTTTTACCGGAATTATTATACAAGCATATACATTTTATTGCTATAATACAGGTGTTTGTACAATCATTGTGAGTTTGACAGGGAGATAATATCTTTACCGCTCTAACTATTGATTTATATATAAAAAACCAAATGTACTCAATACAATTGTAGTCTATTTGGTTTAGTTGTTTTTTTGGTTATTTTATACACAATAATGGTGATATGGTTACGTTGTTTATTATATTCTATTCAAACGTTAGCAAATAGTCCTAAAATTGAAAAAGATATCAGGATGTATTTTTATTGTTTTGCAGTTTTAAAGTGTTAGTAAATGTTTCTAAATAAACTAAACTTACGTCACAAGTATAGCTTGATATCATTTATTGACTAATATACTACAAAGACTCATTTACAATTAATAGCTTAAATAATAAAAACGCTTATTTAAATTTAGCAAAACTTTAAATAATGAAGTCTAAAATTAGCATTGGCTTTATCTATCTTATATTTTAATAAACCAACTGGCTAATTAGAATAACGTAATTTTTTTGATAGCTTAGATCGGTGGTTCTTAACCTATGAGTCGTGACATAGATTTGGGTGGCAAAATAGTCGCAATAAAACAATATCCTTGAGACAATTTCATAATACTCCATTGATAGGTTCAAAAGTTGGATATACAGTGTGTACTAACTTCAGTACAACGACTGTGGTATATTTTTTGATAAAGTCTCAAAACTTATACAAAGCAAACGTTTAAAATTTACATTAATAAAATCTAATGTTATTACCGATATTGTAATTGGATACAAATGTCTATATTTTTGTTGGTATATTGTATTCATTTTATCTATAATCGCGGCTATAAAAGGTTAAGAAGCGCTGGCTTCAGTAGGAGGTACCATAAAGTTGGTCGCGATATAATTGTAAAATGGCCTTCCACCACGAAATTGATAGTAAACAGCTTTTTAATATCTATTTAAGTAGTCTAATTTAAAAACAATATGCTTTATTATCTATAGTCATGATTGTAAAATTGATCCAACTACCTAGTTAGTAATCTACTTCGATAATTTTTAGTAAACATTATTCAATTTAAAATTTCAAAGATCAGTAATAGCTGTATATTAAACTTAATAAAAACCAATTAATGGATAATCAGAATTTATATTAGATTCGTTCGTGAACCTATAAGAAAAATTTATTTATTTCAAGTCTATAATTTTATAAGCGTGGCCTATAATTTTATACTAATATGTTTCATTAGGCTTAGCGCACTTTTTTCAAATACAGAATGATCGAAAAAGTATTTGAAGGTTGCCAAGTTATTGCACTTCAATTCTATCATTGCCAAATGATTGATTAAATTTTATCAGTTAACTTTTTTGCCATGTTTCCGTATTAGGTACGTTTTCATGGATATATTATATACTGTTAAACAATCTGAAAATATTCATAATTAAATTGAGAAAATTTAGGAATATATTATCAATTCTAGTCGTATACACAATATTGTTTTAACCAAGTACGCTCCCAAATGTGAAGCATATGGATTCTTGATGGACGAGAACCACTTGTTACTCAATTGCTCAATTTCTCAATCACTTTTTTTGCGAAGGGAGTGCGGATAAAAGGACACTGCTAAGACGGGACTAACGGGTTTTTATTCGCTCTCGCTGCGCCTTGTTTTTAGAATCAAATGGGTGGGAGGGAATTTAAATTAATTCGATATTATAAATTCTCGGTGTATTTATCTAGTTTGTGGAATTCTTCCTGATCCCACAAAAATGTCGGGCTATATATTTAATAATATAACGCTATAACTCTTACTTTATGTAAATTAATAATAGATATAAATTGATAAATTTTGTATTCCACTTATTTTGTAACTAAACGTCTCACGTCTTCAGTTTCTTCGAAGATTCTCCTCAGATTAAATGCAAGGTAATGAAATGAGGTCAGTTGGTAGCGTCATGGGCTACGGCTACGGATGTCTCTGGTTCAATTCCCGGTGCCGACAGTTTTCATAAATTGATATTCCAATCGATTTAGGGATTTCTGTTCGTAGTCTGAGTGTTTGTGTTGTCTAAAACTCCCTCCTCACCCACCCATCCAATCCTTACGGAGCGTAAGGAGAGGGATTAGCTAACTACTAATCCTATCCTAGCCCTATCCTTATATCTGTTCGATAAAGAGAGGTTGAGCAACAAACAGTTCTCATAGAAAAAGTCTGTTAAGATGCCTCCATTAGTAGACCATATGCTCCACGTTGGGAGCACACATGAAAAAAAATGAAATTATTGTCTTCCGTGTAAAAAAATAATTATATAAGACATATTTAAATTTGTTTCATAATTTAGGAATGGCAACCATCTAAAGTATTTTTAAAAACGCAAAACATGATCACTTAATTAATCGCATTAGGAAAAAGAACAAAAATGTACCCATTTAATGTTTTATTATAAGTAAACTGCATATCATATATAATAACACTCAATTAATTCACCGAATAACATAGCTTTTTTGGACCACCTATGCCATGAGAACTATTCGTGTAATATTTTTGTTTTCACAAAACTTTTTGATTTGCAATAATTATAAGAAAAAAAAATTATTAGTCAATGTTGTTAGTCACTGATTTTTTTTCTTCAACTTCAAACAATAAACATGAACTTACTTTTACAAGTTCATATTAATATCACGTTGTAAACTTTTTTGTCATTTCCATTCGTAACTATAGTTTTGAAACACTACAAAAACAAGTTCGGTTATACTCTGCTTAATAACTAATAATTATTTGACGTGATACGTATCTGAATTAAATCAGGATTTAGACATAAAAAATAGTCCTTCTCGATACTAAAATGATAACGTGTGTCTTTGTAAACTCTCAAGGATTTACCATACGGTTTCCGGCCGAACAGACTATTATATCGTAATATTTTATATCAACTAGAAAATAATAATCCCTAAATTACAAAAGTGTGTCAATTTAAAATAGTCAATTTGACAAAAAAACCGCTTTTTTAATTTGGCAACAGGTTGACTTTTTCCATTAAAAGGTCATCAGATATTAAATTATGTAAAAGAATAATGAGCAACGCCAAATCCGGTTCTTATACAAATAGTCTCTTCTCAAAGTATAATTTATTTCGTCGCTGCTTTTGTGTGTTTGGTCAAATAAATTTATTATTGATCTATAGAACTACTTCATCAGTTAGCAAAACGCTTATTATAACACTGTGATCCACGGGGAGTAGGTTTTCCAAGTGAAAATTAGAATATATTTTGTTTTTTTTTTATATTCGGATATTCGAATCTCTACTACACAAAATACATGTAGAATAATTTGTATGTTTGTATGTCTGTTGATCACAAAAACTCCTCTCAAACGGTGTACAATAGCGACGTAAAATTTTCACATCTCGTTCTGGCTAACAATTCTAAGTCAATTTTGCTATTTTCAACTTTTAACCTTAAACTAAAAACGCTATATTTTTAATGATTCAATGCAAAATGAAAAATGTAATAATAGTAGTCGCCTAGAAACCGCTCCATACCAAATATTCCATAATTGACATCGTCATAGCGTCATGTTGCTTAGCAACATTAAATATGTGTAGTATAAATGTCACAAATAATAACTTTTCATGCATGAAATGTAAAATTTGTGAAAAATAAAAAGATTTTGCGAAAAATTGTAAAACATAAAACAATGAAATCTTCATTTCGTTGGTTGTACAAGAAGTATGCCCAAAAAGAAAAGAAAAATGTTAAATAAATTAATATAAGCGACCCCTATCTTGGGTGGCACCGGGTAAAAAAAAATAACATTATTTGATTTTTCGTTCATTTTATTAATGTGTATTTAGTCACTGGACTTTGGATATTCGAATACATATATGTTTTCAGCAGTAACCGGATTCACCCGCACTAGATTCTTCCGCACGATAAGAATAACTCAATTATTAAGTAATTTAATATTTGAAATGATAAATTATCTTTGACTTTGTTGTATCTTTATAAACATTCTATTGCAGCTGCATTGTGTCACTGAATTATCTCAATAGTGGAAAGAGTGTAACGTTTACAACTCTTGGGTTTCAGAATACAAGTGATAGTTTTAGCATTACATTCCGTCCCACCCATGCAATCCTAAAATGAGGTGTATTGATGAGTAATTACCCGACTTCTAGTCATGTCCCAGGACTATTCTTCTATCCCTACAATCTTGGAAAAAATAGGTTGAACATGTGAGTAACAAGCAGTTTAGTAGAAAAACTTATATCCAGATATCTCTATTAAGAAACCATATGCTCCACCTTGAATGTGGACATGGTTTTAAATAAAAAACACATTAACAGTTTTTTGTATGGCATTTTTACCGAAATAATATAGGTCACTAGTATTTGGTCCTTGGTAACCGTCACTGTCCATTCACGATATAATCAAAAGTATGCTTCATGCATATTTCATGAATTCCATACAGTAAATTCGCCAAGTATTGAAATGAACTGAATACCTCAAAATGCTAGACTTACTGAATTACAAGCTGGCTGAATGACTGAATGAGTGAGTGAGTGAGTCGGGACGCAATCGATCGCAAACGATGACCTGGTTTGATTTCAGTCACACTTTTGAATGCTTTGTTATCGTACTCTTGTTATACATGCATACTTAACAGACCTACATAGGTTGCTGTTTTACCCATAGAACAAACTACTTTTTAATAAAAAAATAAACTTTATGCCCTACAGAAGAATTCATTGAGTGTTTTATAAAACGCTAAATTGTGTACGCTAGATCAAAACAAATAAACAACATTAATTGAAAAAATATTTAAAAAAAAATACAATAAATTACTCCACATTTTGTCACAGAACTATTTTACCAATTAATATTAGTTTATGATATCGACTGAGGGTGCTCGATGAAATTTCGTTTTCAAATTTAAGCTGTTGAAATTTTTGACATTTTACGAGATATACTTAAGCAAATTCAAGTAAGCTCCCTGCACAAGTTAATGACACCAATATTCAAAAGGTTTTCTTCGATGCGATGTAATAATGTCATTTTATTAAATGTATTATTTAACAATATATTCCGTAGCAAAAGCTGCGAGAGATCTCGATACAAATCAATAGCATAGACATATCGGTTGGTTACTCGCTGGACTTAATTTGAGACAAGTCGGTGAAAGAAAATACCGCATACTTACATTTATATACAGAGATTGACAAAATGCGGACAGTTAGTAACTGGTTGGGTGCATTATATAATAATTTATTTTATGAGCAGAATATTGCGGAGAAAGCAACGTTCGGTTTTGTAAGAGCCGTGGACGCCCACGGAGTACGAAAACACGGGTGAATCAAGCTAACAAGCCTATATTTAGGCGACAAATCATTAGTAAAAATATTTCATAACTAGGCAACAATAGCTTGAAATATTATTCTGTCTACGTTCTCATTTTTGATGTACAATGCTTTTGTTAATACAAGTTAGAAAATTTGATTTTTCTACACTGATATTCAAACAAAAAATAGGGTTTATGCAAGAATTAAATTTGTATTGCTTATTTGTAGAGATTTTTCCTATACGGTCTTATTCTAGCAGCTGGGATTTGGCTGCCTACCAATTAAAAGAAACAAAGATGAATAATCATAGTATATTTGTGTTATATATTAAGTATTGTTGTTATTTTAATAATGTTGAGCAGAGCTGTTTGCCACGGTTCATCTTCATGCAGGCCCAATAGGCCATGCCGACTTGATCTCAACTCTCAATTAATTCCAACTTTAAAGCATTCTATAAATTTGCAACATCATATGAGGAATACATTCAACTCTACCGTCATGGCAGGTTCTCAAAGCACGGATATCCAGGATACCTAATATCATAATCTGAAGATGATTCTTAAAGAAACGAAACACGTACCACATTGAAGAAAACAGTTAGTAGAATAACAAAGTTATCAACATATTTTTTTACTATCAACTAAATGGCTGAGCAAGTCCCATGTTTTTTTTCTTAAGCACAATAGTGCATGGTTAAAAGATCGGTCGCCCGCAGCTCTGTATTAGGTCAAAAACATGACGAATAAATTCGTTTCCTTTCTTGGCAGTTATTGCGTTATGGAAGGTGGCTGTGAAACAGCAGCTGCATACACATAACGACGGGAGGTAAGGCAACCAACTGCTAGTAAGAATGTTGATCTTAAAATGATACTTTTTAAAATTCTAAACAAAAAAATTAGACTTAATTTTTCAATCTATATTAAGGATATCAATGAATTTTTTTCCGAATAACACAATATATAGTAACACACACAATAATTGTCGTTCCACTAGCCATGATTCATTATTTATAAAAAAACGTGTTATTCAGTGCAAACTTGATCTACCTTAACCAACACCAAACATTGTCCATTTATTTAGGTATTTTAATTTTTTCAAATGCACACAAACGTGTCATGATTCTAAGTGAAAGCAAACCATTGTATTCAATTTTTGTACACTTATTCTATTGTGGGAAATTGCGAATAATTGTATGCGCCGGCCACAAAAGATCTCAAAATGTAGTGGCCGTTTCGTTTTCGGACTTTTCGATCAAATCAAGTCGTTCTTTATTTATTGAGTGTCAATTAATTTCAATAATATACGTCATGCGGTGACACACAATAGAGAATACAGCACCTTGTTAACATACAGTTTACAATTTTTTCATTGAGAGCAAATTTTGTTTAAAAAAAAATCACGTCGTTATCCGCCATTTCCGTTGTAGAAAAAACTCAGCTGTCAATATTGTCAACAATCAAAAATGTTTTGGCAGAAAAAGTTGATATATATATGTCAAAATTTTATTTAGTTAAACATACACTTCAAATATAATCAATTTCGCGACAGTCTGTAACAATGCAAATTCAAAAGACGTAGAGGTACTGTACAATCACTACTATTTTTAAATTTAAATTTCTATTAGCTGCCTCAGCAGGTGTTACATTATATTGTCTGATCAGCACTGTGACATTTATTAAATGCTTTATATTTAGCTGCTACCCATTTTTACATTATGATTTTATAATACGAATTTTTATCATTGAAAAACCGATGATGAAAATTGAACTGCCATCAATCTATTTTTGATTTATTACAATGCATTATCAAAGTACTACTAACAAATTTAATTACTTCATCACAACTGCAGGCTGACTTCTAAACTGTTTGTTACAGTTGTATAACTGAAAATGTATATCAATTATCTGTTTTTATCCATGTATACTTAACGCATTTTAGATTGAAATCTTTTGTTAACTTAATTGCGCCACTTAATCTTTGTTTTTCGCCCTTTATTAATACGCTCAGCACGCTGCCCTTTATAGTATTTATGTCGGGTTTTTATCTCTTTTTGTCTGAAGATTTTTGTTTTCGTTCGTATTTACGTGAAATTGGAATCATACACTTAATGTAATTAACGTATGTATCTTTGACTTGAGAACATCACGTATTGAACGATTAAAATATATCGATTAAGTAAAGTAATCATGAAAGTTATGAAATGCGCCTCGTATCATAATATTTGTTGCATGTGTCGATAATGCAGACAGTGACAATAATCCTTTTTTGGAAGAAGTAGCTCTCATTAAAATATGAAAATACTAAGTTTTTCTCTTAAGATTTCTTTTTTCGTTCGTGCTTACGTGAAATTGAAATCATACCCTTTGAATATAGTTTGTTTCTTACTCAATTCATTTATAAACTTTTGTACATATAATAATATTCAAGCTTCTAAAAGTGTGTAAACTTGTGTAAACAAATAAACCGTTCAAATCGGCATAAAATCAATGTATTTTCACTTAATTGCTAAAGAACAACTTTCAATTGTAGACTTATTTGTAATGATTTTAAAAAGCATTCAAATTTATTGTGATTTTAACAAAATTTCAATACCTATGCAATCAATTCACGCTTTCAACATTTTTACTTATTGCATGCTTGGAAACCAAAAGTCTTTTTACATTACTTTACAAGATATATTAACATGACTACAAAATTAGAAAAACATTAACTTTCTTAACTTTATTCTCAAAAAAACTGTACTGTACATAAACCCTTGTTAATTACATGAATAGAAATATCGCAATAGTTAGTTTTCTGTACATTGCGGAAGTAAATGTATTAAATTAAAATTTCTTCAAGACACGCTTTCATAATATACTTGATCACATGTTTAATGAGATGGATCCATCTTGTTATATTATGTCAGATGTTCATTCGCATATTAGAGTTAAATTGCTCATTTTTATTCTAAATCAAATAATTTTTAATTAAAAAAATATATTTTGTAAATTTGGATTATTGAGATTTTGTACACTTCCATGTATTTTATAAAATACATGGAAGTGTACAAAATCTCAATAATCCAAATTTAATATTGAAATTCCATCAAGCACCCTCAGTCGATGTCTTAAATTATATATTTTGTAGTCTAGATCTGGATATTGTTTCGAAATATGATGTTTCGCATTTTTGTAAATGGTAAATTTATATTGAAATATTAAAAAACTGTAAATTCGTTAATTGTGTGAAAGTTGCATAAGTATTATATATAAAGGAAGATAGGCAATTGGCTTAGCTTAAAACTCTTTCAGATAATACAAAATTAACAACAGAAACAGTAATTCAAAAAATCTCAATCCGCATTTTATCAAAAAAAAACTGTGTTGTAAAATATTTCGACAAACATGAAGTATTACTTTTATCTTTATATTGAAAAAAAATCTATATCATTTAACTTACCACAATGATTAAAATATCATCAGTAATTCAAGTAAATAATGAATACACGTTTAATAAATGATTGAGCTGGAAAAAAATAAATGCTTGCGGCGAATGCTAGGGGTACAGTGGTTTGACTTTGTCAGGAACTCGGAGGTAAGAGATCGGGTGGAATAGGTCCTTATTATTTCCAAAATAAAGAAATCTATGATGGGCCTGGATTGGACATGCGGTTCGGATGCTTCAGAAGAGCCTGAATTCTGCCTGTCTCATCTACCGAACGGATGGATTCCTTCGTTCTGAAAGACCGATGATGACATCCACAGGATGTACTCGGTGGAGCTACCGGACGCTGGGAAGAAACAAGAAGACTGGCAGAGACAGATAGTGGCCATATGATCCGGGCAAGGAGTGGATACAAATACTAGCAACTTTAAAAATAAACTTATTTTATTTTCTGTTATTTTAAATAATTAAAAAATAATGGAAGTTATTTATTTATTATTGAATCCTTTTTTATAATTTTGATCGCGTATTTAAAATGTATTTAAATTTAACTTTAAATTCTAAAAATGATGTATATAATTAATTCTTCAGGCGGTCTGACGTGTTGCAAAATAAACTCTATTATACACGTACATGTTACGAATCAAAAAAGACTGTCGACTTTAAATAATTATTTTATGTATCGGTAAAGATTTCACTTACTCATAATACTGCGTGCATAATAGAATGGACGTATTAAATCAAGAACCAAACACCGCTGACTTAATAAGCCACGTTCATTACAGTTTAATAATCACAATGTTATATAATCAAATTGTTTTGGTGATTCTTAAAAAAATGCCGCATGTTCATGAATCAGCTATATCAGCTGAACAGAAACAATGCTTTCTTGGTAAAACATATATGCAAGAACGACTATGAACGAGTTAATGGATTCCTGCATTTATTTATATATATATATATGGATGGCCTAATTTCAAAGTGATACAACTAGAAATTGGTAGTTTTGAAATATGGCTGATCAAAGTTTTGACTCATCTAAACTGACTCGTAAAAAGTGATGGCTTATTATTTACATAATTTTTTTATTCAAATCAATATTAATAGTTTTAGGATTAAAGACGTTTCTTTATGGAACGCCACGATCCACAAAAATATATTTCCAGAATACGATATTTCGATATATATCTATAAGGAAGTGAGAAATTATTTAATTTCGCTGATTTCCATATGCAAATATCTGCCTCTTGAGAGAAAATCTGTACATTTTACAAGCTGTACTTCTGTGGAGCTGTAGTAGAGCGGTGTTTGAATATAATGACCAACTTAACTCAAAACATCAAATTTTTGATTAATTCTATGGAACTGGGCCATCGACATATATTTTTTAACCATACGGTCACCTAACGCAGGTATCTCTGCAGAAGTTTTTCTATGAAAATAGGTTTCCACTCAGTTGCTAAACCTCTCTTTTTGTAGAAAGTAGAGATACACGGGTAGGGATAGGGAAGGACTAGTTGTTATCTACTCGCCCTCGCTACGAACCGTTTTTAGGGTCAGATGGGTGGGAGGGAATTTTGGACGTCGCAAACGTCCATGTCTTCGAACAGAAATCGATTGATAAATCAATTTATGAAACCATTTGTACTGAGACCCAAGCCTGTGAGATTTTTTACCGAAGTCAACGACTTTGACCCGCTAAGCGCATGAATATCCCGCTAAAAAATGTGAGGTTGTATTGATATTGTTAAAAATAATTAAAAAGTGATTAAAATATGTTTCCTACCCTCAACTTACCCATAAAATAGGATAAAATATCAATATATGTTGTAATGGACTTCAGTGCTTCCGTTGTTAAGCTTTGAGTTCGAATGATATTGATTGTACTGTCTGTATTGTAGTGAAATGAGAATTTTAAATTAATGTAAGAAACGTTACATATTGAACAATAAAAATATACCGATAAGTAACGTTATTACGGAAGCTATGAAATGCGCCTCGTATTTATATTTGTTGCAAGTGTCGATAATGCAGACAATGACAATAATCTTTTTTTAGTAGAAGTAGCACACATTAAAATATGAAGGTACTATTGAAGGGTTCATTCACTTCCCTATGGAGGACTTGATTTACAAAAACGGTTCATAACAGTATGTAAACTTCTATGCAAATATGGGACAGTTTTGCTTTACTTAATGTGTACTACCCAAATGAAATTTTAATTATAGTAAAAATACACCACAGTTTTAAATATATATATCTTTATCTTTTATAAGTAGCTATCAATTATGATATATTGATAAACAGTTTACCTGTTTTTTTAGTGTCGTGATATATGAATAAATAATCAATTCAGTCTAAATTATTGTACCGGGTCTAGACACGAAATTAAAGTTTTTTTACGATATCAATCGTTAATAAATATAAACTATATTTATTCCTTGGAGAGGAATTAAAAGTCAGCATGAAATATAATGTAGTATATGAATAATTTTTTCTTAATAAAATAGATAAGCTGTTTTTTTGAATAGTGTTGTTCTTGAAGAGTTTACATCTGAGCGAACCGCTTGTTGAAGTTAGCTACATACATACGAGTAGGATGATATTTGCATAAAAAATATATATTTGTAGTATTTTACATGCTTAAGTAATTGAAAAAATTGAAACTTATGTTCAGTTTTTAAGGTTGTATCGTATATTTAACTAGAAAAATCGTTAAAGTCATAATGTTTTGTGTATAAAATATTTATTGATTTATCAAATTATTATCGTTTTTTACAATCAACTTCTTTCTTTGTAACGTTATGTTTTGGAAAAAAACATTTATCACCTGGAAAAATATTGTAAACTAAAAAAACACATTGGTTCCAAACCGTTTTTTTGTTCGTACTATTTTTAAATCACATTAATAAAGACTCCTAGCAAATATTCATTTGTCCTTATTGATCAAGCAAAAGTTATTAATAAATACGTGTATAGTCAACATTTTAAGTTATCCATATAGAGTGAAAAACATAATTATGAGTAGTATGTACTTATGTATCATTAAAAAAACAATAACGTTCCCTTCTCATCTATTCTTTCCTAAAAACGATTAGCTAGTAATCTCCTAGCCTCATCCTTTTATCATTACCCTCTTCCAAAAAAAAAAAGATTCTCAAGCTCTTCAAGCCGTTCTCGTAAAAACAACGTCTGTTGAATTTTCGATTCCCATTAGCAGACCACATGCTTCGCATTGAGATCTAAAATTGATTCAAAAAAAATAATTAAAAAACTGCATAGACAAATAAAACATATTTTAGAAACGGCTCTATACATTATGTAGACCAGTTATTATCGTTATTATTTAGAGACAGTATTCAAATTATTGATGACTTTTTAACAGAATCTATAATTATTTTTCGCTAATTATTCATAACTTAATTTCTGGTCGATACAACGGAGCAAAAAAATAGAATCCGGAAATATCGTTCAGTGTGACCAGAAAGTAAAATATTTTTTTTGGCTTTTTTTTGATTAGGTATTCAAATCAAGTTTTTGAGAAACGAGTGTAAAGCGAACCAAGCGACCTCACTCGGCGTCTGGAAATTTGACTTACCTGACCAGTGTCCGCAAGGTCGAATTTGCGACACCCGCCCTGCACAGTTATTACTCTTATTAGCTCGGTGCACTTTTTAATGCAGTAGCGTTCAACCTTTCACAATATCGCTTAATTATTTTTTTTATACTACCAACACTATTTTTTCTGCTTTCTAAACACCACCATAATAATTAAGTTATTAATACACCCAGTTATTAGCTAGAATTAGTTACGATTTCCAATCACATTTGATAGAAAATTCTAAACTAACCATATAAAAATTAACAGATAAATACATCATACCTAATCATCACTATCTTTTTTTTCTAAATGAAGTGATCAGTTATATAAAATCGCTTATTTTTAGGACTAAAATAAAAAAAGCGACCGTTAGATTTAAAAAATTCTTTATTTTTTATTTTTCCAAAAAATGCTTTGGCAAATTTCTTCTTGAACGTAATCTTAATACAGTATTAAAACAGTAATTTGTATGAATATAAAGTATTTATTGATTTCGGTCCTGCTTTCAATAGGTTTTTTTACTTTTGTCTAAAATTAATTAGTCCCTTTGTTAAATACCCCTGTGTTGTGCAAACATTTTTGCAATCAGCACACAATGATAATTGGTACACATTTTACCAATTGAGCGATGTATTATAATAGCCTCAGATTCGAGAACGGGTTTGTATTATTTTTTCCCTGTTTCGATAGCCGCGCTGCCTTTTTCGAAGGCTGTTGCGGTGACTAAATAATGTAACAGAATTATAAGTTGCCTACCTATCAATGTTGCCAAAGTATAAGAACAATTCGTCGCCATTATTAATTAGGAAGTAAAGAGTTGGTATGATAGGTGTGCAAATTTTTTAACCATATAATTAAAAGCCTTGCGAGTTTTAAAAGTTTAAATTGGTGCAATAAAGTTATTGACAATCTTAAAGATATTTAGCATTGAGTTTTAATTCATTCTTTATGTAAATTATTTAGTAGACTAAATTGCCGTTATCTTTTTATTACCTGAAAGTGGTTCATTTACCGTCATCTTAATTATTGATCTATAGAACGTAGTCAATACACATGTCTATGAAATTATAGTGTTATCTTTATAAACAAACAAGAAATAGAAAATTGAACATTTTACTGTTGATATACTATACTGTTGCTTGGCGTCAAAGATCGTCGACTTACCTTGCAAATTCGTCACTACTTTTCTCAGTTTACATCAAAACTTCTACAAATATGTATATCAATTAAACACTCAAACCTTATATAAGCCAATGCCAAGTAGACAGGGCACCAAATATTGCATTTCGTATTTAAAACTTTACTTTAATATATTAGACAAACTTAAAATCTGTATGTTTTTATAATTCAAAATTCTATTTTATTCAAAACCATTCAGGGCTCGGTGGGTCAAGCTTTTATTACTTTCAGAATAAATATAAAAGAACGAAGAAGAATTTATCAGCTAATTATATTTAGTTTTCAATTACTAACTATTTAAGGAAGGGTTTAAAACAGAGGATCGGAGCGAATCATTTTTTAAATTGTTCCACTCTAGATCCGCTCCATGCTGTGGGTAAAAAGTTTTAATAGGACTCGCATGTTATAATAATGTATATAATTATTAATAAAAAAGGTTTTATTAATTGTTATCATAAATAAAATGGTCGATAGCATATCATCTTCCATACTTTCCCGATTCTTGCTCAATAATAATTTCAGCTCAGAAAATAGTCGCTTGACACTCGTATTGGGCATACTTGGTACCAAACTTGATTGCAGTGTTGTCATACGTATGTCAAAATTGTCAAATAATTATTCAAGTGCTGCGAAATACTTAGTATAATATGTTTTACTGATAACTACTCTGAGGTCCGCCCTAATGCTCTGGCTTAAAAGGTGGCATAAGATATTGATTGACAATTTTAATACGTATACCAATAAAAATACATCGTTTGATGCACTACTAAGCATAATACTGTAACTATTCCTATGTATTTTTTGCCATACTTGCAACGTTAAGACGGAATGCCATTACACTATACTTATGCATTCTCAAATCAACTATCAGTATTCACCTAAGGCTACAAAATAACGATTATTGATTATACTAAATATCTAAGCTGCAATACCGAACTAATCGATTCCAATGAGCAAGTCCAATAGAAAATTCTGTCAAGATCAAACAAGATTTAGATATAATTGTTACTATTAAATATACAAGGTTCACTAATAATTTCAAAAATAATTGTCACTTTATTTCAAGAACAAAATGACTTCTACAATTATGCCCACTTTAATTATTCAAAAATATAATTGGATTTTTTTATCGTTTAATGTTTTCAAAATTATTTTTTATATCAAATACCGAAGATTTTGAAGGCCCAGTGATATATTAAGGTGAATGCACGGCAGGTTGCACAGGACAAAACTTATCGAGAAACAAAACGGATTAAATAATGTAGTACCAATTTGAAGGAACTAAACGTAATTTGCACAATGAAAAGAATTTCATTAAAACTAGCAAAATAATAATCATGTTTGTCGGAATTTATCCATTTCAAAATTTCTTGCCGTTTTCTAAACTCTTTCCTTCAGAAAAAAATATTTAAAACATATATTAATTGGATAAATAATCATTCCATTTCAGCATATAACAAAGTTCACAAAAAAGCTGGCTAGATTACCAATTACTTACTTATTTATATATTTTTTTTCATTAATCAAAAACCTTATAGGCGTGAGGCAATCATTTTTTGTACTTTTAATTGCAGTAATAAAACCATGAAAACCGCATTCCCAGTTTCCACTTGAATATACTAAGAACACGAGAAAAGAGTTTTTGCTTCGAAGCGTCATTGTTACAAACGAGGTGTCGTGGCGCTACTGTTTGCTTCGATAAAGCATCGAATAAAAGATTTGATTTTGTCGGCGTGACGCGTGGCCAATCGGAAGGTCACGATTGTTATTATGACCAATCATATCACAGCAAGGTATTTTCACCTTCCAAAAGTAATAAGCCCTCGGAAAAATCTATTTAAGTCTTTTTAAACACTCATAATATATGTTTATATAGACATTATCTATAGTTTAAAACGTTGATTCAATTCGCTAATTTTATAAAGAGATAATTTAAATGACAACTATTACATAATTTTAATTAATTAATTATACACTTAAATGAGTATGCATGCTAATTATTCATAAGATTTATTTATTTTGTTTCAACCTCCTCCTACAAATGCCGGATTGAATGAATAAAGTCGAGCTGTGTCAATATCAACCAATTTTACACCTTCCCTGTCACAATCTATCTACGGCAGTGCTTTTCTCGTATACTTACACATATTCTGACAAAATGGTGATTATTGAACATAAAACAGAAAAATACCCAAAAACAAATCGAAACGAATTTCACATGCAAGTTTGATTTTCTTCGATTGCCATTTCACACCTTTCGAGAAATATTACAATAATTGAAAAATTCCCCGTTTGTGTGTTTCATTGAAGTGAATAATTTTTACGCTTTTTTATTTCAGTTCAGATATAATATTGTATTACTTTGGAGAAAAAACACGCAATATGCAATATGGAAAATTGATTTAACAAAGCTCGAAATGACAAAACTTTTATGAAAGTTACAAATTACAACCATGTAATATAATATTAAAAATATGTTTTTAAACACGTTATTGTTAAGAAAGTATGTTTTGTTGTACCAAATAAGTGGGTCGTACGTTTTTTGTAACTCTACACTTAAATCCGTTCATAATCTCGTAATGTGTAATGTCTAATACAGATTTATTACTGAATATGCAATAGCATAGCATTATTTAATATCAAAAAGCCATTTCTAATGTTATTATGTATCAATTCGTAATTCACGGTTTTTGACACGCACGTAATTATTTGTTTATACTATTGTAAAACTCTCTGATTTCTTGTAGTATTTTTACTAAACGTAGTAAAGTAAATTAAATGCAGAATTTTAAACTGAATATTCGATAACTAGATGGAAAAAACTTATGTTTAACTATTTGTTGCTTATAAACCTTCCGATTATAAAATTATTATTTTTTAACATCTTTTTACATCGACTTATTTAAAGAGTAGTAAACGATATTCTCAAAAGAAAAAATAGTTTCGGGGAATAACTTGATAAAAATTACCATTCTTTTTCTTAGTACTGTTTTAAATGTATTCAATTTCCACTTCGTACCGGTCCGGTATGTAGGTACTATCAATTTTTAAAACTTTTTTTAGGAATAGCTAATAATCAACCATTGACAACTCAACTCCATATTTCAGTATCGAATAAGAACAAGTCGTATACTCTTAAAAAATAAGTTCCTTATATCCAAATCCAATACAATATAAATTGTTTATACAAATAATATTCATCTGTTATACTTTTATTTAAGCAATAATGATAATTACAGGCAGTCCTCGACTTACGAACGATATACACTCCTGAACTTTGGTCGTAAGTCGAATCGGTCGTAAGTCGAAACCCTTACAAAATATTAAAATCAAACATTGTTCGGCTCAGATCAGTTTTAGCGGCGTCAATTTCATTCATAGGAATAAATCCACTGCAATCAAAAATGGTACGGATACATTTTAACACATCAGAGCACACTTTTCAAATCTTATATGGTAGCTTTCAAACGACAATCACAATAGTATCGAAAATTGGCGCGCCGATCATCTGTTTTTAATAAATAAAACACAGAATAAAACGATTTGAACACAATTTTATTATTTGCCTAGTAAAACAAGTGGTTGGAGTAACGTTTGGCTGCAAGAATTGCGCTGAAAATTAAAATTTGCTTTATAACGCAAGTGGATGAAATAAGGTTATGCCTGCGAAAATTCCTTTCTGATTACAATATTGTTGTACTTCAGAAATAAATATATTCAAAAACCTGTCTTCGAAAATAAATTCCATCACCCACAATTGCAGTTTCAATTGAATGTTGCATTGTAAATTTCCTTTACGATAAGTGACATTTCTATCTCCCATATCAAATAGGCTATCTTAAGAGAGAGACTCAGCTGTCAATGTGAATAACTTTTGAAAGTTTTTTCGCAATATTATATGCAATAGTACTATTAATAAATGAGTGGAGTGACATTGATAAGGCGAGGCGATTAAGCGAAGGTCGCGTTGCGTGCGAAAAATTTTCACTATTTTATTAGCTGCAACAGATAAGTATTAATTTTCGTTATATATTGATTTTTTTTAATAAATTTTGTAACGTTCTGTTTGTACATATTGCTCCGATTCAAGACGAGGGCACTGTTACAAAAATTTTGATTCGCGTAATCTGTATAAACGAATTTCTTTTTATGTTTTCAATTTTTATCTTAACTATTTCTGAGATTTTACTAGTTGATTTCTCAGATTTCTTTATATTGTAAATATCCTAACAGTGCTTAATAAAAGAGTACAGATATAAAAAAATAATCTATCAAATTGGAATTTTATCGTGTATAAAACAGTTGGAAATAATTAACTATTTTAAAAATAAAACACCATTTTCTTTGGTACTGTTTCCACGCTTCGTTGGTATTTATAATTATTACACTTTAAAAACTATTTATCACGTGATTTTTGTATAAGTTCTGTTAATAAACTGTTATTAACTTGCCCGAAATATTGCTTAAATTTTCTCATAAATGTATTCAAATGGATGAAACCTCATATAATATATATATATCGACACCTCAGTTCCAAAGTGTATCAAGTCAAAAATTTGCAGATTTGAGTTAAGCATGAGGAAATGCTTAGAATACCGATATCGGCCGCTTCCAAAATTTAACAAATAGTAATCTGTGGTTATTTTAGAATGACAATGGCTTACTGTAGAATATCCAAATTGTCACAACTACGAAAATTCTGTAAACATCTCTGAATACTTCTATTATGAGAAAGAAATAAAATTATGTTTATAATATTATACACTTACACTTTGCAACTGAGGTATTGATACATATGTAGATGTTATTGTGACAGATTTGTTTCTAAAGAAATCACGAGCCATCAGTCTGTCAAACAGCAAGCACTTGTAAAACGAATGTAATTATTGAAATATCTTTCAATTAAAAACTAATGTCTATTAATTTTATTATTATTATGTATACCTAGAAGCCAAATGGAATGTGTATATAATAAGACGAATAAAACTTTAAATATCTATCAATTGCCTTTCAAGGCAAATCGTCGTGTTTAAATTATAGAACCAAATTAATTAAATTCATTGATCTATGCGGTAAAAAATACATTCAAAGTCATAAAATTGTTGGTTGAAAATAATAAAGCTTATATTACTTTTTGTTTTCTTTCAGTGTGTTTTTTAGCCCCAGTATATTACTTCGTTTTAACGCATTTAGGTTTGTGGTAAATTCGTATTTAGTTTTTTTGTTTGCATCGACTTTCAAAATAATTGTTTAATTTGATGCATGGAATTTTATTTGGCTTGCAAAACTCTGTTATAATGTTAAACCATAAATCTATTGGTTGATACTAAAGTACCCATTTTAATTAAAAAACTAGTAGGTGGTGCAAATAAAATGAGCTTACATAACAGATTAAGCAAAGTGGAAATAAATTAATGTTTATTGATTGTTAAATTTATTATTATCAATAATTATTGAAAGTTAAACAAATCGTTTCAATATTTTTCTGGAACAAAAAACTTCAATTTAAGTTATCATATTACATGAGTTTAATTTTAAAAATGAAACAATTTGCTGTATACCACAATTTGTTCAATCAATCTATGAAATTGAATACTAATAATTACATGATAGATCAAACGATTGGTCCAAGAAATATGACAATAATTGACAGATTTTGTACAATTAAAATGTTAACGACGTTTTACAAATCAATAAGTACTAATCTGAAAAGAAAAATTAAGCAACATCAAAACTTGAGAGAATTGTAATTAATTTATTATTATAGTATAGTAATTGTATATAGTAAATTATTCATAACATTAACAGAAATAGCAAATGGGAAAATTTTACAATAAAAATGTGAACCCCTTTAATAATTTTATAACAATTAATGAAATTTAAATATGTTTTTAGCAATACTAAACTGCACAAAAATAATGGTAAATTGGGAATGAAGATTTTTTTAAATCAGGAACATCCAAAAATTTCAAACCACTGTAGTTACAGTTATTAACTTTATTTTTGAAATTTACTAACATGCTACTTAAGTTTTGGGTATTATAAAAATTGACATTATAAAGTTTTATCTTTTTTTTTTAATAAAAAAATATCCTCAAAAAGATCTTTAGTTGCACATATCATTATATAATACTATACGAATTTAGAAGAGATAGACATTATATTGTATATCTTACCAAACGTTTCACTTTTAAGGTATTGCTGTCAATTCTTGATGGAAAGACATTATATTTATAAAACAATAAATTATTTTGTATAATGATGAGAAACGGTTTTACTAGTCACGATCATAAATTGCAATATTATTTATCTTTGCTAAGTAAGTTTATATAAGTGAGAAAAATAAAAAAACAGTCCTGACAATGTAGTGATTCAACGATTTTTGTAAAACGAAATAATATGCTATTTATTTACCGTATTACAAAATAGTAAATTTGATATGCAAGTGTGGAATTTTCGTTAAAATCTGTGTTTTTATAGATTACACGAAATGCAGATATTGTGAAACGTGCACAAGTAGCTGCAGAGCAAAGCTATTTCCGGTCGTTTTTAAGCGCCTACTTCCTGTGCATCTCGTTTACTTAACACTGCACAATCTCGTCAATACTCATTTATAATGACGCATAATTACTGCTGAGAAAATCTTCACTATGTCAGATACCTCTATTGGTGGGTCTAGAATATGATTATAATTTTTTTCTCTTTGCATGTAATTTAAGCAGAAAACTTTATAATTCTTTCTCTCTTTCATATCTCTAATATCAATATATATTTATAGATGTGCTAAGTACGCGTAATTCAATTTTTATCTGGCATACGTATGTTTGTTGAAACAATCTCTATGTCTTGCTCACGCAAGCCCATGCTAATTCAAAAACTATATTCATCGTCAAGATATTTAAAAAACAAAAAAAAGCGTCTTTGAATCAATCAATAATCTTTGAATCCCGCTCGCGGGCCATCATTCGAAGGCCGTTATGCTAGAGAATAATTGGTTTATCCTACCATTATTACACAAATATGGTACAAAGATGAGACACAGAAACTAATTATGAATAAGAAAAAAATATAAAACATGTACAGCAAATGTGTAACAATATCAGAATCGGTTTTGCTCAACGATTGAGCATGTATAACTAATCCGAAAAAATCTAGAATATTTATTATAATTTTTTTTTACCGTTGAATTATTATTATGGAAAGTGTAGGAACACCTAGATTTTCTAAAATACTATGAACGCAATCCGTGAGATCCTAAAACCTACGATATTTTTTACAAGAACGACATTCATTTGCTTGATAATAGACTAGAATATATTTTTTACATTCTTAGATTCAGTTCTTATTTATTACTACAATTATTATGTTTTATGCCATCCGTGTTAAAACTTATCCATTCGGCGTTAATCTGAGAACCTGCCAGACGGTGAGAACAAAACACTTGAAATGTGTGTAGAAAATCAATGCTGCGTTTACCTGTTGTTTTAATAGAATATATAACAACAGCCACAATTAAGTACCTACCGCCGCAGCACAAGATTCAATTGCCTGTGTAGGGAAATGAGCCGAGAGAAAGTTGGCAAGTGTTTCGGTTTAGCCAAGCAGGCGCCTGTTTGGGATTGCAATGCCGGTATTACCAAAACCGAGATTCCGGTTTTACAGATGTTTTTTTAGTAACGAAAAACTTGTTTTGTAAATGAAAAGTGTCAGTATTTTGATATTTTAAATATATTATGGTACATTTTTTCATTGCCTTCTTGTTGCGTACAATCGTTAAATTTGAGAGAGTTTTTTATTTCTGCAACCGTAATAATTATTTATACGAATATTCAATAGCAAGATTGACACTAACCAGCAGTGATAATTTTGTTTATCATGTCTACTCTCAATGTGGAGCATACTTTCTTCTCATGGAAGTATCTTAAAAGAAGTCTTTTTAAGAGAACCGTTTGTTACTTAGCTCAAACTCTCTTCGAAAAAACAGGAGGGATATAAAGATAGAATCGGATGAGTGGAAGGTAATTTTAGACACCGCAAACAACCGTGCATTTAAACAGAAATCCACAAATCGATTGAAAAATCAACTTATGGAACTGTCCGTACTGGGATTCGAACCCGTGAAATTCGTTACAGAACCCAATGACATTGACCACTGCACCACGGACCCAACATGTAACCCAGCGTGATGAATAAGCCTATTTAATGTCAAATTTAAATTGGTAAAAGCAATTGGTGAAAATCATGCATTATGCCTATGATATAGAATTTTTAATTATCGGTATTTAACAAGATATTTACCTATTGATTCGCTCAGTATTGCGACGCCAGTTTTATATTATATGTGTTGCTCATTTTTATCTATTTATGTGATTGATCTGGGTATTGAAAATATCAATACTGGATATTTTCAATACCGGTATTAAATATGACAACCATAGCTTCCGGGTATCAAGTGTCGACTACCTGCTTAACCAATAAGCCGCACAAACAAACTATTTTCATAATAAATTTATCAAACATAAAACATCTATCTGTAGGATGTAAGTAGCCTTGCATAGACCAAAGTTCGTATTAATGACCGTTTGTCGATAGAAAATTAATTATCAATTGTGCACATATAATTGTAAATCCGGTTTTTAATTAGTATTTTTGTTTTTAATTACTTGCAAATTGTTTTACTCACATTATCTCGAGCTTTCCAACATTCAAACGCCACAGCACATTTTTCAAACATCAAAACTACGAAACAGCTTAACCAATAGTGAAAAAATAAAATCGGACATTAAACGTGTATACAGAATGTAATTTTCATGACACCTACGCAAGTAACTGAATTTCCAAAGCAATGGCGGTCTAAAACGACCCATTATATACAGACGTACAGCTATTTCAGCCATTCTGTAGCTCAGTGCTCAACTCTATTGCGCGTTTGTCCAAAGCATCATTGATCGCTCTCACGATTTTGAATCCCGCTCTGCGGACCACCGTTTTATAACCGTACACATCAACCCGATTTTAAAACGGGTTGTAGTAAGAGCGATTAACCAACTACTCGTATTTTACTAGCCCTATTTTTTCTAACCATAACCTCTCCAAGGAATATGTAATAAGTTGAACAACTGAATGAAAAGTAGTAGGTACTCACAAAAAGAAATTCTATTCCATTAGCAATCCATTTGATTCACATTGGGAGCGGATATGATTGAAAAAACATCCATACATTTTAAAGAAATTAAAATGGCATCTTATAACTTAAAAAATCACTTACCTAGTGTGCGCAGCAATTTTTATTTTACAATGCATTCATATTAATAAAAAAAAACGCCATTTGGTTGATTGCTTGCTAAAATAGATGTGTGTACAACTTTAATATATTATTTTAACTGTTGATTGAAAATATGCCAAGACATATGGTTAATGGTGATTTTAAAATAATTTTCCAACAATTTAACTGTTATTTTTAATTAATTTTATAACGTGTTAGCCGTAATGAAGGTACACTAAAAAATTACCAGAAAAAGCTTTCGATACTTTTTTGAGAAGGTATGCCGTATATGATACGACTACGCTGCCATTTTAAGGACTAAAGAGTACGATAAATACAAATCTTTTTACGGAAAATAGCATCATACTTTTAACAGGATTTATTTAATAAATACTAATATTTTTAATATGTGAATCTAGTGCAGCAAGTTCAAGTTTTATAAATATTTCTCATCATATTCGAATTAAGCCTATATGTGTGGTCTTAATAAATAGCCGGCAGCTAAACTTCGTAAGCCTCCCGCTGTTCAAATCATTCATTTGATAATAGACTTTGTCAAAATCGTCGATAATTTAATAATAAAGTATATGGGAAAAAGACAAGGTTTCTTGTTGCTTTTCAAGAACTCATTTTCTAAAATTTAAATGTATATTTTACAAATAGATACCATTATGGAAATCTTTTTAAATATTTAACAATTGATTGGGCAGTAACTTTGTTGTAGTTCATTTGCATTATAACTTTTATTTTGTATTTATTATAAAGGAATTTTACTATATGTATTGGAGCCGGCTGATTTTAATTATTGATAAGTGATATCTTATTTTTTTTACAAACTCTACAAACTAAACCGTTACATTTCTATAGCGTTTGTGCAAAACTGTATTTAGTAATCAACACCGCTATTTTGGTACATTGGTATTTATACCACATATGAGCCGATAATTTTATCATTCAGACAAATTGAGATTACCACTGTCACAATTAGAGCAAAAATAGTGTAATTATTTCAACATGAGGTGTTGAAGCTTACGCGTAGGAAGAGATATAACATTTCTCAGGGCAGCGTGACCTGCGAGTGACATGTGAGATACTCACGGCATCACCATTGTCTGGCTAGTTGCGTAGATGTATATGAACGTGATGATGCGGATGACGCAAAAAGTGACGGCAACCTGTTACGTCCATCTCGCACTAAAGGCGTTCGTTTCCACACATTATTGTTTTGTTTCAAAACCTTTTCAAAATGGCATTTTTAGAAAATTTTAATCCGTTTTTGCGGATCGTTGAACATAGCTAAATGTCGTGACGTAAACACTTGACAATAGACCAAATTCAATATAAAGTTATTGCAAAATGAATGGATATATTTGAAAGTTCTTTTGAAATACTTACATTCATTCGAGACAAACAGTATGAATTCTTTAAATTTCTGTTTGTAAAAATCACAACAGAATCATTGAATTAATTTTATTGAAGTACATAAATATCGTCGTTTCCATTGCAAAATTTTATATCTGTAAAATCTAAATTTTATCGAATTAAAACGATAAAAACACACGTCATTATCATCAAATATATATAACTATACTAATTACGTGTTTTTTTTTACGTTTTAATTCATTAAAACTGTTTTTAAACTGTTTTAACTCGCTCCCAAAAAAAATAATTTTGCAGATTACAATTTCGCAATAGAAACAACGATTTTTCACTTTACTGTAGTCTTTTATTTTCTCCACACATCTGATCTTAAAAGCACGGCGTAGCGAGAGCGATTAGCTAAAGACTAGTACTGCCCTAGCATTATCCTTCTATTCTAACTCTCTTCGAGTTTATACGAATTTATCCTTTTAAGATCTACATTTTGAAATTTTGTAGCAACAACTTAATTATTTTACAGAATGGTTCCGTTCAACTGCACTCAGATATACTTTCTTCGGATAACCAACAATATTAATAATATATAATTTTTATTTGATTGCAATCTTCCCGCCTTACATTTTACCGGAAGTGCATACTGTCCGGAAGTCGTTTTCTATTGTCAAAATAGTTTCGTTCCAAATTCAAATTCTAAGCCCGGCTTTAAGCCTGCAGCGCATAAGCTGCTGTTGAATTATTGTAAAAATTATAAGAAGAGCTGTTTTGTATCAAAAACATTTCCCACATGTGTGATTTAATTTTATTATTCTCGCCAAAATAGTGGTCGCCAACATATGAAAACTGAAAGTATAAAATTTTTCTTTTTTTATGTCATTTTATATGTCACCAAAAATCAACACTAAATCACCATTTAAATCAGGCTTTGGCAAACTACGGCCCCCAGGGCACATAGACCCGACACTTATTTTTGTGCTGCTCCTTCATCTCAATAAATTGTCAGATTTCACTTATCTATCCCATTATGATTTACAATGTACATATAAAAAAAAGACAAAAAGTTTCCCCAGACTTGATTTTAATTATCATTTCAAACAAATACCAAATAGTACATCCAATCATATAATATGGATACCATTTGAAAGTCAATCCTGTGTCATATTTTACATAGTAATTATTATTCACATTTTTTGCTTTGTGCAAAACAGGAATACATTATTGTTACATGTCCTAATGATGAACATGAAATTTCACATTTTTTCTGTTTTACTTTGTTATACATTAAGATAGCGTGTAAATACAATTACTTTACTAGATTACTACTCACTATTTAAGGACTTATTTGCTTTAATTGTAAGTAATTACTAAAATAGCACCTACAATATTGGCTACAAACACTTTTAATCAATAAAATAATCACCATAATCTAAAAAAAAACTTGTAATGAAACGCAGAATTTAATTTGTATTATTCAAAAACCTTTTTGCACTAAGATAGGAAGGGCAAACTACATCCACGCAATCACGACCTTTGCGGTGCTAATTGGTCATATCATATGGAAGAAGATGCAACCACATTTGCTTGATCAATCTTTTTTGTTTCAGTTGTTTATCACTTAGCCGACTTAATTACAGCGAGTACGAAAGGGACATCGCATTAATTAAAATACGAAATTCCATGAGAAAGAGAGAAGAGAATAAATGAATTTGATATGTATCTTCTAATAACCCATACAATTAAACTATAAAGCGATAATAATAAAGGGAGCATTGGCACAGTGTGTGTGCGACTGAACAAAATAGATGATTTATGAGCAGTGGCTTACTTGAACCAAGTTTATAAGTCATTCATTAGTTGCATGTGAAATATGTTTATTTTATTATTAAGTACTGGGTCTTTTGCTTAATTTGGAATCAACATACATAAATAATCACTAGTACTAAAACCGTAACCACCTTGACGAATATTTGTCTGATATCCACTACTTGCAGTTGATAGCCGAGTTGGGTAACGGTTATTGTTAATATTTAGAGTAATTGACAGCCATTCAATCAAGATTCTATTCTGGGAATAATTTATTCACAAACATAGAGCTAATGTGTAAACTATTTGATTCAAATTTATAAACACATGATTTATTACGATTTTCATAACAATTCAATTGAAAATATATTATTACATATTCAAATAAATTAGTAAATAATGTCCTATATTCTTTGTACCTTGACCGTTCATAATACAACTTTTTGATTTTTTCAACAACATCTATACACGTAAGAACGACTAGTAGTCAGCCATCATCCAACCTCTATTTGAGATATTGTAAAGGAAGTAGAGATTCATTCGTCCTTTTAAAACTCATTTTTAACAAAATTCCCAATTTTGCTTTAGGTGTGGTAACAACGGTAGGCCCTAGAATTTTAAACCATTGAAAAACTTTGAGCCCAGGATTATAAAACGGAAAGAAATCACGTTACCACTCAGCTAGCGAAACTGGCATTTGATCTGGCACTGGAATTTTATTTTATTTAGCATATATATATTTTAGTCATGCCTAATAAAGCCAAACAAGTGAAAAGTTACTTAAATTATTCAATATATTATATTTCTCATATGCAAGATTAGCAATTCAAAAATTCTATTTTTATGTCTATCATAAATATTGCGCTCTTAAAGGAACAAATTTGCACATGAATTTATGATGCATATATTATATGTGTTAAAAACCAAAAATTATGAAAATTATTATTTGGTTTTTGATATAAATATTTGATATAACGTGCATAATTTTGGGGTTATGTCACTATTTTTGTCAGTAAGCGAGTATTACAAAAATATAAAGATTATCAAAATATTTTTTTAAATTTCATCATGAAAAGGAGACAATATTGTTTAACTCCTAAATAGATTTCAAACTTAGAATATCTACACCACTGCTTTTCTAAGTTGATGTTATGCGTGATGCGAAAAAACAATTGCTCAAGAGTGAGATGGTTGTGGGAAAATTGCGATTTTCATGTGTGTGGAAAAGAGACGCTATGCGAAAATGCTCTACGTTTATTTAGAAATAAAAACGAATGTGGAGTGATTTTATCAGTTGCCGATTTTTAACCCTAGTGTGACTATTCGTTTTTAATCGTAAGAAAAAACATTTAAAAAATATTACCGAAAACTTCGAATTCAATTTAATTTCTATAATTATATAAATATTTTTTCATTCTGAATCTCTATAACTTCTTTATAGTGAACACTTGGCAATGAAACTAATGTACACTGAAATGATTGTTGAAGCATCGCTGTAGGCTGTAGCCCTCTATCGATCACTAAAACTAGCGATTTCTAGCTATCCAATATATAAAAATAAAGAATCTATATATTATAATAGATCGTTAAAGTTCATCATCGATATTATACAAGTCATGAATTTGTGTATAAATTTTTTTGCTGTTGGTAATGTATAAAAGAGCCAAAGAACGGTGGCCGATAGCGCATGTTGTAGTTGCTTACGGTGTAATATATTTTATTTGACATTTGAGATTTTCCTTTAGTCGTATTCCTCACTAGGTTGCGACTTCCGCCTATCGCCATAACTCCATTTCCTCTGACGATCCCTCACTACTCTTTCCTGCACTCCGCTGCTCTGAGGGCCATTGGTAAGGAGAGACCTGAGGCATCCTTCAATTAATCCTTTCCGGGTCCTCTTCTGCCTTCGACCATCCCTGTAACAACGAGGCTCTCAATATTGTAGATAATCTTGCGGGCGATGTGGCTAAAAAAACTGAGTAGGCGTTTTGCATAAACTGTTGAGAGTCTATGTTGGATTTGTAGCTCGTTTAGGATAAATGCGTTTGTGCGCTTGGCCGTTCATGGTACACAGAGCGTCCTTCTCCAGGACCACATTTCAAATGCGTTTAGCCTTTTTTGTCTTTCACTTTTGAGATAGATTACATCAAATTAATATAAGGAACATTAATGAATAAATATCTCTGATGCGTACATCAGTAACTCGCACCCCGTCCTATTTTTATATTATATTTTTATTTCGCATTCATTGAGCGGATTCATGGCGGTTGTGGTATTTTCTATATAATCTATATATTTTCGACGCATTCGGCCGTAATTTTGTAAAGAGTAATTTCTAATACAAAATTAGACTTTTTTATTCCATTGGATATATATCAACTTCGAACTAACTCTATCATAAAGTTACTTGGGCTTACTTTACATAATAAACATTCCGTAGAAATTCTTACCAATGTATTTGTTCAAACGTCATGTTATACCCGTTTTCACTCCATTATCTAAATCAAAAGAATATCGTTTGTATAATGATTATAATTCCCAGTATAGTCGTTTCAGGGTTATAAGTTTATTTTTGAATAGCAATTTAATCTGCATAATAAAATATCTTCCACGCGTGACGTTTCTTTCTTATGCATGCGAAGTGTTACATAAAGTAACTCTCTTCATTATAGTATAATAACAATAAAATTACAATTCAAATAAGCCCAGCAAAAAGGCGTCTGCTAATCTGAACAAAAGTTCACTGGGACTTTGAATTATCATTTTAGCCACCATAACAATAATTAATTATATTCCTATTTTCATAAAATTCATTTTCCCATATCAATTTCAATTTGATATTTAAGATTAAACTGTTAGTTTTCTTTTCTATTTAGAACGTTGAAGAGGAAATTTCGATTAAACTTCATTCCCAAGTTTTTGATATTTCATAGTATATTCAAAAAATTCCAACTAGATAATCATCCTGAAAACGCATTATTATATATATATATTAATGATATAATATGTGTTTCTTTTAAACCATGTCCGCTCCCACTGTGGAGCATATGGCCTCTTAATGGAGGTATCTCAAAACAAGTTTTCTACGAGATTTTCTTGTTACTCAGTTGCTCAACCTCTGTTTTTCGAAGAGAGTAGGAATATAAGGATAGGGCTAGGACATGACAAGTAGTTAGCTAATCAGTCTCGCTACCCCCCATTTTTAGAATCGGATGGGTAGTAGGGAATTCTAGACATCACACACACCCATGGCTACGAACAGAAATCCATAAATAGTATGAAAAATCAATTTATGGAACTGTCCGTACAGGGTCTTGAACCCGAGACGTTAAGCACTGCACTACGGACCTGACAGTCTATATATAATAAATTCATTATACGAAAAATTCCTGTTGCACACAAATTCAATGATTGTTTCTTTAATTTAATAATGATTGGCATGTTAACTGGAAACAGCCGTATTAATATAACTATCATTTTTAAAGTTTAACATTTCGTCATACCTTGAAATGAATGCTTTTGCGTAAAATATTACGATTTAAACTTCGAAATGAATATTATTTAGATCTTTTAGTTGTTAGATATCATTTAATGAATGAGCATTTATTTTTTCTGCTGTTCGGATATACTTTCCAAAAAATCATCATTTTTAAGTGTTAAATAAAGTATTAATATTTTAAGCGAGTGTGTCATCATTACTTTAAAATAATGACTGTGAACAGAAAATAAATTGGCCACCACTGCATTCTATAAATTAAAAACTATTACAGTTAACAATTACAACAATCAAGATAACACTATCAGCTTGGTCTTCAAATATTGTCAAAAATGTATGTTACAAACAACAAAAAAGAAACTGCGTGTGAACGTTTTTAAGCGAAATCGCGGTTTTGTTTCGAGATATTTTTAATAGCGTTTGTATACATTTGTACAATTAATAAAAATTACGATGCCATTTATTTAGATGAATTAAATTAATAATATGGTGGATATCTTTCACAGTAGGGATTTTAATTTAATGATATAATTATAATAGAAAATATTTGTGATATCGTCAACATAAAGCTATATTTTACTAAGGGGAATTAATTATGTATTATCGAATACAAAATTAAAAATTGATTGCTATGTAATGAAAGTATAACAGAAATCCATGACTTAGGATACTAAACATAATATTATATAAGTCAATCAAATAGAGATTGATTCAGAGAGGTTACTCCTTCGTCGTAAATTGAATTACAAACCGTATACTAAGTGTTGAACCCTTATGCAAGCAGACCCACAAACTCAGATGTATCCATACTAATACTGAAGCAATTTGTTGAATTATCCACAAATGAGGAGCGGAAACCAATGTTCAGACAAGATATCACATATTCTGATTACAAATACAGATATGTACCAATTTTATATCCTTCATTATGGGTACAGAGGCTGTTGATTGTTTTCCCGTCTATTTAGTAGAACCTGGTTTCAGTGGAGTTATGAACCTCATCATACCTTAAATATCAAAATGTTTCATTTATATTTTATTTTTACATCACCATTTACCATTCAAAATTAAATGTATATGTTTTTTTATTGTGCAGTTACGTTATTTTACTTAGAGGGTCCATGGTCAGGATTTTGCTTTAAGAAGGGGTCCATGGGCATAATAAGTTTGGGAACCACTGATCTACAGGATGTACTCGGCAGAGCTGTGAAAGCAAATAAATTAGCGGGTGACGGGGGTTGAGAGGTGCCTTGTTTGGCCATATGTTCCACATAGGAAGCGAGTACGATCAAAGAAGAGAACAAGACACATTTTTTTAAATTGTGATACTTCATTTTAGTCTAACATCAGTGGTATTCAAAAAATTGATAATAGATTCGCACCACGAACTGCAAAACCGAAGCTACATTGGAACTAATTGCCAGATAGAAACTTATATTATAGTCAAATTTTGAATTGATAGTACGATTAATGATGCTAAAATTTATCAATAAAAGTTAAAAAGTACCACTAAATTACAACAATTTTTATCTTTTTATATGTAAGCTAATATTGCAAGCAAAAATGTTGCAAACAAAGGAGACAGTATTTCTAATTTAAAAGAACTGCTTGGAAAATTCAAAAAATTTTACATTCCATTATAATGAATAGCTTATATTTTGGTTAATTTATGTATTTTCATTTGTGCGAAGAACTATCTAACATAATAATTGTACTAAGAAGCTTGCGCCTGAGCCTCGAATCCCACACTTTTAAAAGATTTTTTTGAGATACAGCATTTCTATCAGTACAATGCAATCTCGAAATGCGTGATATGGTTACTTAAGATAGTAATTTACTCTTAATAGAATAAAAAGAATAAGAAAAAACTATTCAATTCTACAATAAAACAATTTTCTATTACATACAAAATAATTACGCATGAAATCTTATCTAAAGTTTACGCTATATTTTATGAAAATGAAATTACACAATACGTACGCTAGAATTATACTGTCAAGTTGGCAATCTTGCGTAGAATTGTTTTCAATGAAATTTTCACAGTTGTTAAATAAATTTAATTATAATCTAATATTTACACGAGTCATTCTCTGTAGCTTGCTGATCAGAGTAAAGATTCTGCACACAAATCATGGCAAGGATAAAATCATATATTGTTCTTTGATCTTGAGCATATTGGATATTTTGAAAAACGATAATTTAAAAGCAATAGCCTATTATATATATATATATATATATCGATAGTGTTTTGGCCAATTGGTGTAACCCTCAAAATTGAAATTGTTCAGGAGAGAGTAAAAACTGTTTTTATCTAAAACATTATATGGTCAGGTACCTTATGAATCTTTGAAATGTACTCCTGTAAATTCTCATGTTTGCAGATATGGGATTATACGTAGGGACTGTTGATATAATAGTGGCTTACATCAAGTGGCCGGGTCAGAATTTTTAAACCTAAAACCAATGTGAAAATGATGTTTTCCTCCCAAAAGGTGGTCAATTTAATTTTCTAATTTACGTCAGTTGACAGAGACCCGTTTTGTCGTCTTTAAAATGAGATCCAAACATTAACTCATTTTCGTATTTTTGAGGGTTACATCAATTGGAAAAAACACTGTCGATGTTAGGTCAATGTTCAATCTTTGTAATCAATTCATAAAATTTTAACAGCACACATAATATCGTTTCCATTGCAAAATTGAATATCTACAAAATCTAAATTTTTCATGGATGCATACAAACAATTTAAAAATAACTATCGAATTGAAAAAATAATAAAAAACAATAAATCAGTATGGTTATACATGTTTAATATTAACAACGTGTTTTTTATTATCGTTTTAATAGCTAAATTTAAAGTTTAAAACTAATTTTTAAACTGTTTTAATGTACAAAAAAATTTAGATTTTGCAGATATTCAATTTTGCAATGAAAACGATGGTATACAATTAAAATTAATATTTTTTTTATTCTGAGATGCCTCTCAAAGAGGCGAAAGACGTGTCACAACTGGTTATACAACCACAAGAATAACACAGTCTTCAATTTTAATTTTATCAATAAATTTCTAAAAAAAGTTACCATCTAAAATATTCATTCTCTTCTTCTATAATTTATTGTGGCCTTTTAAATGTGTCGTGGGTGCATGGTTCGATTAGCAAACTGCCACTCGGTCAAGTGATACTTGTGACAGTAAATAATTATTAACAATTGTACTCCCACATTGCCATGGTCACTTCGTTGTCGACTACTTTACTTTACTTTACATTCACACCAAATTGGTAAGTTAACTTGAGTAACGGTCAAATGCAGAGATCTTCAATATTAATTATTTTTATATTATGATATTAATATATATAAGTTCAAGACCAAAATATTGTTAATTGCAAATGAATAAATTATTTCAACTCGAAAAATACCATTTACTCTTAATCGCTTAATAGTAAGACATTATAACATTAAATTAAAAACTATAACCATAAAGGTACCCGAAGTTTCACAATTTTTATCTATTTCAACATAACTACTGTTATTTTCACGTTTTTGACAACCATGTTTTAGCAAGGTTATGATATAAATAAAAATAGTGAAACTCATTGACAATAAAAATGAAATAATACAGTGGGCAACATGATGAAAATGGTTTCCATGAAAACTATTATATAATAGTTAATATTAAATGTTTAGTATCATTTACCGTAATAAATAAATTAAAATACTCCAACTAAATTAAATGCCAAAGAGTCATTTCTCCTAGATTAATTTAAAGATAGTTAATCAATTGCTTATCAGTGAAAGTAATATTTCCTTTGTTTTTGTTCTCATTGAATGATAAAATATGAGAAAGGACGAAGTAATATGGATGGCAACCCAGACGAGATTTCAATCCAGTTTATAAACCATCAGTAGACACGGACGACAATATTTTCTCACTGGCCGTTGGTCGCTCTATTTTCAACTTAAATCTCTGTAATAATACATGTTAAGAACACGATTCCTTAAAATAAATCTTATTAAAAAGTTAATATACTTTGAGTTGTTGTTTTTAAGTTATTCTATAATTGCTTGTATCGACTTATAATTTACCTAGGTTCATTATCGACTCGTTGTTTTCTGTATCCTTGTATTTCATATAGGTTTTCAGTTAGTTTCACTATTTTATAAAAACTCCCTTGCATAAGCTATTTGTTGGGTCAAAAAATTTACTTAGTGAGGGTATTTGGTTTGTACAATTAATTTAAAAATCAAGTTATTTTGAACGCAACTGTTGAAAACGTCTGAAACAGTTCAGTTAGGCTCAATTAACCGTAGTATTTTTTTAAACTTAAGTTCTTTCCGTTTGATCAGCTGTTTGTTTGAACGAAGCAGCGTTTTGTTAGCTTAGTCAAATTAGGTTTGGGGTCAAGTGCTGGCTCGTTAGTATTCAAGTCAATAGCCCAGGTTCGTATCCGACAGAGACAACCAGTCGACTCCGGCTGTGGGTCAGACGTGACAATAGGACGTCAATTTTGTCGCATTGTATCACTAAACGGAATATGTAAACATGGTATGAGAATTCCCCCGGATCGAAGAGAGGCGAGCGGCTGGTTATCCGGAGTCCTGGAAGGGCTGATCTCAGACAAACACCATTTCAGATCCGGTTTAAAACTTATTTATTATCCATTCAAGATGCAGTGGTTTCACATTACACAAATATAAAAATCTTAACACATAAAATTGATTCTACATTTACTAGCAACTGAATTTACTTTAAGTTTTAATACAAATGACACAACGAATTTAAATTAAATCCAACGCAAATCAAAACACAAAAACAAACAAACAGTTCACATCGTCACATCACTTTCGTCGCGACGAGACCTCGTTCGTCCGACTCGGCAGCTCGTCATCGACTGTCCACCAAAATTCAAAAAAAACTCCGTGCAAAGTTGGAGCTACCCTTTTCCGTAAAAATGGACTCGTCCAGCGGCCGAAGCCCGGGGGCTTCTTAAACGCCTGACAACAAGAAACAGCGTATTCTGCGAATTATTGCTCTTTGCCGCAGGCCGATTTCAGTTCGGGACACTAATGACACTTATACTTAAGAAAAACCAGGGTGTGTCAAACCCCCATACTTCTAGTGTCCATGAACTGAGTTCGGACAGCGTAGCAATAATCACACAAAAACAAGATACAATATACAATAAAGAACACAAAAAAATCAAGTCTTAAAAACACACGCGTGGCAGCGCGTCGGTCGTCACACACGAGGCCACAACACAGGTCATGTCGCGATCGGCATCACAACGGGCGGTGGTGCAAATTTTCCTACGCCAACAGGCGTCCTGTTCCTATCCCAGGAAGGCATCCGCAGCGTCCTCGCTCGGCGGGGCAGGTGTGTCGGCAGCATCTCCTCTTCACAGGCAGACGGCCTCATCTTCTCCCGAGAAGGCATCCGCAGCGTCCTCGCTCGGCGGGGCAGGTGTGTCGGCAGCATCTCCTCTTCACAGGCAGACGGCCTCATCTTCTCCCGAGAAGGCATCCGCAGCGTCCTCGCTCGGCGGGGCAGGTGTGTCGGCAGCATCTCCTCTTCACAGGCAGACGGCTTCATCTTCTCCCGAGAAGGCATCCGCAGCGTCCTCGCTCGGCGGGGCAGGTGTGTCGGCAGCATCTCCTCTTCACAGGCAGACGGCCTCATCTTCTCCCGAGAAGGCATCCGCAGCATCCTCGCTCGGCAGGGCAGGTGTGTTAGCGTCTTCTCGTCTTTACAGGCAGCATGGCAGGCAAAACGGCCTCCCGGGTCGCAAATCTACCAGCCACAGTAGGCCTCACTCGTTGAAGACAAAACAGGCACAGCAGGCCTCACAGGTTGCAAATATAACAGGCACAGCGGGCATCACGGATTGCAAACAAACAGCCACAGTAGGCGTCACTCGTTGACAACAAAACAAACACAGCAGGCCTCACAGGTTGCAACTCTAACAGGCACAGCGGGCCTCGCGGATTGCAAACAAACAGCCACGGTAGGCCTCACTGGTTGAAAACACAACAGGCCCAGCAGGCCTCCTAGGTCAGCGCGAACGACGTCAAGAGCGGCCAGTCGAGAAGTAGGGCTTCGTGAAAAGTAACAGAGGCCAGGCACCTTTCACCGACGACTCCCGCCAGTTTCGCCTTTGAAGCTGGGGTTTCGTAGTAAGACGCCGGGAAGCTGACTGGTTGTCTGGTCCCGATCTTGAAGTCCACCTTCAGGGCAGGGTCCGGATTCTTAGTGTGCGTTCGGCGATTTGAAATTCTTGAAGTTACGTTAAAATTCGGTTGGGCGCCATGAACCACAGTTCAAAGCCACTGCATCTTCAGAGCATGAGTCCTCAGGGGGTGAATCCTGAGGTGTCACAAACCATCAATGGCCACTAAGTTGGGCGACAAAATGAGAATTCCCCGGATCGAAGAGAGGCGAGCGGCTGGTTATCCGGAGTCCTGGAAGGGCTGATCTCAGACAAACACCATTTCAGATCCGGTTTAAAACTTATTTATTATCCATTCAAGATGCAGTGGTTTCACATTACACAAATATAAAAATCTTAACACATAAAATTGATTCTACATTTACATTTACTTAGCAACTGAATTTACTTTAAGTTTTAATACAAATGACACAACGAATTTAAATTAAATCCAACGCAAATCAAAACACAAAAACAAACAAACAGTTCACATCGTCACATCACTTTCGTCGCGACGAGACCTCGTTCGTCCGACTCGGCAGCTCGTCATCGACTGTCCACCAAAATTCAAAAAAAACTCCGTGCAAAGTTGGAGCTACCCTTTTCCGTAAAAATGGACTCGTCCAGCGGCCGAAGCCCGGGGGCTTCTTAAACGCCTGACAACAAGAAACAGCGTATTCTGCGAATTATTGCTCTTTGCCGCAGGCCGATTTCAGTTCGGGACACTAATGACACTTATACTTAAGAAAAACCAGGGTGTGTCAGGTACTAGGTAAAGCTATAGAAAATTACTGTGTTAAGTTCTCCTTTACATGTGTTTGCCGGTAAGTGTCGTTGATAATGAGAATAGTTTGCATGTCAAACAAGTTCCTATCAAATTATCTAAGTGTTAATATGAATTAAATTTTGAATGTTTTCTTATTACCATAATGAAATTCAGGAGAACAAGTTCCAAAAAGATTCCAATAAAAACTAAAATTTCTATTGCTCTGTCTGACTTTATGCTACATTTCATCCTGCTTTTCTTTAATAAACTAAAAAAATATTCGCTTAATATTCTCACATGGTGAAGTTAATTAAGTATAGCTGCCATTTGGCTTTTTAACATCTCAAGACGTACAGAACGCGGATGTAAACAATCAATTAGTTTGGATTGTGTAGATTAAACTTTAAAGATAAATATTTGTATACAATTTCACTTTGATAGTATTATAATCATATAACGCAATACCGCACATTCTTTATAACGGTTCGAAGATGTCAGCTTAATTATGTAATATTTATCAGTTTCTCATTTATATCAACAAAAAATTTACTTAATCAATTAAAAATAATTTGAATATAAAGATTAAATATAGAAAATTATTATGGTCACATGAAAAGCTATTATTTTTTTAAATATGATAACTTTAGAAAAAATGTATCCATTACAAATAGTAAATTTTCTGTGTAATCTTATTTAACAAATCTATGGTTGTTATTTGAATTTAAATAAATTCACGAACTGTTTTTAATACAATGGCGTCCGTTAATCCATAACCATTCTGATATCCTAATAGAAATCATTCGGAAGTCACCCATCTTTGGAGTAGAAAATGCTTTCCATAACTGTGATAATGTAGGACATTGTTATTTATATAAGGAAAGGTCTTTGACGTTGTCTAAGCAGTAGAAATTGAGAATGAAATAAAAGTGAGAAAGCTTAAGCAGCATTGATAGTGAGCTATATTGATTCATTGATAAATATTCACAACCATTTTCAAGAGGTATTCATACGCAAATCATCGTAATAAAAAAACATTTATTTTATTTTCGTATAGCAATAAGTCTCTGTTCAAATATCAAAAAATAGAATGAAGCGTATTTACATAGGTGATACGAAATGATGCATCTTCTGTGGAAAATACTGCAGCTTAATTTTCAAACCTTAAATTGACAGAAGCTTTTAGGTTTCTTATTACTTCTTCGGTACAATTAGTGCAGCGCTATCCAATCTATGCGGAATTGGGACCCCTCAATTCCGTTTTAGTAATTTGGTGTAACGTATCATGTTTGCCACTCAATCTACATTTTTTTAAATGTATACATCTCTCGTCCAGCTTATTACTCCAAAATCATCAATCAGACATCTCCAAAAAACCCATATTGAGATAACGGGAAATTCAAATAGTCACCATAAATCAAATATTATTGATGTTTATTCGAGTTTTATAAATTTTATAAATAGATGTTTAACAATTAGGTACTTTCCGAGTATAGTCAGTAAATATTTATATGTATCCTTTTCCTGACTCAGAAATATAAACATTCTGTTTAATTCTTTAGAATATTATCTGAGTTACCATTTTTCATGGCGTTTTTGAGTAATAAATCAGATGCAGCGCAAAATTTCTTTGGAGTTGTCTGACTAATGAACTGGACGAATGATGATTTTATCAACTTTACTTCAAACACGCATATGTCCTTACCACACTGAAAAACTATTTTCGATTTCTTTACATACTTCGCTCAACGTTTCACAACCATACTTCAGTAAGAAGTAGTATACAAAATCATAATGATATTGTTTCGGTATGTAAAATGACGTCACTTTCTGTGTTCAAATTTCCGGGTTTTATAAATAATTATCATTAATATGTATTGTAGTCACCAATGTGATCATATATGACTCACCGGTGAATTTTTATTGAAGAATGGTTGGTACTTGTGTGCACGACACGAGCTAGCATGGCAATTTCTGCTTAAGTTTGCCATCTGTACATGCTATCTCTATCTTGAATATACGACAAAAGAATGAGGAAGATAGAGGAAATAAAAATAAGCTATCTTTAGTACGAACTTCTCACAGAGCCTTAGGAAAAAACTCTCCAACTTATTTTATATTACAAAATATATCGGGTCTTAATACCAAGAAGCTAGGGTTGTCAATCAACTGGTAGGTATTTTATATTTAATAACGGTATTAAAAATACCTAAACCGATATCACATATATAGATAAAATTGAAGAACAAATATAATATAAAACTGAGTGAATAAATCAATTTATATGTCATATTAAATCCCTCATATGAAATCTACATTATAAGAATGAAAACCTGATTTTCATCAATAGTTTAAATAAATTGTTTGTTTGAATTTAAATTTGACATTAAAAAGGCTCACGTCGGGTCACTTTCGGGTCCATGTTGCAGTGGTTAACGTCATTGGCTTTGGTCACGGATCTGACGGGCTCGAATCCTAGTACGGACAGTTTAATAAATTGATTTTCAATCGATTTTTTGTTCGAATACATGGATGCCTAAAATTCCCTCCTACCGATTCGGTTAGTCTTGTCCAAGCCCTATCCTTCTATAATTACTCTCTTGAAAAAAGAATGGTTGAGCAACTGTGTAACGTTAACGTCGAGTTGCGTCCATTCAGAAGCTAAATTCTTCTCATTGGGAGATGATTTGGGTTAAAAAAACACCATATTAACTCCCAATTTGGATAATATGAAATCTTTATGAGACATCTAATGTAAAGGTGTGATAAGTGACACATGGTTGAAAATCAGTCACTCAACCTTTCTTTTCGGATATGTTTCCATTTCCGTATTCGAACCGAGTAAGAACAAAGCCTTAACGCGTTACCACTCGGTTACTGAAGTGACTTTTCCAATTGAATGTACTTAAGCATACATATCCATATAATAGAATTTTCTTTAATTCAAAATAATTTTAAAACAGATTATGTGGCAAATAAGTAATAAAAAAGTCAGTGAAAGAATAATTATTATTATGAAGTACCTAAATATATAGTCCGTTCATAATTGTGTGGCATTAGAGTAAATTGTACTTATGCAGTGCTTGGGTTTTTTATTAGCGATATCAAATTACCGCACACAAAGATACGCAGCCAGAGTAGGCTATAGCTATTATTACCCCAGTGTGAGATAGTGACATACTGACATAAGAATGTGTTGTGTCACTTTTACCATCCGCCTCTGTTTCATTTCGCATTAAAAACGTTTTATCATAGAAAGAGAATACAAATGCAAACATATAGGCATATCGAATATACGGTGGAGAAATGATTTTTCTCAAAAATAATAATTAATTAAAGATATTAAACAAACACTTAATTGTATAGAGTACATAGCAGAAAATATATTTATATAAAAAAAAATATGGTTTCGAGATGACGATGATGATCGTCATCATCATCGTCATCTATTATCAACAATCGTTCAGAAGATTGTTTGTTGTGCTTTACTATGTATTGTGCAATACTGCACCAACAGTAGAATTTTTAATTCAGAGAATGATAACGTCAGGAGAGCAACGATTTTACTTATGTTAGGATGGGTGAAACCATTATAGGCAGCATTTTTGATAATTCATAATAAGATTGGAAAAAAAATATTAATTTTTCTGTGAGGGTTAGTTAGGTTGCAGAAGCGTCGTTTCGAGTAATTTAAGATATCGACGGAGGGTACTTGATATAATTTCAATATTAAATTTTAATCATTCAAATTATGGACACTCTCGTAAGTTTTGTCACTAACGATCCAGATTGGGCCTTTTGGCATTTTTAGACGTTCAAATGCGCGGATAAACTTGAACTGTTGGTAAACAGTTATCGTTGATATCTAAAAGATAATTAAAAAATTGAAGTATGATTACAAAATTTGTAGTTTCGAGTGCTATCTCTTTGTCATGGCAATTGAAAAAGTTTTCAATATTTAATATTACCCCATCATTAAATCATAAAACTAACATGATCATTTTGTTCAAAGTAATCATATTTACATTTACTAATATAATCTATTACAGACTTCAATAAGTGTACATATAATTTTGGCTGTTATTTTACAGTAATTTTTCGATGCAACATTAAAATTGGTTAACTTAATAAATACCAAATCAACTTTCAAGACATTTTGGTAGTCATTGTCGCCTGCGGCATTAAACAGGTTAAGTTAATATTAGAGTTGATCTCACACGAATACTTAGACGGAATGCGTACGCTTTTAATCGAGTCGTGTAATTTTTTCTTTTAATCAATAGGCAGACATTAAATTTAGTTCATTTGATCGCTCCAGTTTTGGATTGCCTAGATGACTGCCAATGGGCAGTGATAATATTCTAGTAGAACAAGTGAAGCGCTTCTAACGGATTATTAGACTACTTTGATTGAATCGCTTACCTGTCTTGACGTGCGGATTGATTAAATTGGATTATACGGATGCTTGAATTGTATTTTTTTAACCATATGGCATAAAGGCAAAATCTTACTAACATAGAAACTAGAATAAATAACGCATCTGGTTACTGAATAGAGTATACAAACATTTAAATTTCGAAGACATCTATGGCACGAAAGAACTAAAAAATATACATTCTATATAAATCATTCCTTTTGATTGGCGAGTTATTTTTTAATGTTTTTTGTATATTATGATTATTTTTACTATTACTACATGAAAAATATTTTTTTTCGTTCTATGTCAATCTATTACTTGTTATTTCAAGTATTAAATATTTTTTTAGAATTTCAAACGCATATTTATTTTAAAATGTAAATTAAATAATTCATTATTACTTTCAAATAATTATCTAGAAGCTTTAACTTTTAATTCCGCAAACGGTCATGAGATTATACAGTAAATATTTTGTGGCTACAGCTTTGTTTCCAAATTGTGAGCTTTGTATATTTGAAACAAATAATAAAAATAATGTGACTTCCATAAATCATTGATAGATAATACATATATCTACTATTAATATCTGAAGAAATAATAATAACTAAATAAAAAATATGAGAATGGCAACAGGTAATAGATGACAAAATACGTGGAAGTATTACTCAAAGGGTTAAAACTGTTATGTCGACTTTTCGCACATCGCTTTTTTCTAGAATGTGAAATATTTTAGACGTTCGATATTTACGAGATTTGTAGCATATTCTTAGCAACATAATACAAATAATTGTCCCTTCTAACTTATCAGCAATGTACGTATGAATCTTTCACTTTCGAATTGTATACAAATAAACATTTAGTAAAAAAGTTTAATTAACTTGAGTCAGATACTTAATTTGTCAAACGTGTTTCTTTTATTTCATAGTGAATATAATTATTAAGGTACTTATCGTTACGTAAAAATGTTTACCAATTTACTATAGGTAAATTACAATATGTATACGGCTTTTTTTTTAATTGTACCTTTAGGAGTATATAATAGGAGTAATTTAAAAAAACGTCAACCAAATATTATAATTTAGATAGGTATTGTAGCAAATTGCAAATATCAATTAAATCGAACGAAAGAACTCTAGAAATACGAGACAACATACAGGTACACAGAATTGTGAACAAAATTAACAACGTATCGTTCTGCCAGTCTTTATGTTTGGAACTTACTGTTCACTTAGCGGAGCTCTTATCGCTTGGTTAAAGAACAGAAATATATTATATATAAATTATAGTTCGGTAAAATCTATTTTTCCAAAAACACTCAGTGAAACGGTAGGTTGCCAATAGGTTAAGAAGCGGCTCGCCTAATCTCAGATTATTAGCTATTGTGCTCTGGGAAAGTGAGGATTTTTTTTTATCATTCTTATACAATTACACGCAATAATTATTAAAGTAATCGAGTGTTACTTAATGTACTTATAAAATAATAAATATCACTAGCTTCCACAATGGTTTCTCACTCCTGGTACTCGGGTACTCGTAAAACACACTTCGTTCAAGGCAAACTGAGCGACCTGAGCAAGCGTAAGAACATAGAACACTGGATTAAAACTGAAGTTCTCCTTAGTAAATGTTTTTTCATAGTAATGGGAGTCTGGGACCAATATAATAATAAATTATTTCAAACATCGACGTTTTTAAGCACTGTTAGACTATAAACAAAAAAACGATTTGGTCTCTTTTATTATGTACCCGAAATAAATGCATTTTAAGAGAAAATTCAAAAGACAACAATAAAGGTAGGCTCGCGTGAGATCTTCCAGGCACCCACCAGCCTACCTTTATTACTCACTCATGTTTTAATATGAATATTGTAATAACTTACTTTGCGATTGTGAGGTGTTCCCTGCAAAATAATCTATCATTTATTTGACTCTGCATTCTGTCGATTATACAGGAACCTAAGAATGAATAGTTTGTGATCATGCATACTTTAATCTTGTTCTGCGAAGGGTTTTATCTTGAGACCTTATAAAAAATGATTTATAACACCTATTATGGTCAGAGGTCGTAAACTCTAAACAAATTAACAGACATGAAACGTTAAATCTGAAAAAGTCAAAGGTGAACGAATACATTATACGTAATGTTAAAATAACGGTGTATCTATGGGGCATAAAATAAATATTTAAAACAATAAAATTACCATGTTCTTTTCATCTGTTGAAAACACGTTATATAATACAGCAAAATAATGTGTTAAATTAGTATTGATTACGAATTGTGTCCAAGAAAAAAATATAATTGCTTGGAGCAGTGTTTCCCAACTGCCAGAGTATCAGAACATATAGCTGCTTTTAGATTAAAAAAAGATACATCGACATTTGCAAAGGACTTGTTATTGTAGAACCATATCTTCAATGCAAATGATGGGGTTAAAATGTTGCATGGGGGATCATAAATTATTTCATCAAGAAATTTCGGAAAGCAATAGGGCCCAGCTAAATTCCCTACCAATTCTGAACGAACAGCCTAATCTACTAAGCTTGCGTGAGATGAGATCATGAAAAACATAAATAAACTATCAAAATAATGATATTCCCATATTAATAAGTTCATCTCAGTCACCCACCATAACTCACTAATTTGGAATGATTGGGTATATCTAGTCTTTCTTTAAATTGCATTTTGACAACTTTGTTAATGTGTTTGTTTTCCCAACAATAATTAAGGTTATTCTCGGTTTTTTTTGGGATTAATTTCAGGTAGCAGTGTGGGTCCTAGACTTATAATATTTTGTCGTATTTTTATCTTATATATAACCTTTAGACACTATTTACTGTTTGTCAGTTTACAGTCCATTCGTGTAATCGAATGCCTGAAGAAACCGAAAGGCGAATCTCGGGTAGTTAGTGAAAAAATACATGAAAATGTACAAAATCTCAATAATTTAAATTTGATATTGAAATTGCATCAAGCACCCTCAGTCGATAAATTATTTGTATTTATATGATTTATTATCCAAAGCATGGATGCCTGTGGTTTTTTCATCCTGTATGAGTTTATCTAGTCCTTAAAAATGGGTTACTAGCGACTAGCTAACAGCTACTCATCATCGAATACCTTATCTTGAAGTAAATATTCTTTAATGAGACCGCACGCTCAAAAAGACAAGGTATAATGACTAACTTTACACATAAGAATAATGTGTTATATTTAAAATATAGGAACTGACGGTGAACTTGTGTGAAGTCAAGTTATGAATAGGTAGCCATTCTCTGGACACCTTTCATTGTCTTTATGCTTCGCTGGCCACTGACATAAATAGTGAACAAGTTGTCAGCCATTCATTTGCTACTTTAATACCCGCCGTTGCATTGTGGAGCGGCGATCTTCTACCGCTCGTTATTGTTTTTTAATGCAATCTCAATAACAAACGCTGGGCTATAAATTTCAAAAGGATCTTAACACAGATTTATTAGAAAGGAAAATCCGTTCTTGATTGATGTAAGCTGTTAATGAAGATAATGCAGTAACATTAAAAAGTAACTGATACTTTTGATATAAAATATTGGTTACATACTAAGTTAATATTGTTTTTTTAAAATATACACTCTCCGTGTGACTCTATAATGTGTGTTTAAATTGTTCAGACCGGAAAAGGAAAGCCTTGCACTACGGACACTTTTATTTTTATAACATGTACTATTTAAAGGAAACTTGGTATTTATCTCTTATATTAACGCGTGGATCAATGTGTACTATCAAAAAGTGATCAATTGGTACCAAGACCATATTATATCATTACTTCGGTTTCAAAGTTTCAAAAAGCATAGTTCTGAGGTAATTAGGAAACAAAATTTTGGAGAGGCATAATCTTCTACTGTTCATCATTTTTTGCAGATTTAAATGACACTCTAGGATTATCTAAATAAATATCTATCATATTATGAATATAATTTTACTTCTTTCTTATATTAATGATTGGAGTTTTGTGAGGTTTTCACAGGATTATTGTAGTTGTCCCATTTTGGAAATGGTGGAGATCGGTAGTCTAAGCAGTTCTTCGTACTTAACTCAAAACTGTCCTAAAAAGGAAAGTATCTACTCAGTAAAGTTTTTTTGCTTCTTTCCTTTTGCTGAAACTGTCAGCTGATCTTTTTATAGATTGAGCGCATCAGTTATCAGTAGAAAACATATATTTTTTAACATAGACAGTTCACGTTTCGTGGCAAGAAAGCATGTTAAGCGTATGACTTTTAGGTGCCAAGAATCTAGGAAGAATGGTTATTGTCATTATTGGAATTACGATAGCAAGAAACAATGACGTTACTTAGCAAATTTTTAATATCATATTTAACTCTTTCACTTGTGACATTGACCGTTCGTGAGCATGCTCAAATTCTTATTTACCTTCTTATATTTTGATCGATCGAATAAAATCTGTATGACCATAACCTTTGCTGTACTAACTCTATTATTTTTATTTTATAAAATATTTACCCACACGGATATTATTGCAAATTATTTGGGCGTGAAGTTAACAAAATCATTGCATATAGAATAACGTTTTTTTTAATAATAGTTAAAAAAATATAATACAACCAATTTTTAACTGAATAATATAAATAATAATGCGAGTGCACATAGCAAAATAAATATAAAATATTTATAATTAAATTTATTCTGATGCTTTTTATACAATGTAAGTACACGTAAATATTATTGGATATAAATGAAGAATAATGTATCTCAACGTTACAAAAACACCCGGTAGGTTGTAATTAATAAAACCGCATTCATTTGTATGAAACGGATATAAGCAGAAGAAGAACAATGATTTTTGGTGTGAATGCATTTAACTTTACAGTACAGATCTTGCAAACCCTTCTAAGAAAGCTTATTAATCACAAGTATTAACCGTCAATTCTTGGTGGAAAGGCATCGTATTTAAAAATAGTACAAGCAAATTGTGTTTTATTTTTAAAATATAATGCCTTTCCACCAAGAATTGACAGTTAACACCTTAAAAGTATATGATATATTTATAAAAATAAATAAACGTTGATAACTTACGGTTCGTCTCCGTTTTCCTTTACGCCGCTAGACTTTTTAAACCCTGGAGTTAATCCCGTCAGTTGTTACCTTGACTTTTGTGGTGTCGAAGATTGAATCAGTCACGCGTATCTCTCTTTCGCCGGAAACGCCGTTTTCCACTCTACCATAGGAAGTGAATTCAATTTAAAACAAACGATACTCAAAAAAAATACCTGTGATAATCGCTGTGAGATTGGTTTTCCATTTTTTTAATCAAGGATAAATAACACAGAAATATGCAAAGTCACGAATTAATTCAATTACTTTATTACATAGAATATGAAATATAACCATTGGTTTAGCAATATCTACGTAATAATTTATTGTTCAACATTATAAATTTTAATACTTCCTTGATGCTATTCAGGTTTATAGCTGATTGCTCATTCATACCTCCATTTTTTTCTACTACAAAATACATTAGTACAAAATATCGTCCAATAATCCATCGTTGATTCAATGGGGATTTTCAATCACTTTCATACTTACCTGAAGTGACATAATAAACATCTTCGATACGCATATCTAAGTTTCAGAATGAGTACGGAAATGAAAGCCGATGAAATTATTACTACCCTTAAGATCTTAAAATCGAAAGAATTAAAAATTTATTAAACTACTATTCGTCTTTAAAAGATATTTTATGGTTTTGGTTATTTCTTAACCCGCTGTGAACCATTAGATAAAATTCCATCGTCATATTATAGAATGATCAATTGTCTATGCGTGTGTCTGTTAATGAAAAGTGTTACGAAAAAATCAGCGCCAGCGAATTGACGAGGTTAAGCCCGGTTCATATCACACATTCGCTTGTTTTAACTAGGAGCCTCTCACTGCTTAGTATTATTATCATACCACTCGCGGTTCTCCGTCCACATACGGGACATAAAATAATTATGTACTTTCACAACGACATTCCGGACATATTTTAATAAATTACGACATTCGTAATATCACCAAGTAACTAACGACCTTTGCCAATGAGAAAAATTGCAATAATATGTGCAAGATAATTCTATTTTATGACATTATAACAGAGGAAACCCGTATAAAATATTTATTTTTACAATATTTCCCCTACATGCTAGCGGCCGATAAGGAAAGCTTTTTTAATAAATTTTACTACAGCTTTTTTTTATAATCGTTAGATGTCATTTCCCCATTTTGTTAAAAAAAAATTATTGCGCACTTAGAATTTAATCTTTCTTTTGACAAAAGCTTTCATATGGCACAATAAATTTGTAAACAAAATCAAAAAGATTTTCTTAGACTAAGTACAAAAACCATTATGATTAAAGGAAACTTTGTATACTCAAACATTATAGATATTATGAGCCAGGTTATGTTAGGTCATGGTGCAAGAAGTAAAAGTTAGCTGGATCGTTGTTTGTGTTAAACATGTGTTTGACGAACCAATTTTGTATTGTTAACATAGTAAATTGTAAGTCAATAAACACGCAATGACATCAACAAATACAAATATGGCGACTGTAATTTTTTATCCGATTCACCTACACTTCTTGCACCATGGGGTTAGGTTAGATTAGCTTACTTAGATATTACTAAGCCAGTTCTTTTTCATTAACTAACGTAGCCAAACTAGTTGCAATATTATATACAAAAACTTTTTTGTTATAGGAATTAAATACGATGAGGAATTTGATACAATATCAGCTGAGAGAGTCAAAAGGGAGTCAGCCGGAGAAGGCGGTAAGTTTCCTTCGTGCTATTTTTTAATCTTTGCACATTTATTTACAACAAAGAAAGTGTATTTGTACTCATATTGAATAATATGTATCAATGTCAATCATTTAAGACTTAAATCATTTATTATGTAAAAAAATCTTGTTAACCATTGTTTACAATACCATCTGTGTTACGGAAATTAAAGCTAATAATTTTTCAAAAATATTCTACTACTATTTACTCCACAAGTTTTTTTTAAATAACATTTAGAATTCAAGCTATCGTCTCCATTAAATAAAATAAAATAACTAGATATTTTTATTAGTTATATTAGTACAAATACACAAACTTCCAAACTGTTTCTGTAAATTTATTTATCAACGGCACCTTTTTGTGGCTTTCCTTCTCACGCTAAATGTTTTAACTTTTTTTTTTATTTTTTTGTAAAATATTTCCGAGGTGTAAATTTATTGGTGTTTATTTATTCACTGGTCCTTTCAACTTACTAAGCTGATTTTATTTATTCTTCAACTTTATACTATGCATAAAAATATATTTTTATTATAAATTTAATATCTCCCAAATGCATTATGTTTATTTGATAGATATTACCTTCCGAAATTTTAAATGGGTTTTATTTATTTATTGCACTATTGTGAAAACGAAAAACATTCTTTCCAATACCTAGACATAGCATGCTATTATTACATTAAATGCAAATTAAAATTATTGGCCACTTTTTATTTTTATAAATTATCTAGTCAATATTAAATATTTCAAAATTATATTTTCTAATTTGTTTGTGAAACCCTATAATTTTATATATATTATATACCTTAGTAGTATATGCATCTAACAATACTTTCAAATTCAAGTAAATTGAAAATAATAATATCCTCATATTTTTTGTCATTAAAAATTATAAATAGTAAAAGTCTATTTATGAAATTAATTTTACCTATTTAATGAATATGATACCTATATTTTTACATAAAATATACATACCTACCTATATTATTTTAATATTATTGTATTATTTATAATGGACTCTATTGTAATTATTTTGTATTTTTCTGTTTTTTTTCCAATCTCATCTCTAATCCTCTCTACGGTGGGCGTGTTCAACAAAAAAAAAAACAATATCTGTACAACCCCAAACTACCAACTACCAATGTACATTCGACTCCAAATCAACCAATGTTTGTCTTGCCATACCAAAATGTATATTTGATACCGAATTATACAACGTATCTGGATACCTTTACTCTTTTAAAAAATGGAACCTGACAAACATTCCCTCTCCGGACTAAAATGACGGCTGACTGAAATGACAAACACAATTTGGACGATGACAAACAAAATGGACAAACACCACACGACAACAAAATGGCCAACTATTATCAAATGACCTTACATTACATAAAATTATTGTTATTGTTACTAACACCATATGTATTTTCCAATGTTCAATATATTTTTACGGCTATATTCGGAAATTATTATTTGTAGACGTTACTACGGTTCTTTTAGTTGATAATCAGAAATTGAATAGGGATATTAATTCAAGAAACGGTCGATATTTAAATGTTAAGCCCGTCATCGGTCTTTTGACTTCCACTGCTAGAACATTCATACAAGATGGCGTAACGACGGAGTACGCCACCCAAGTTTTAGGGACGACTTTGGACAATGGAAGAGTGTACGCTCAGCTGTTGACCAAATCATCACTAGTTTTGTATGACAGACCGCACGATGTGCCGCAAGAAAAAAGAACACGATTGGCATACGAAGCCGACGACTCGAACCGTTGGAATCTAGAGGAAAATCTAGGAGACAGAATCAAAGACCAGTACATCATCAAAAACACTGATTACGTCAGTCCAAAAGATGGCATTGATCTCTTCACGGTATTTGCCAGTAAGCCATCTCAAGAATCTCTATCTACTGCATGGAATCCTATTTCGTATTCTGACATTCGATCCGAGGATGCGATTGAAAAAGAAATAGAACAAATAACTGAGAGCTCCAGAGTGCAGGGCTTGAAAGAAATACCTAGATTCAGTGAATTTGAAGCGTTCAATTTTCTAGACCCTCTGCCGGCAGCGAGAGAAAGGAAAATTTCCACTTATAACAATGTTAACTATGGTATTGTTAAAAAAGAGGAACGTAAAGAAAAAGCTATCGATTATAAGACCGATACGAAAGAAAACTTAATTAAAGACGACGTGAAGCCCCAGCAGCAAAAGATAATTGAACCCTCTAAGGTCAATCCTGGCACCAAGCTACCAACTTTCACGGTAAAGAATGAATTCTCTCCAATATTTTATTACATCGATAACGTTGAATCTAAAACGGAAAAGTCTAGTTTTGTACCAAACTATCTGAAAAATGCTAAAAAGCTCTTTGGACATAAGGAAGAGCAGAAACCTCTAAAGACTCTTACATATTATGGCTTTTCAAACTTTACCACGACTGTCGGCGATATCGCTTTTATTTTTTCTCCTACGACAACAAACGATTTTAAGATTGGCGAACAGCAAGACATTACTCCTTCTGCACCATCTGAAGTGCAACCGAATGTTGCAACAAGAGTGAAGACTTTCTTGTCTTCGGACTTAAACATGGTAACTAAAACAATGCAAGGACACAACCTGTATATGGAAACAGCAATTCCTACGGTAGTTATGAGTCCGCAAGACGCCAACAGAGCAAGTAAAGCTTTAAATAATGGAGAAGCGATACTTAAAAATGTTTTATATGAACGACCAATGGAGGAAGAAGATCAAGCATTAAAAGATGAAAAATTCAGCAGAGTAATTGCTAGTTTAAAAAGTGGCCTTTTCATAAGACAACACACTCCATTCGGTTTGAGCAGAGAATCTATACAACCATCTGAATCTTCGTATAGCACCATACAAAGAATTCATAACACTGAAAAACTGAGTAATAGTGAAGAAACTGCTCTGGATGAAAGAATGATCGGCATACACCCGACTGAACCTCTCGGTACCGTCAGTCCTACTTCAGTTGCTGCCATAACCGAAAGCATTGACGAAGTATCAATAGCCACAGAGCCCAATTTGACTACTTCCATTGAAGAAGAGGTAACTGAGCCAATGTCGACAACTACGGAAAGTGAGGCAGAAACATCTCCGATAACCGAAGAGACTCTTTCTACCCCCGGCTTAGATATAGTTGAAGAAGAAGAAAAAGGCCCTGAAGAACCTTCACAAGATGCTACGTGTACTGGGGCTATTATTCCAGTGTCCACCATGACGACCGCGTATAAGACCTTTACCTACTTAACAACATATTTCATACCTCTGGAAGGGACAGAAACAACCACATCAGTAAAGTCTCACGAAGTAGTCACATCTGAAACCGGCTTCTTAACAAACTTAAAGTGCAAGACAGAAGAAGTACTGGATATCGTACCAACTAAGTTGACAGAGTTGAACCTACCGATAATACCAACCCAGATATCAATTCTTGACAGTGAACCAAAAGAAACCACCGTCAAACCAGAAGAAGAAGTAACCGAAGCTAGCCTTCCAGTTCTCACTACATCTGAACGGACCACCGATGCTCCAGTAGAACAAACCACTACAGATGTTCCAGAAACTACAACAGAAAAAGTAGAAACGACAACTAAGCTGGAAGAACATCTCGAGGAACCGACAACCAGCAAAACTGACGATGACTCCAAAACCGAAAATTATCCTACTACCGAACGTATTGTCACAACAAGCGAAAGTCACATGGAAGTGTCGATTACGACTGAGGAATCAGTGGCGTCTATTGACAATAGATTGAATTACGAAACTACCACGGAATCCAAAGATGAGACTGAAATGAGCACAAATAGTGATGAAAACGAAATTGATCTTATCTTTAAAACACTTTATACAACATATACTTATTTCACAACATATTTCCAAGCGTCAACATCAACGATTGCCAGTACTAAGTCGGTTGTAACTAATGTCATCACGTCAACTTTAGATTTATCCGAAATTGATCCCTCAATATTTAATGCTATTGAATCTAGCGACTATCTTTTCAAGGCAACACAGCGAGAAGAAATCGGTGAAATTATGCCTACTAGCGTTGGAATTGGCAGGCCAACGGAAACTTTTGCATTGAACAGTATAATCGACTTGGTTAAAAATAGACAAGTAATTGAATCTGTACAGAATGACGCTATCTCTAGCTCAAAAATTTCAACCCCAGAACTCAACGATGATACATTATTCGATGAATTTAAGCCAGATATTGTCAAGACATTCTACACGACATACACTTTCTTCACAACTCTTTATGTAGAGCAAGATATCAATATATGCAGTCGTTCTGAAGTATATACCAACTACGTCGGTCCTGCATCCCTGATTCCGACCAAAACGAGCGAAACCATTATGAAAACTAAAGGGAACGAGATTGATTTTAATAATTGCCAAAAAGTACCGGCTGACAAAATAGCATCAATGAAAAGCGTTGAAGAAGATAAAAATAAAACTGACAGTGATGAAGCGCTGTCGAAAGCAAAATATAATGTTTATACATCAATTGACCGTTCCAACAAACAATCTAAGACTGAAGCTACAGAAAATGATTCCAAATCAGATGATGATGGTGGTGATATTGATTTAAAAAGTGGTGAAAGCATGCTTGTGACTGACATCAAGAGTAGTTATTCTAAAGGCGATCGTCAAATTATCGATAATGCTATCCTGGATGATCAAGTGAGCTCCGAAAGTAACATAGATGAAATAATGCCGTCTCCTACTCTGCTTTTGCAAACGAGCTTCACTACCTTTACTTATTTTACGACCATGTACGTTGGTAAAGATTCGAGTAAAGTCAAAAGTCGCCTGGAAACCGTCACTAATGTGGTAACGGAAACGCTGGATTCAAATAACCCTGAAGTCGAAGAGGCTAACTTGCCTATTACTTACTATACAACGTTCACTTATTGGACCACGCTATACAAGGATAAGACAACCACGATAACTAGTAGAGAAGATATTATTTCTAATGTCGTGACACCAACTGTTACTCCGACAACCGTGAGCCCGATTGAAACGAGCCCAATCGAAGTTTCAGTAGTTCAGCTAGCAAAAGAAATCATTAACACTAAGGTGGAGCCAACTAATGAAGTAGCGATTAAGCCTTCGACAACGGTAGATGATCTACTGGCCGACGATGGAAAAGCCACCTTTTTCACCACGTATACATATTTCACAACATATTACGTCGGTAATACTTCTGAGCTGAGAAGCAGTTTAGAAACGATCACAAACGTTGTAGACAATACCAAAGATTTAATTAATGAAAATCAAATCGGAAGAGCAGTTGGCAAAGAACCAGCAGCCAACAATTTACTAAATGATGATGACAAAAAATCAGTTATTAAAGCTACGGCAGTTCCTGGAGAAATTATCCCTACTAAAGTGATAGGTGACAATGCAATAATTCCCACTCAATTATCTGGAACATACGTCGACAAACTCGCCGATGGAGAAAAGAGAATTATTTCATCGCAAGTTGCAATAATAAGCGGTGATTCGACAATAATAACGGGAGGAGAAGTTCAACCAGGTAATGTCGGTCAAGTAGAAATAATCACATCGACTCAAACAGTGGACGGAGCAATCGTAATTGACTCCATAATTACCACGACTGGATCCACGGACATCGAAGGATCGGTGACAGATCCTACCACTATATCTCCAGACGAAGAAGAAGGAGACGGTGAGGAAGACGATGAAGAAGACGATGAAGATGATGACGGCACTAATCCAAGGAAAAAATCTAGATTAACGTTCTCAACTAGAAAACGAACATTCACTCCTGTTATAAGACCATTTGCTTCAAGAAACAGACCAACATTTAGCCCTAAAAGAGTTCAACTGACCAGTGGTGCGACAACAATAACTCGATCAGATTTCACTCCGACTGTCACAGCTACACCAGCCTTGAAATCTTCAGGATTCAATAGAAAACAGCCATCGTCAGCTTATCCTGGAGGTTCAGCAGGACCTCGACGATTTAATAGAGTGAGTGGAGGTGCAACGCCGACTGCAAACGCACAAAATCCGAAATCCTCCGGTTTCAGAAGATCATCAGGCGTAGGAGATATTCAGCCTACTAGCTCGCGACGAGGTGGGTTTAGGACCGGTGCAGCGCGTACTGATTTCTCCACGAGAGCTGGAGCAAGAATCAGACCGACCCTGTCTTCGAGATTTAGAGGAGGCAAACAAACAACAACGCCATCATTGAGTGGTGATGATTTGGAAACTTCTGTAACTGAAGACCCGACCGCAGGAACTGAAGACGGAGAGACTTCTACTATTTCAGAATCTGGCGCAAGAAGAACCACAAGCTCTCGTTTCAGAAGACCACCGTTTACCAGAGCTCCCGTTTCGGCTGGCCCCAGAACAACCACTCCAAGCACGACTCGTCGAGGGTCTTTTGGTATTAGTAGAAATAGAGCTGGAACAGCTACTACAGTCAAAACCACTCAGCGAACAACACAAAATCCTCTCTTCGCGTTGAGAAACAGACAGCGACCTAATTCATTATTCCCACCAAGAGGCTTGATAAACAAACCGACTGAACCACCGCAAGAAGAAGAAGTCAGCGATGATTTAGATGTAGAAGAAGAAGAGAAAGATGAGGGAGAAGATGAAGGAAATAATGAAGATTCTGACTATGAATCTTCTGATAGAGAAGAGTCCCAAGTGACAACTTTAGCTCCAAAGGTAGCGAGCAAAGTGAGCAATACACCAGTTATAAAACCTTTCGGGTTCCGCAGACGATCAAAGAGACAGACTGACTACGGCGCTAGAAGAAACTTTTCAAATTTCCGACGACCATCTTCGAGAACAGCAAAAGCAGAACCGAAGGTGACAACGGAAGCAGAAGTTGAAGTGACGCAAGCACCGGTGAGAGCGAGAGGCCGTTTCTCATCTAGAAGCACTACTGCTAAACCTCCACCTTCGACGACAGCTAGAGCGACTGCTACAACAAAATCTCAATCAAATGGACGAAAACCTTTTATTTTGAGAGGTGATAGTAAAAAAGCTTCACCTACGACAGCGAGACCCTCATTCAAAACACGATCATCCAGACCGTCTTCTTCAAGGACTACTTCTTCTTCTCCTGCTAATTTAAGACCTAAAGCTCCGAGACTTAAAACCTTCTCAAACGCAGCTTCTTCAAAGACTCAAACGGAAGCACCTAGAGCCAAACCCAGCACTGGAAGGGCCAGAGTTACAAGTAGAGGACGCACAACAACAGTGAGATATCGTCCTACAAATAATGATATTGTGGATAATAATTTGGTGAACTACCAGGTTGTAGATGACGGCAAGCTAACAATTACTCACAAAGTACCAATTGAAGTCACTATTCCAGTAGTCAATGGAAAGCTTACCGAATACAAAAATGTTTTGACGGCAAAACCGAGCACGGAAATATTGTTACCAAGTCAATGGAGTACAACTCAAAACTCTTTCGGTAGCAAATATACCGTTCTAGTTTCTGAAGCATCAGAATCAGCTGAAAATGGAGCAACAAAGGTGATACAGTTCATTTTGCACGAAACACCCACGACAACTGTTGTTTTCACACCGACTACTATCAGAGGACGAAGAACATCATTCTCCCATGTCATTCCGAGCACTGTTTACGATGTTGAAAGAGTGACATCAACAATTCAACCGTCTATTAATGCAAATGTCCCATTAGCAAACATTCTGCTATCTCAACTCTTACTCGGAGGCATCGGTATGCCGCAACAGCAAATAAATCCCTTACTCGCCCTACAAGGACAGCAAGGAGTTCAGCAAACACCGACCACCGAGTACAGAACAAGAACGACAACTTACGTGACAACCGTCACCGATGCCAAGTCAACCGTTTTGCCGCTCACTTTCAGAGGAAAAGAAATATTGACTACTATCATTGATTCACGTGTCGATGTCATAACTGCTACTGAATTTATAACCGAAACAGTCGTTGTAACGCCGACTTTAGGTTTGCCCAATCAAAACCCGAATCAACTCAATTCAATTCTATTCCTATTACAACAGCAGCAAGTTCAACAACAACAACAACAAGTACAACAGCAACAACTTCAAACTGCAAATCCACTTTTGGGACTCCAAACAGATCCTACTGTATTACAAAATAATCGACCACTATTTGCCGATGACCTGCTCAACAGTCCAAAGCCAGAGGTATTGAATGTAAAAAACGCCGATGACTATTTGAGTGATTATATTGAAGAAGAAACCACGCAGGCGCCAAAAAGGGCAATCAGAAGAAGACCGAAGCCCAATGCGCCGATTCCACCGCGACAGTCTAGCATTATCACCCTTTACGTGTCCGGAAGAACCCCAGGAGAGTTCAGCACCGTACTTTCAACCGTATACATGGATGAAGCTCAAGGTATTCAGAAAAGGGAAGCCATCTTTATCGATAATTATGAAGTCGTTCCTTTCGATATTCCTCCGCTGGTCGCTTCATCACAGTATGATTTGATGTTGGAGAAATTCATTCTTCCGACGACTGACGACAGTCTGATAAGCAACACCATATCTCAATACGAAACGCAAAGCTTGGAAAGTATCCTTGGTGAAGTGAGCAGATTCGTTGCAACGGAGACAACTGGACCGATAGCAGAGACGGCCGATGCCGCAGCTGCTACTGTTTATGTTATTGAAAAGAGCGTACGCGATCAAGGGAGATAAATATAAGAGATCAATAATTAATTTTATAGTTTACGCTAAGCTTAAATTATCAGGAAGAAATGAATGAAGAATTCAATTGTCTGGTTGCTTATCTTTTCACGTCGTTCTCTCTCAAACGAAGTAGGTAAATGAAACCAAAAATAGCGAACTGACGAACACGAAAACTTGACAAGCTTTTTATAAGTTTACATTTATAGCCTAAAAAATACTGAGAGCAAAAAGAATAAAGTAATATATCTCTCAGGAATATATTTATATGATATATATTGAGATTATTTGTCGACTTTGATAGAAAAATAGTAAATTGTGTAAAAAAATCATTCCCAGATGTTTATGAATACAGTCAGACCAAAGCGGTTTTCGGTATCGATTAAATCACTAGGTAAAAGAAATGAATGTTTACACGTACTACAGTTAGTAACTTTCATAATAATTGTATTATAATTTATGACATAAAATGTTGCCATAAGAAAAAAATATACGGCGAATCAGCTCAAGGTAAAACGAGAACACGAAATAATAAAATTGCATCGAAGAACGGCTTAAATATTCAAAGAAAATGAGCCTTCTTTTGTTGTTCAAAATGATTACTACATTAATATAATTAGTTAGTTTGATAAGGAAAATGCCAACCTTAGTGTAAATTTGTATAACATATCTAGCATAGTATATAATAGGTTAATTTATGATTAATAGTCCATAGGTATTGGTTAATATTGTTTTGGTTTATAACCAATGGAGATCAACAGAAATGTGTTTGAGAATTGAAAGTAGTTATCCACTTTTTAGAATTGTAGAATCCATTTCAAGACTTATTGAAGTCATTCAAAATGTGTAATAGTTATAATCAAAAATAGCAAGTAAACATAGTTTAGAAAACATCCAAACTCCAAGTTTATGATAGTTTTGGATTCAACTGGGAAAATGTTTTTCTATGGCTAAACACAAGACTTGTGTTTGCAGATTGACTTCTAATCAAGAGATTTCTCAAACAAAATTTCTCAACTGAAAGGAAAAGTTTTGCTGAGCCTCTTTTAGTATGTGATTAATTTATCAAGAAATAAGTTGATAAACTTTTATATATACAAAAATCATGCTCTCCACCATTGTTATAAAATACCACATTATAACTGTTGCATTCCTCAACCATTTGTGTATTTTTATTTAGCCATCATTAAATAAAACATATTATACATTTAAAACTTAAATTAAATACATCTAAAATCATGCAACTGTATTTCATAAAACTCTATATAAGACTACATATAACAGTCCACCGTCACATTGTTTAGTGACAGACAACAGCTATAATTTTCTGCACTTCGGCACTCTTGAATCACCTACATCGATATCCACAAGTTTTATTGTAATAATTACTCAGTATAATACGGCTAAATTCAATTAAATAGATAGTAAATCAAACATACCTCTTTGTGACAACTATCTGGCGTTAATAAAAATGCTAACAGGCATTGCAATATTAAATACAATATTAGAACTTACTTAATTTAATCAAGCATAAAGAAAATATACATGTAGAAATTAAAAGATAGATAGAATAGCTATAGCAGTATATTATTCATTTATTTTAGTTAGTTATTATATTTATCTATTTATAATTACTTGATCATTTAATGATATTCTCAACATTTTAATAATAATTAAAATGGTGGATTCTACTTTCAATGTCAAATAACGATTAAGTTTATTTTGTTATCGTCATGTTTCATATTTTAAGTTTATTTAATTACCGTTGTATTAAATACGATGTAAAGGTGACCATGCGATTGAATGTGAATTTGGGACCTTGTACAATATAATACAAAATTAATAATTTTATTATTGTAATATAATAATTATGTTTGGATAACAATAAACTCAAATGTACTGTAAAATATTACTTGTGTGTCATTTTTACAACATTATCCTATCAAAAATCCAACACAACCCATTAAAAAAACAGGGAACAATAAATTAAAATTTTTGAATCTAAGCTAGAAGTGTGCCCAATGATCAGAGAGATAGATTTACAATCCAAAACTACTATACTTTCGTTTCAATAATTAATTATGAGGAATTGAAATTACAGAATAATACAGTATTTTTTTTACATATTAGTTGCATAACTGAATATTGCTCAGTGGTTCCTAAGGTAATTAATAAAAGTTGATGGTAAAAGGTACTATTCAATATTGATTGAGTAAAATTTGCGAGTTTATGTACAAAACTATTCAGTAGCTTTAATAGTTTTTTTTTGTATTAGTATGTTATTTCATGTTTGATTATGCATGAAGTTAGTAATTAAGCAATCGGCCATACTCTTTTCAGCTATAATCAAGTTGGTCATCTTTATTTGAAATGCCAAAAACTTCAAGAAAGGTAAAAAGGTAAATAACAGTTATTTATATCATAATAGGTATACCTTTTTGAAATAAAATAAATTCGAAAGTTTCTCAATGGTAACAATAATTATTGTTTATAATTTAACTAAAACACAGTACATTTAGAGAAACATTTAAAATTAACATCCATTATGTTCGTGACAATACGCCATGACAGACTTTAAACATGGAAAATGTGACAACTACTGACATCTGAATTAAATACTGTGAAATAACATGACACCTGACCTTTGACTTATGACATGAGAGACCAGACTGCCGCAAGCCGATCAGCTGATCCCACAATCCCAAGGTAAAAAAACCATCCCACACAAAAATACCCAGGTGAGTTGCACTTATTGATTAACTTTTAACCCAACTTTGGATGAGGAAGCGCGTGGTGATAATGCAGTCTTGCTTTTTAATAATGAAATGAAATTATATTTTCCCCTATAATTTATTTAAAAACGTATTTCCAATATATTTTATTCCAGGAAAATCTTGTATATCTAACCTTAAAAGCATTGTTGAGCCATGTGCGCTCCCAATGTTAAGCATATGATATTTAACAAGAACTCTGGCCATAACAATATCACTCCAGCTCTCTTTTCAAAATGATTAAAAAAAGAAAGATAGGGTAATTAAAAACACATTAAGACAAAATCTTATTTAAAAAATAAAGCACAATTAGCCAGTACTACTTCCACGTGTTCAGTAAGTAGTAGAAACAAATTGTGTTTTATTTTTAAAATATAATACCTTTCCACCAAAAATTGACAGTTAACACCTTAAAAAGGATAAAATTTTACATTCTGAGGTTGTAGCCCTCTCTCGGAAATCGGCGAATTAAAAAAAAGGAAAACTTTTAATTAGTCTTCATACCAATAAAAACACAAAATAAAAACTTCATTAAAAAATCTGTCGTTACACTCTTCTGTATGGTTTTAGTTTTTCGTGTTCTAGGAATTACATTCTAAGCTGGTCCTATTCAATCTCTCAACAATAAATTAGAAATGTCCTTTACGATAGATTTCATTAATTTCATAATTATTTATAAAGCAAAATGACTGGCATTATAATTATGTTACAACTATTTATATAAATCTTTTTTGTAGAAATCTTCTCCTATGTAGAATTTTCTGTATGTATGTATGTATAAATGTGCTCATTTTATAGAATATATTATTTTTAATATCATATCTACGAATTATGGTGAATTAATAAAAAATAATTCATTTAGTGTCCTACTTAATTCTATTTTTCTTTTTGGTATGTTGTTATTGGTAATAAAATGTTCTTTGATTTGACTAGCTTGTATTATAAGGTATTTCAAAACCCCTGCTAATTTTTCATATCAAATCCTTTTATACCCTACTTTATTTGACTAAATCAGTAATGGTATGAACCGTCGTTGTTTTTTAGGGCCTCTAGGCGAAACAATGCACTGAGGCGTCTTTCCAGCCCTTCTTATACATCAACGGGAATTTAAACGGATAAAGTCCTTTAAATTATTCATGTATCTTTCACAGTAATAAAAATAGTGCTTTTATTTCTGCACTGAATAATACCATCATTATTTACATTTTTTGTTAAAACTACAACATTTTATTACTTTTATTCTTTTTGTAATGTTTATAGTGGTTATTCTGATTATTTCAACATTTATTTTAGCAAAACCAATAAGACAATATCTTTATCATAAACCAAACATCAGAAAAAGCATAAATTTTCATAATTTATATTAATATGCCATCATATTTTAGTGAGAAGAATAATTTAATACATTATGATTTTAATAGCTACTTAATTGTTAATATTTAGTGCAGTTTTTGCTTAAACAAAATCTACTTTCATTCAAAATAATTTAGTTACAAAATATCATCGCTGTTCTGGAAGAAAACACTAAACATAAAAAAAAATATTGAGTTAGTTTTACCAAAATGTTTCTTATTTCGAACTCTACCGTATGGAAAAATACACTTATTTTTGTAAATTATACTTTATGAAAAGGGTATAGCATTTCAAACATTTGAAAAACTTCGAAGTCCAGTTACTTAAAACTAGTATTTTTCATATAATTCAAGACATCGACTGAGGGTGCTTGATGGAATTTCAATATTAAATTTGGATTATTGAGATTTTGTACACTTGGAAGGAATACATGGAAGTGTACAAAATCTCAATAATCCAAATTTAGTATTTTTCAGTTAGTGCCTTCGTCTAGAAGAACGAGGACATAAAATAATTATTTCGAAAATGAATTCCACACTGAAACATAACAATACGTTAAAATTACTTGCTTCTATCTACTCTTAGAAGATATCACACAAAAATATTATTGCTTTTGATTTGGTATTTTAAACATTACATAGGTTCTCAATGATAGAAATATTCCAATATTCTATCACATGTTATATAATGCACCCACAGGTGTATGTTTTCATTAATTACTATTGATACGTTCTTAGCTATCATTACAAAGAGTTACATTACAGTGCCAGAACCTGCTTGGCGACCTATGATCCGCGGCAGAGGCCTTCTGTACTCAGAAGATGGGGTTCAATTTCCGGCGGATAGAGCTGAACCTCTGAAGCCTCTCGCTACTAGAGTCATGGCCAACGGGGTGGAAGTAATTGTGGCGGGAGACGGACAGTCGGCGAGCGACGGAGGAAGATCCAAACTGCTGCGAGGATTGCCATCCAGACCGATCGTTCTTGCTCCTACAACTCTCAAGGAAGACATCAGAATGACGATGCCTGCACATCAACAGAAGGTTTTTTTAAATAGATTTTAGCAGTCAGTAATTATTATTGTTATAAAACATTAACCTTTACTTACTACATTAAAAAATAAAAGTTATTTGGTTGTACAAGAATTATAGTTGATGGCTATTTCAGTTTCACGCTTCAGCATGAACTATAAACTATATTTGATAATTCTTGTAGAACTAAATACTTTAATATGTTTACTTCACTACAATGCAGTCTGACAATTCAATCAATGAATAAAGTCATTTAGCATGTTTCGCAAAAATTATTGACTCTGTATTTGCAATATACCAGCATGGAATTGTACTTTAATATGGAAAAAGTGGGTGATTTTGAAGGAGCTTACAACCAACAAAAAGTTTTTCACTTTCATTACTTATAGCAGCGATGCACAACCTATTTGAAAGAAGGACCAGTTTATCCATTTTCTAATTTTTCACATGTCGCAAAGGGAAAAAAGTGTTGGAAAATAATCATTTATCATACTAGACGAGATGCGCATTTTATTATTTTTAATTAAATAGTTACATAATTTTACTACTTATAACTCGTTATTTTGGGCCGCAACAAATGCCATTTTGTCATCGGGCCGCGGATTGTGCATCACTGACTTATAGTAACAATTACTATTTTGGAGACGGCCATGTTTGATCTAAGCAATAATTTTAATTTCAAGTAGTTAAGTGTGTAAATGAAATAATCGAAAATAAAACACACATAAAATAATAATAAGTGAAAATAATGACAATATTTGTCTAATGGTGTTAAAACAAGATCGCTAGTATTTTCTAAATTCTTTTCTATTCAACAATGTCATAACAGCATCCCACCAAGATTTTTAAAAAAAAAACTTCCTTATTTATTCATCTTTTTTCTTCAATTCACTATATGACTATGTTTTTTTTTATAATTTAATAGCACATTTTGCATGCCCATAATTGTCACTATATCGTCATGAACGAAACTAATTTCAGAAGCCTCTCCCCAACCCTCCCCGAGAGTCCCTTCTGTCGTCTAGCACGTCCACGTCAACAGTCCAGCACATTGCTCCTGCAACGGCACGTCTGCGTCACAACTATGTCATCAAGACCTGTTTCACAACATTTACGTATCTGACAACACTGATTCACAAGTCGAGGACTGTTGTGTCAACTTATGAGAGTGTAGTTTCAACTGTCACAACAGAATCTATCCCCACAGCACTTTTGCAGCCCACTCAAGTAAGACTAACCAATTTCTAAATCTTTTCTTTTCGCGCAATTTTCCTCAGTTTACAGTGACATGTTAATCTGATCGTGTTATTATTGAATAACAGATATAATTATTAAGGTGATTGTTGTGAACAAAAATGTAGAATTAAACATAGATGTCACGAGTATTGGTCATATTACAATGTTTGGTCATACTAAGGAATGTTGATAGATCTCCATCTCACCCAAAAAGTCACATCACTGCTGGCAAGAATCATTCCTCAAGAAATTTCTGTCAAATACAGCTCGCAGTTAACATTTGAAAAAAAATGTATAGATTTTAAAGATAATGTAGCCTTACCCCCTCCTCTTATGGCAGATTTGACGACGTATAATTATGATCATTAGATAAAATTAAAAAAATTTCTATCAGCCTTTAGTTTTATAATGCTTGTCTAAAAATAATAATGATGCCCTGAGAAAGCTAGCTCATCGAAAAAAGAAAAAATTGACATTTAAAATTTTATGATATAAAAAACAGATACTTATCTTTGAACTTTAATATTGCATGATTATTACGTTATTGCCTTGCAATGTGTTGCATGCTTAATAACTCGTCTGCTAACCGGCAACATAATAATTACAATATGTTTATTACCAAGAAGATAATTGCTATTATATTAAAAAATCCATGTTTGCTATATTTATTTATAGACAAAGCTTCCGAGTGCTGAAATATTCCAGTCAACAGTCATCAGTCAAAATTTGATAGCTTCACTTCCTAAGATAGAAAAAAGAAATGATGATATTCAGAATCTTTCTGATGAAAACGGACTACAGCCCTCTGAAGTTACTCCAACAATGACCAGTTGTTCGATGGCATCGTGTCCTTGCACCGTAACTCTCACGGAATCTTTGGCGGACCGACAAAAAACTAAACTTGTTAATGAAGTATCAGATGAAATAGAAATCGTACCGTTACAACTGAAAAGGTCTCCACCAAAACCGTCCAAGTATGGATCTACCATAATGGATATATCTCCCACTACAATAAGCGACTTTAAAAAGGACAATGTTAAAAACACTAAATATGTCAACCAAAAATTTGATTCAGAAAAAAATGGAGGAGCACCGTCTGAAAAGGTTATCCAAAAGTACACAGAAATACTTAATGATGCTTCTAATCAAGATGTCAAAAAGACCGACAATAATAAACTTAATAAGAAAAATGAGAAAGAACCTGATAAGGTTGCCAACAAAAGGAATACTACAGAAGCTAATACTGATAAAAGAAGACCACAAATTGGCTTAGATAAGGAAGCACAAAAACCGCAAAAGACAAAGTTTCAAGTTGCCGATCTTCTTAAATTAGGTACCCTTGGTATAAAGCGACTCGCTCCTATGATTGAGCAGATGACTGGAAACTTGAAAAGAAGACAAGAAGAACTCAGCAGACACACAACCACCACAATCAAACCGGTCTCGGAGCTCACTGCTTATGTTGTGAACAAAAGAGTCGACAGTATTGAAGGTGAACAAGACCATAAATTGAGTACTTTCCCAATATACATTCCGGTAGATGAAGATATTGAAACTGCTGAATCCCAAAATTCTTATTCAAACTCCAGCATACGCAGAAATGTCGCTTGGGTATCGCAAAATCTCAAAAACTCTAGAACTAATCTTGGGTTTACAAAACCTGTACATGAAAGTCCATTACTGAACGGAGGAATACCAATCAGCCCTGGAGAAATTATCACTGCTAACTCTGATGTAATCGTTGGTAAGCCTGCTGTCGGAGGTCCTAATATCGGACATCTTGGAAATAAACAAATCATCCACGAAAATATAGCACATAATCAAGACAGCCATTCCCAATCTTCTCATTTCCATGATATTAGAGCGCGGCCACCACAGAGAGGCCAAGGGTTAAAACAAATTCCTTTCATACGGGGAGATGACTCTTATGATTTGAGGCCTCCGGTAATGTCAGCCGCTCCACGTCCATTCATGAAAGAAAACCATCATTTACCTCCTGGAGTTGGACATTTTGAACAAAATAACAATAATAACAATAGACCGCGCCCTCACGCTAGTAATCAAATTGACATTGTGAAGTCAGAGAGTGTTTCGTGGGTCGATAATCGTCAGCTACCTCAGCCGTTTAGTAAAACAGGAAATGAACAAAATCAACCTCACAACACTTTGATTGATCATGTAGGGGGCTCGATTCACTCTCCTGTCAATTTATTAGAAAACCACGGCCGTCCAGCATTCCTGGACTATATTCCTTCACTTGGCTCGCCGGCCAGCTACCAAAACTACATTAAAAACAATTTAATTACGCGTAAGAACCACGATGATAATGCACAACAAAACATTTTAGACAAAAACAAACCGGCTCCCTCCAAGACTTTGACTACTTCAAATAAGCACATAACCATCTCTTTTCAAAATCAAAACAGCTTTGTTAAAGATGCACCGGAACCAATACTGTTGACAGATTTGGTTCAGAAAACTACAGTAAAACCATTTTTAGTAGATATTCAACCGTCTCGCGTAGCCAATGTTATTATTCCTCATGGTAGCACCACAGCACTCATATTCGCCGGGTCTTCGGAACCTCACAAAAATGGAGAATATATTGATGATCCTTTACCTTATCCGGAACCAGGCTACTTTGGAAGCTTCAGTATCGATGCTCCTCATATGACGTCTGTTCACGTCGGAGGAACAGTTCCCTTAAATCAAAATCCACCTATTTTGAATCTACAACAAGGAAAACCGTTTACTCACAACGGGAACAAAAATCAACACAGAATACCCCTTGCTTTCAATCAAAACAATGATCAAGTTTACAAGCAAAATAATGATCAGAAGATTATCCACAATGGAGCTATCGCAGCGCACGGTAATCAAGGAAACCACCCTGATCCATCAGTTATGCATCACGGTATATCTGGCTTAAATCAAGATGTGAAACCTCCGCCCGGTCAGAGATGGAAATTCGAAGACGTAGCGCACGGTAAAAGGCCAAACGATCACTTCCGTGGTCAAGAACTGCACGGACAGAAAATCCCACCGCCGATGAGCAACCAAGAGAGTAATATACATTTTGGTCCTCATCACTTAATGCAGAAACCCAAATTCCAATTCGGACACGATGTCAATGTTCCTCCACCGGTCGGAAATAAATTCTTCAGCGAAGCAATAAATAATATGAAGCCGATCAAAAACGATTACGCCACTGACCTGGCGGTGCCCCCTCCTCCTCCGCCCAGCGTCCAAGTCAAGTACGAATCAAACGTAGGAGCGGCCTCATCAGATTTTAATAGATTCAACAACAATAACCGGGCTCCGCCTCCTCAACAGCAGTACACGAATGTTCCACCAAAAATAACTTCAGAAGTATATTTCGCTTCCACTGCAGCTCAAGGAGATTTTGGCCAAAGACTTAAACCTTTCAGTGTGAATGTACAACCCGCTCCGAGTGTGGAATATAAACCGACGCCTGGCTTCCACCGCCCGCAACAAAGTAATGAATTTAACACGTTCAACGGTGGCCTTGTTACTTTGAACGCTGGCACTAAAGTCAACATTCCTCACATACAAGATTCCATTCCTTTAAGAAATCAGAATATTAACATTCAAGATACCATTCCTCAGAGAAACCAAAATGTGCACATTCAAAATTCTGGAACGAGTGCAAATCAATTTTCTATACCTCAAGGAGGCGGTCTCATAACTTTGAACACCGGCACCAAAGTTAACCATCCTAATATACAAGATTCCATTCCTGTAAGAAATCAGAAGATTAATATTCAAAATTCAGGAGGGAATGCAAACCAATTTTCAATACCTCAAGGAGGAGGTCTTATCACCTTGAATGCGGGAACGAGTGTCCACAGCTCGCACTTCCCAGAACATACCATATCTGGAACGAGTGTAAATGTACCCCTCTCTCATCAAGAAGTCATCAACCAAAACTTCCACTCTCATAATAGGATAATTCATGGCCAACAGCATGTCACTGGTCAACATATTAACGCTCACAATATCAAAGAATTCCATTCCCACGAAGGAGAATCGACAGGAATACCAATCGGAACTAATTTTGCAATCAAAGTGGAGCCTCAGATTCCTGCTTATAACGGTATTAGAGTCGGCGTACCAGGTGTCCCCGCTGCTGATTTCCGACCTCAGGAAAAAGGTCCTGAAATAATTGTTGGCGGAAACAGTTGGAAAGCTGGTCCCGGAAGTGATACGGATGACGATTTTGTGGATCAGATTGGAATTTCAGGTGGCATTCCTGACAGTCTACAAAATGGCAATGAAAAAGTACACGTTGTTCATGCCAGCACTATGAAAAATTACAGTGTTTCCAAGCCTGCTTCCACCCCTGCCACTCAAGTCTTTAGCCAACAATCGAATAAATTTTCTGGAAGTGCTGATTCTATTCAGGTTAAGAAAAATGTAACTGAAAACATAAAACTTGGCGGACAGCCCCCGACCACGCAACACATTATGTTTGGCATTCAAGACAGTCAATCAGCTCATTTGAGTCAGAATCATACATTGAAACAGAAACCAATAATAAGAGATAATAATGTGAAACAGACTCAATTTGTCTCAAATCAGTATGCCGAAGGTTTTAATAAAGATTTGTTCCAAAATCTTCATACCAACACTCAACAGTTCCCAATCTTGGATAGAAATCCAGTCAACGAACAGAACAACAAACCGAGACCCGCGTATTCCCTAACAGAAAGCACCACCAGCAGGATTATTCCCTTGAGATTCGACTATGAGCCCGATAGATTCAATGAATTCAATAAGAATGGAGGATTCGGACAGAGAGTTCCGTCAGCCGGATTGCCGCCGACTCATTACAATTGGGAGCAACAGTCCAGACCAGTATTGATTCCTAAAGAAAAACCAAATCAACAGCAGCAGAGACCGGTCAACGAATACAAGAACGATATTCCTGAATTCATGGCTCCTCCTCCACTGACTACGCAAGCATATAACCCTGCATATATTCCATCAAATTACAACAGTAATCGTCAGCCGGTGTATGATATACCGACAAGAGATGAAACAACTCGCACGTCAGTTAAGCCTATAACCAAACCGACATCAAAGCTTAAGCCCACAACGGCAAAATATGATCCCACAGAAAAGTACAACGGTTTTGTTTCAACTAATGTTTACAAAACAATTGATGAGAACAATCGCCGGAAAGAATCATCCAAAGATATAGCAAAGATCCCCGTTTTGACTTCAACGCCGAGTATACTTTCGAATGAAGTATCAGCTGGATTTAAGCCTCTAAGAAATGCATCCACTCAACGAGATGAAATATTGGTCAGTTCTGAAAATGATTATTCTTATTACACAACTGAACAGAAGAAACCTACATTTAACGCTGATGAAAACATTGGATCTCAAACCGAGCAGCCGTTTGATGAAAACAAATACAAAGAGATCTCTCTGGTTACTCTTCCTGGGCTTCGACAGTCTACTACACCGTACGTTCCAAACTACGATCATAAAATTCCGAGACCTTTTGCTTCGGAGCCGGTATTGAAAAATACCAATATTGAACCGTTATTGAAGACTCCGCAGGGTCAAATGAACCCCAGACCCTTCCAGAGACTTCCAAACAAGAGTGACAATGATAATCTTGTTCTTAATATAGGAGAGATGCCTGGAAGACCGTTTACTTCGGCTGTCGTTTTCCCAGTAACACAACCAATAGCTACGACGACTCAAACGTCCACATCAATAAGACCGTTGCTTTCAGTTCAGAATACTTCTGTCACAGTGTCTAAGAAAGAAACAGATAAAATCATCACATCTACTGTTAATTTAGCAACGAATAAACCTTTCAGAGTTGTCAATGTAACCGTCAACAAGGCACCTACCACTCTGCCCACATTTGCAATTGACACTACGACAAAGCTCAATAGTAATTCATCTATGATGATTGATAATCTCTCACCTCCTCCGCCCACAGTGAACGACAACTTCAGACCGACTGGCAATGATGAAACAATAATGGGAATGAGTCCTCCTCCGAGAACTCCGGCACCCAAAATCAAAAACTTCACTAAGTACAATGAAATTTCTACATACAGGCCGTCTTACAATGTATACAAAAATCAATACAAGAGGCCTGGAGACTACTATAGAGTTAGTTCGAGACCTTTCTCCAGATATACTACTCCGTCAACTCTGGGTCCTGTGAGACAGAAAGTGACCCCTGGAACAACAATCACAAGAATTATGTACCCGTCGAGGTCGTCATTGCCCGTTTGGGATAACCCAGGAAGAATAAAAACCAAATCTACAGTCAGGCAGACAATAAAACCGATGACTTCAATTTCTTCAACCAATACGGTAATAAATGTGAAACCACTTTCCACAGTCGGCCCCGATATTATGCATCCTGAAACGTATCCTGAAGAAAATATCAGCTTCGGCGTAGATGTAAACTCTCAACTGGGATCTAGCATCGTTCCAGATAGAATATCAATAGCAGGAATATATCCCACAGTTGTGTTTGAGAATAGGCCAGATATAGCACCCTCTATAATAAGCGCACCATCAGTTGTAAAGCCAAATCAGCCACCTCCGATTCAAAGTTCAGAGAATGCGTTTAAAGAAAATGTTATTCAAGAAACAGAAAGCCTCAGCATCATTCCAACTGTTGCATTAAATGACAATTTGAAAAAACCTATTAAAACTCTTATCCATAAATTCACTGTGCCTACTGTACAAACAGCAACTAAGACTATCGAAGATAAATTGACAGTCAAACCAATACATCACGCTGGTAATGAGATCAAACAGTCCGATGATGTTCCCATAAAACTTCCAGAGAAAACATTGACGGCTATCACATATACAACAACTTTAGCCGAACCCGCTTCAACAGTAATGACAACTAGGTATGTGACGTTAACTCACACATTGACTGTTACTCAAACTAAAACTAGCCTAGTCAGTCCACTCGCAGGCTCCGCAACTCAAACATTGGTACTGACCAACACTCAAACATCAACTGTAGTCGATGTTGTTACCGAAATCCACACTCTTGTACAACCCACAACCATTGTTCAGACAATAACAGAACATGTGCCACTTGCGACTCTTCCTTCGTGGGAGACTAAATACCCTAAAGTACCCATAGAGCCCACACAGGTACGAGAACGCCCTTACATGACAAGAGAGAGAGAAGTTATTAAACTAGATGACGTGTCGTTATCATCTGACGAAGAGGATCTCATTATCACACCTGATAACTCTACTCTTGAAGTTATTATCCGTAACAATACATCAAGTCAAGAAGACAACGACACTTTCTTCGTTGTAATGAACAAGTCGCAAAACGGAGGAAGCGGAACAAATGTGAATCCACCTTTGGATGGAAACGATTTCGACGGTGCCACCAGGAACGAGGAAGTAGGAAACAATGGCGTCTCTCATGTTCTTCTCGGAGAGATTTTGCTTGCTGGAACACCATACTTAGAATCCCCGCAAGTTGTCAGCCCTACAGGTACGTGTAAAGTTAAACATTAAAAATACAAAGTAACTGAAAAATAAACTAAATATATCAATGTTATTGAATGGGATAAAATGATCAATGTAGGGGCAGGTAGTGTACCTTTGGAGACAGTTACTAACTTTTGAAATACGCAACTAAAAATCCCTCAAAAATACGTATAAATGCTATTTTTGTCACACAGCTTCACTCATCTGTCAAAAGAACGATAAAGAGTGTGTTGTGTTTTTAATTAACACACACAGGTAAAATCACTGTCCAAAGGTACAATCACCTTTGGAAAAAATCTCCTTTTCGGGAAAGGTGATGTTACTGAAGAGTAGGATGATGTTTTCAATTATTAAAAATACGAATTTTACAGACAATTGATTGATAAACATAAATACAAAATCATTTTTCTTCTATCGTGTTTCGTTGCTGAGAAAAAAGTCATGAATGAAAAAATTTTAAAAATGTCCAAAGGTAAACGACATGTCCTTAATGTGGTGTCATGATTTGGTGATTTCGTTACCATTTTACCTAGGGAAATGATTTTTTCAAAAGTGTTTAATTCTTTTTAATGTCAACAGGTGTGGGATATGGCAAAGAGTGTCAACCGGACTGCAAAGCTTCAAGAAATGAGAGATGTCAACGGCTTCACGGCTTGATGAAATGTGTATGCCGACCAGGATTTGCCAGGATGTTCCCTGATAGACCTTGTAAACGTAAGTAATCGATACTAGCCAGTGAAACTGTAAATTCATTGTTTAATACATTTTCACTATCGAAATAGGTAAAATCTAGTAAAAATACGACTTAACTTGAAATATGCTTTCGCTGTAACATATCCACCGATATTTAGTTTAATATTTATTTAAATTTACGTCATTGTATTAGAACGAAGTAACCACCAAATTCACAGAAAATATTATTGCCTTATCACATATTAACATTTCTCTTTATGAATATTATTTATTCCGTAAGAATCATACACAATTCGAAAATTTTAAATTCGTAATATAAATACTATTATTTTTAGCAACTTACACATATTCCCTGAAGCTGGCGCTATCAAATCGAGGAGGGGCTCGCCTTAAGTACAGCGATGACCTATCAGATCGTTCCAGCGCTGCATATAGAGAGTTGGCATCTGCAGCCCATGCTGGTCTCGACCGCATGGTCATGCAGTCTGATCTGAGAGATGTATACCATGGAGTACATGTTGACGGATTTGCTCCAGTGTCCTTGAAAACTGATGAAGATGGAACTTATGATGCAGTACTTAATCGATTCTACGTTCAGGTAATCAATTTGTATAGTTAGTTATCTGATAAATAATACATAATGAATATTATAAAAATAAACACAATGCAACAAAAGCATATCAAAAATACTATAAATTAATCTAGTATGTTCAAATAACTTATAACAATAAAAAAATATATATATATTAATTTCCAGTTGTCAGATAACGCACACGAGACCAGACTCAAAGAGGTAATGGAAAAATATTTGAGAAATAATAACTTTAGCTTGGGAGGCACAGACGTATATGCTGCAGCTGAACTAGTTGACAAATTGGAAGTAGGAGGTAATTACGAAAGATATATATATTTGAAAATCACTTGAAAAGTTAAAATTATACTCAAAAAATATGTCGCAGTACAAAATAATTATTAAAAGCTTATTTTAAAAATTATAAAAAATTATTAAACGTTCATTTCTCCATTCTCCTTAAATTGACACTGTATTTATTTAATTTCAATACATATTTTATCATACCTACTAACTTTTTACAGATTTCAACGAATGTATGAGTAGTCAATTCCATGACTGCTCAGAGCATGCGGAATGCTTTAACTTAAGAGCGACATACACATGCAGCTGTCGAGAAGGATTTGCAGATCTGAGCGTTAACCCGCAATATCCAGGACGGGTTTGTTCAGGTACTAATATCTTATATGAATACCATTGCCTTTTGAAAGATAAAATAATTTTGATTAACCTGTAAAACCTATATCAGCTACCTGAAACTAATCATAGCACACAGGTGATCTCTTATACCATTGCACCGCAACCAGTGTGCCGCGGCACACCGGTGCGTCGCGAGACAATCCCAGGTGTGCCGCGGCGCAATACGCCCAAAATTAGAAAAAATCACATTAGAAAAAAATCAAAACCATTCGATTGCTGAAATCTCCAATAATTTTTTTCTCGTGAAAACAAATACGTTATTTTATATAATGGAATAATTTTATTAGTATTTGCACGAATAGTGCAACTATTTACAATGATGGGGAATAAAATGAAGGTTGTCTTGTGTGTAAAACGAAAAATTTTAAGGTAATGATTAAATATTGCGAAGTATTGGTCGCGAAAAATTTCCCAGTGGAATTATTACAAACAATGAACGAATGTATCAAAATAATACACATTATCAAATCAAGATCCATAAATATCAATCACGATTCTCAGCTCTATCATCTCTTTTTAAATAATCATTGGATGAACATGCTACATTGATGACATCTTTGAGCACCTGAATGAATTAAACAAAAAATGAAAAGTTATTGACATGCTCTGACAACTACAAACAGAAACTCACACCTTGGCAAAATGAGTTACGATTAGGATCATTGAAAAGGTTCCGAAGGACCGACGAAGCTATTATTGAAAACAGAAAGATTATTTTAGATTTGGCCAAACACAAATAGGCAATACTTTTATACACTAAACTTACCTTAGCTAACGTTTAGTAGTTAAGCTTATCTATTTTTTTAGATTTTATAATATAAAACTTTCAAAAAAAAATGTCCTTAGTTTTCCATAAATTGGAAAAGGTAAAAGGGTTTTATTGGCTTATATTAAAAAATATATTAGCTACTATTTCAAATTTATTAAATAAGTTTTGTTTACGAAATTTACATATTTTGACTAGTAAGGTGCCGGGAAATACTAATGAGTGCTTAGGTATGCTGTGGGTGAGAAAAGGTTTCGGAGCAATGTCTTATACTATGGATTCACTGATATCAAAACTGGCCTCATAAGCAAAGACGGCTATAAATTTGATTTCACATTTTATCTTTTGCGATTAAAAATAGATAAAAAAATTAACAAATGATTTAATTTTCTAACATTTTCTTTTCATAGCGGAGCCAATTGGATGTGAACGTTGCCACTATCACGGAACCTGTTACAACCGCGACGACGCCAAAGTTCTTTGCGAATGCTTCCAGTGGTACGCTGGAGAATCATGCCATATTAATCTCAAAGGTAAAAAACAATCATCAAAGTACGTAATAAAATTCTCCGAAAGTATATAAGTTACATATGTGAACTAAGTGAATATTTTATTACAGTGATATTAATCTCGCTGTCGACAATTGGCGCACTACTCATCATTTTACTACTATTCTGTGTGGTGGTGACATGCGCGCGCAGAAGAAGAGGAAGGGACAACCATTTGCGACAGCATCACAACACCATTATCAACTCTTGCTTGCCACCAATGCACCAGGTTTACAAATAATTCCATATTAATTACTTTTATCCAAATTGATACGTATACAAGACAAATACATTTATGTTATTTGTGTTTTATCAGGTCGGAATGCAAGTTTCAAAAATCCATTCTACTTTGGATAAACGAGCACTTATTCAGGAAAGAGGAAATGATTCCGGTGGTGAAGGAAGCAGTATTCATAATCTTTCCCTTCCATATATCCCTGCCAAGGTAAATCAAAAGCGATCGCAAACTCAACTTTGTTTTTAGATAGTTTATTTTCTTTTTCTTTTGACTTAATGGAATGGTAAAACGGAATATTGTTTATTCAAAACTTAACAGCAGAGATAAAAAGTGGTAAATTTAATATCTCTATTTGTAATGTTGTAAAAGCATGCTCATGTATTTCTTCATAACTTTGCAGAAAGTATCACAAGCATCTCATAAGTCGGGAAAGAAGCTTTCACTGACTGGCGGAGTACAGCCAGCCAGAGAAAAGAAGCCTTTCACCTTGATGATACCGCGTGCTAAATACTGCCCGGCTCCAAACACTTCACCGATGATCACAGCTATCGAATGCAGGTAAAGTATTTTCAGATGGGATTTTAAAGTACATATTGCAGATAACATATTCACAATGGGGGCAAATATGAGCAATAAACGCCCAACGGCGGTGCTGATTAGCACGAAATTGGTAAAAACCCATGGTCCTATTTAACTCATCATAACTTTAACTTTTTTTACCATTCTATGACAACTGTTACTCAGTTGCTCAAGCTCTCTTTTATCGGATAGATTAGGGATAGAAGGATAGGGCTAGAACAGGACTACTAGTTGGCTAATCGCTATCGCTACGCCCTGTTTTTTGAGAATCGGATGGGTAGGAGAGAGTTTTAGATATCACAAACACTCATGACTACTAACAGAAATCCATAAATCGATTGAAAGATCAATTTATGAAACTGTCCGCACTGGGACTTGAACCGAGACATCTGTATACGTAAGCCAACGACGTTACCAACTACGCCACGGAAACTACTAATTAAGCGGGCAATGTTTGTAGAAAATTGGCTCAAATCCTCAAATCCTCAATCTAATCAAACAATCTTGTGAATAAGATTATAAACATGGCCATTCTAAAAAAAAATTAATTGCCATAACAAAGAAGCCGAAACAACGTTTCTACTCCACCAATTGTTTAAAACCGCGATTTTATGGATTATTATGTCTCCATTGCTAAATCAGTGGCTCTAATTTTTTTAAATGAAAATAGATTAAATAATTTACCGAGTAATATCGTTTGGCATTTGGCATAATATGTAGTGCATTAGACTATGTAGATTTTTCAAAACATAATTCAAGTATTTGTCTCAAGTCATGTAAAACGAAACACAATAGTATTTAAGACATCGACTGAGGGTGCTTGATGGAATTTCAATATCAAATTTGGATTATTGAGATTTTGTACACTTCCATGTATTTTGTCACTAACGACCCGGGTTTCGCCTTTCGGCATCTTCAGGCATTCGTGTGCTCGAATGCCTGAAGATGCCGAAAGGTGAAACCCGGGTCGTTAGTGACAAAATACATGGAAGTGTACAAAATCTCAATTAATCCAAACAATAGTATTTATATACTAAGCAAAATATGTGTCTTTTATTACATAAGCTAATATGTTTTTTTCAAGTTGATACACCCCCGTTTTGCAACATGCTCAAAACTGTACATTAAGTCGTCTTTAAATATGGCAACCTAATTTTGTACCGCTTGGCAGACAAATAATATTCCTTGATACTTCACGGTAAAATCATTGTCCGAAATTTCAGTTCAGTTCGAAATATACCCCGCAAGTTGGAAAAGTCTTAGTATACCTGCAGAGCGATAACCGTTTGAAATAATGTTACCTACCAGTCAAAAATATTGCAATGTTTGTACTTCGTTGTTTTCGTTAGTTTTCATTTGGTCTTCGACGCGTAAACGTTGTTTGTTTTTTTCCCCCCTGTCGGACAGGGCAATGTTTTAAGTTTGTTTGCCAACGCGACGCTTCATTTTAATTTGTCTTTAAAAGTAAAATGCTTTTTAAACTTGCGGTATTGTTATGTAGCTTCTGTGTTTTTGTATAATGTGGCCTAATTTTTAACCGTAATTACTTGTAACTTCAACGTAAATATAACCGCAATGTGCTAATTAAACCACTGAATCTAAATAACATATCGAAGTGTTATTTATATTGAGATCCTACTGCGCACATCCTGGATGTTGATAACTCACTAATTCACTCCCTATTCGACCGGGTGTTCTCAAAGTGATAGTGTAAAAATATTTTTTGAAATGTAATGGATCTCTGCAATGGTGGCAAGTATAGGAAGTTTCTCCTGTAATATTTTGGTTTGCAAAAGCACGACACATTCTTCTAAGAATTGTACCATCTTTTTTTTTCACATGATAGTTATCTTCAAAGATTTTGAAAGGTCGATAAAAACGTGGAGGATGTGTTGTCATCTATCATCATAAATTTCATCTATAAACGTATTTTCATCCATATTTAGGGATTGAATTTTGCAATGAATAGGGTGAAAATTCCAACTTACAATTACTCGAAAACAAGTTTGGATGTTCTTCTAAAGGTGTTTCGTAATAAGCTGATCAACTTCTTTCAACAATATTTTGAATTTCAAATAGTTGTGCAATATTAATTTTTATCTTTAGTAGTTGTATGTTATTTACTTTAATTAAATTTCAAATGTTGGAGAGTCCTGGTCGATTCAAGAGATAAGACTGCACAAACGCTCGATTACAACACAACATTGTGATATGTTTTGTTATCATTAATTCTGAGATAATCCATAAAATATGGCATAATTGCCGACATTGCAACAAATAAAGCAATAAGGATAAAATTAATGCATTGCTTGTTAACAATTAGTGTTTAGACAACAAAAAAATAAAAAAATATTTCAAGAGTTATGAACGATTAATGTCTGCTATATCGAATGACGCGTTCCCCGGAGAAGCCAACGTGTTAAGACATATATATTGTTTTGTTTATTGAATGTTGTGCTGATTAATTGTGTTTTTTCAGAGATACTAACAGTGGTGGAAAGAGAAAATCGAGCGGAGAGAGCAGCAACGAAGCTAAGCTGCTGACATATTTGGACGCCGGACCCACCGTAAATGAACATGTGAGAATTATTTCATTACAGATTTGCAAGACTCGTAGTAGAACAAAATATATATTTGATAACTTTTTTATCTTTCAGGCAAGGAGGAAACAAAGCAATGAATCATCATACAGTAATAGAGGGATGCCGCAAAAGTATTCAACAGGTAGGAAGAAATAATGACTATTGAAAGTAAAAATTGTAAACAGTTGCATTGTTTATTAATAAATAACTGTTGAGATGTAACAATACAACGAATCATTCTTTTTTTTTCTTAATTGGTACCATCGTGTATAATATATAATTACTAAAATTGATAATAATTATTAATACCTCACTTATTAGTATCTAATTGCTTTTGTAAAAAGCATGTTTACATGATACATTAGTTTTTTCTTTTTTCGTAATATATGACGATACAGGTAATCTAGAAAATTTAAATTTACAAACCTGTCGATTGGGAGCCCATAAAGTTTTATCAAGATCATGAAGCTTCATGAGCACCATTGGAATTTCAAAGTGGCTGAATGATAAAGAGCAGATGAATTTAATTACAGGAGCACTGGTATCCGCTGGCTTTAAGGTATCTACAACGGTATCCGGAGGAATGGTTGCAGCAAATAATGGAGACGCAGACTCCTGCCACAAGGATCCTATGATTCATCATCACCAGCGAGATGACGACGATGAATCGTCAATCGCCAAGTCAAATACTCTACATACGCATAATCAATCGCAGTTTAATTCACTCAGAAAAGCATACAGGTAAAAATGAAGATCTATATAATAAATGTTACGAATAAATCTTTTATTTCTTACTATTGATACTTGATGAAAAGACAACATGAAAACCTATATGTGTAGAATATATGGTAGACATATATATGTTACATTATATATTTAAATAGACCTGTTTCCCTCGATTATATAGAGTATTCTCAATTGAAATTTCTCGTGAAGATTTAGTATTGTCACCAACTAAAAATGCTCACTAGTTCAGCCAGACCAGTGTGATTGTTTTAATAAAAATGGTGGCGTAATTTACTTTACACTGTAAATAGTTTTCGTTATTGTCGTTATATCAAAAATGTTTCAATAAAAACACATCTCTAATATATTACGGAATGTCTTTTCAAATATTATAGAAAAAAGGTGATTATTTGTTAAAACTTTTCCTTCGGAAATATTTTATCGCGAAATAACCTACATTTACTTAACATATTTATTTATTATCGTTAGTTGAGACGTTGAAATTTTTTTTAAAGCAAAAACCGACAATGGACTCACTTTCTTTTTGGTTTAAAGCAAGCAATGAATTGGTGGGCATCAATAAATTTAAAATAATAATTGTCGTATGCATCTTTTCACTGATATTCTATAAATTTCAGCCAAGAAGACCTCAATGATTGGACAGATGCTGAAAGAAGAATAGGAGAATTGTAAGACTTTAATCTGTATTAACTTGTGATTAAATACTTTTGATATCTAATAAAACCACATCAGTTAGTCTTAAGAAATTACTAAATCGCTGAGAAAGGAAATAATTTTTCACTATTTAATTATTTCAATAAACTAAAAATATTAAATATTTTAAGATTCAAATGATAATACAAATTTGTGACATATTAAACGAATGGAAAATTTTTGAAAACATAATTGAATAAGCATAATTAGAAAATTTATTTTTATACACATAAATTATCTCTTTACTTTTTTCCTTTGATAACTCTCTTTCTTTCTAAATTTCTCTTATTAGTAATTGAATTAAATGCGAAGTAGTGGATTCAAACCCATTTTAATAAATTTGGATTATTGAGATTTTGTACACTTCCATGTATTTTGTCACTAACGACCCGGGTTTCGCCTTTCGGCATCTTCAGGCATTCGAGCACACGAATGGACTCGAACTGAGAGACAGTAAACAGTGTCTAACGCTTATATAGAAGATACAAATGCGACAAATATCATTTACGAGGCAATACATTATCCTCAGTCGATGTCTTAAATTATACCATTTTAATAAGTAAAATGTTCTCATCGATTGCGACAAAAACTTTTAATGTCTTCATAGTGCAGTAATGAATCACGAGCAAACTTAACAATACGTAGTGTCACTTTCAGAACAATGTCAGAAGCCCGCTCATTCGATGGGACTTTGGTGAAACCGTCCACTAAGATGATGAGAAGCACCACCGGATCAAACAAGTCTTCAGCTCATTACACCCAACACGTATGTTTCTTTCTATTCCTATTTAAAACAAAATATATCAAAATAAATATAATATCATTGATGTTTTAACACCAAACTTTATGTCAGTAATTTGAGATTCGTTTTTTTGTCAATATATCAAGATTAAAATCACTAATTTTTCTATTACGTGTATGGTTGCCAGATTTCTCGCAAGTCAAAACGGGTCATTTCCCCCCCGAGAAAAATAACATATATTTTACTATACACATTACTAATAAAAACAACAATATTATAAATAAAAAGAATAAAAATAGTAAAAATAACATCACTGAATTTTTTCGGGCTTTTGCAAAACTGCTTTAGATAATCATACATTTCGACATAATTAAAATCATAATTCTCAGTGCGCTGTAGGATACAACTAAATTTTCTACAGAAAGTCTATTTCTTTCATTCGTCCATTGAATTTTCATTAGCGAAAATATTTTCTCCACGTTACCATTATGACTTGTTAAGGAAAAAATATACTCACACATCTCCACTATATAGCACAGAATACATGTAGAAATCTGTATGTTTGTATGCTGTCGGTCACAACAACTCATCCCAAACGGCGTACATTAGCGACGTGACGTTTTCACACTTCTTTCTGGCTTCAATTGTTAGTTCAACTGTGCTATTTTCAACTTTCAACTCTCAACATTAAGCTTTTCACCTAAAACTGAAAACGCGATATTTTTGACGTTTCAATACGTAATGAAAAAAGTAATAATAATTGTCGCCTAGCAACAGCTTTATACTAATATATTCCAGTTGAGATAGTAACGTGAACGCAGATATTTGTGTTAAATACTGAGTTTCATGTTAGTAATTTGGTAGAAAGTGAGTTTGGTAAATTCGAAAAACACGGTGTGCGCTTGGAATCGTCATCGAGAATTGGCGTATGGCTCTATGTGGCGCTGCAGAAGCCATTATTAAATGCATATCAACAAGCTGTCTATCGAGAAGTTCTGCGGTGCCATAACAAGATTGCAGGTGGCAAAATTGTCATCTTTTAATTTAGCTAGTTTCAACTTTTAACATTATTATTAATTGGTGGATTATATTTTGTGGGTGTAACAAAAGAGGTACGGTTGACGGTCATATTTTCAAATTTCAACATTAGCTAGCCAACGTCTAAATTTAATAACCTAATATAAGCGTTACATATCTTGGGCGAAGCCGGGTAAAAAATACTAGTATATTATAAATCCCTATATTGCTCTAGAAATTCTTTATCTATCTGAGAAAAAACAACGACCCATTTTTCTGATACTATTTTTTGGTTCCAATCGGCAGATAGCATTTTTGTTTTTTATACCCATCAGAGAAACAAATTGGCGAAATAACAAAGTACCAGCTGTTATGATATTTTTGGTGGTTAAATATTCTACTGTCTTTTCAAGTTTGCATTCTGATATTTTTTTCAGATTCAGCCAACTAAACATAGCAAAGCTTTTCAATGGAATTGTCCATTATTCTATTTACTCAACCATAGTTTTATAAAATTTTACTACTTCACTCTTAAATCTATAAACATGTCCCTTTGAAACTATGTCATCATTTTCATATTTATTTAATATAAATTTCGTCTCTGTAGGTAAAAATTGAACTCTCGATTTTTTGATCGAAATATTTTCAATGGAAAAAATTACACCAAGAACCTCGATGACAGACTTTTTTCTCCCATCTACTCTTAAAATATGGATGTGAAAAAAACTACTAGATCTGAGGAGAAGCACTCGCAGAAGTCAATCGCAGAAGTCACTGGTGAATTCTGGTTATTGAATGGGAGAAAATGCTTATAAAAAAATTAAAACTGAATAAAATGAAAACGGGACATTTGGGTGCCCTGAAAAGCTCGTTCGGGACACTGGGACACGAGGCTTAAAAACGGTGACAGTCCCGGTTAATGGCGACGCCTGGCAACCCTACTTACGTGTGATGTATATCGCTATCTACATATCAATTTCCATCAAGATTTCTTACTTATCTCTTCTTTTTGCAATTTTCAGGAAGCAAATACAATGGCGGAAAGAGATTTAGGTTCTACATTCCTCCTGCCTCATGTACACCTTTACAAACCTGACATGGTTAGTTGATAATAATAATATTTAAAGATAAATATCTAATGGTTATATCAAAAGATTAGACACGTTTAAAATAAATATCTTATATATTTATTTCTCCTCCGTATACCCAATGCCCATGAAACTCCACTAATGGTTCTTTTTTTTATTCCAGGGCAGCGATGTTTCAGAATTTGATTCACTTTGAGAACTGACAGCAGAATGCGAAAATATTGTATTCAGAGAAGAAAATGTATTGCATTACAAGAGAAAAATGATCAAATCATAATTTATGTATAAGACATGACAATAATTATCTATTCGCAAGTCGTGAATGTATTATCTAAGGTTATAACGCAGTTTTTAAGAGACTACTACCCTCTTCAGGACAACAAAAATAGTTATAATGAATTTTTTGTTATCCTGACGATGAAGTACGAATTTTCATATAACACTTATTCAATTAGATTATTTAAAATAATGTATTATATAATGATTAGAGTGTTGAGTAATATTTATCGAGCAACCGTTGATAGCAGCTCAACGAATATATCACAGGAAGTGTTGAACTCATAAATTTGGATATTATTAAACAGATTTAATCATTCCATTATAATCAAAGAGTTATGTATTATTAAAGCAAACCCAAAAGTAATGGTGTTACATTAATAAATGTATTAGTGTACATTAATTCTCTGCAATGAATTTGTATCGTAACATATTTATAGCTGTCACAAATAAAGGTTGTTTAGCATAAACATAGCATTTAAAACCAGCAGGTTTATCCTAGTCACATATTATTTGGAACCTGGATACACGCAGACATATATAACACAGCACCCAAATATCTACATACTTATTGTAATTATAGGAATAGTTCTGTTTAGAAAATATAGGATCGGCGGTGTAGTGTTTCTTTATGATAATGTTAAACTAATTGCTACCTATTTTTGGCCTTTAAGTTATCACCTTCGATGGCAATTTATAAATTTTAAGATGCTTTTAAATGTAGCTATATTTTACCACTTTTGAACAGCATAAACTTAAATGTTGTCAACAAAACAAGTTTCACAACCACACAATAATAACTTACTTATACCTACCCCAAGCTCTGAATGCAACAGGCTAACTAGTAATTTTAGTTATTTGAAATACCCAGCTATTTTTACCACCCCTACTTTATAAAATGTTCACCGCTGATTAGTGTTAATTAATTTTAGAATTTATTATGTATAATACGTTATAATTATGTAAACCATCATTCAAATAATTTAGAGGAAGGAATATGTGGTAAAAAACATAAGTTATATTATTTAAGCGAGACTGAAGTACAAGTCCTTCCTTGTTTTGTGGAATTCAACAACATAGTAGAATTTTTTTTATAATTATTAAGTATCTTCACAACTGAAGAAGCAAATTGAATACAGGTATTTTTTTACAATCTCAAATAATATTTAAAGGATATTGCTAATGGATTCTCTCTTTAAAACCGAAACGAAATAATAACAAAGTTCAAACTACTGGTGTAACAATGCTTTTGTTTATCTTATATTTATGAAAATATTATACATTTCATTCTTAAATCAGTGTATAACTTATAGTGCCCTAGAAGTAAGAATATGTGCTTGTGAATCACAAATTGAATTCTTTCAAAGCTTATTATGTAATTATTATTATATTTTTTAATGTTATTTAGTGAAGTAATATTTATTGATTTATTTATTCAATTGTAATAATAATTATTGCCATACTATTTTATTCCATGTTGTAGTTTTAGTTAATTTATTTGTCAATGTAAAATGGTAAATTAAAAAAAAAGGTTTGTTTTCTAAATTTTTAATGTAATAAATAATTAAATTAAATGAAAAAGTATTTACTTACCATCATCCTCATGGCAGCAACAAGAATCCTAATGTCCGAATGATCTCGAATATCCATAAAATGTTATGGTGAGTGAAAATTTCCAGTGTTGATTAAATATGCATGGTATATAAATTAATGTGGCAAGTGAAATTATAAGCATTCCAACATGTTGATGGTCGCGGCCTTGTAAATATTTTCATATGTACATACACATTGACACATAAATTTCAGTGGAGAGTCGAAAATACACATTGAAAAAGAATTTATTTTTAAATTGCAGTTAAATTATAAAAAGACTACCGAATCCTCTGTTGCTCAAGGATACTAGACTACAGAGTTTGGTGCATTGATTTATGGATTTGTAACCAAAGGCATGGATGTCTGTTTTTTTCATTCTTCCTTACCCAACCTTATACCACAGAAACGTAATAATAATGAAATATTGTCGCATTTTTTCTAGAAGCACATATATCAAAAATCACAAATGAGAGACAAAAATAAACTCTATTTCACAATTTACTTCTGCATGCTTTTATCTTGACTTGCGAGAAAAAAGTTGAGTATATATTCTATAATATTGTTTAACAATCACATTTTATTGTTACACGTATTTTAATTAATTTCTTAAATTTTTAATGTGAAGAATTTTGAGAAGCGTGTTAATGAACTAGGTATATGCATATTAAAATTCTGCATCTTATGAGCAAATAAAACAAATATAAGATACACGTAGTTCAACTGCTAATGAACGTCATAAGTAATTTAACATTCTAGAAAACTCTAGAAACTACTTAGAAAATAATGCACCAAATGGTGTATTAATCATAAGGTCAAATCGTTTCCTTGATTAATGGCGCTTATGTTGCAAGTTCTTCTTGAGGCATGTCAAAGCTCATATTACTTCCTAGTTCATACAAATTTGCTTTCGAAAAGTAGTGTTTGTTTGGTAAAGAAAATTTTATGATAATGCTCATGCAGACCAACTAATGTTACGTAATATAAACAAAAACACAAAGAACGGATCTGTGAAGATATCTGTAGCTGTATATCTGTAAAATTTATTACCCATTTACTTTCAACTTACACATTCCGCCTCATCATAAGTCAAATTAACACAGCCGAATTCAAGATAACAAAAACAATAGTGCACTGTAATAGTCCTTATTAAAAATGATAAGAGGTGAATTATTGTGTTTACTAATGAAATATTATTAAAGATCTGTGTTCCTACTATTATAGTTTATAAAGTTATTATAAAATGAAAGACATAATATTACTGATTATATCATGAACCCACCCAATTAATTTGCCGCCAGTTTGTCTAATTAATCGGTCAGTGGAGATGTTTCTACTATAAATTTAATTATTGAGTCTGAATTATGTGTGTTAATATTGTAAGTGAGCTGGATAGTTGTTTTTGTAAAATATGTGACGTCATTTTGACGAACCAAATTTTTATTGTCACCAAAACACTGTTGTAAGCATAGTAGATCGTACTTCAATAAGCACCGAATGACGTCAACAAATGAGCAAATGACAATGGCATTTTTAATCCAGCTCACCTATACTCTAAACACCATGATTTTGTGTTTAAGTTTTTAAGCTTATCTCATCTTATGAATAAAAATGAAAGATTATATAATTTAAGACATCGACTGAGAGTGCTTGATGGAATTTCAATATCAAGTTTGAATTATTGAGATTTTGTACACTTCCATGTATTTTGTCACTAACGACCCGGGTTTCGCCTTTCGGTATCTTCAAGCATTCGTGCGCTCAAATGCCTGAAGATGCCGAAAGGCGAAACGCGATTCGTTAGTGACAAAATACATGGAAGTGTACAAAATCTCAATAATTCAAACTTGAAAGATTATATTTTTTTCATAAATGTAATAGCTGTGTATATATTGGTATTCAATTAGCATAATTTTGATTTTTCTAACATAAAAGTTTGACACTTTCTAAAACATTAATACAGGTGCGACACTGTCAGGATAATTGGGCTATGCTCCACTCTTGGAACCCCGATTCTTCATTTTACAAGGTTTTTTTTTTTTTTTCCCATGTCCGCTCCCAATGTGGAGCATATGGTCTCCTAATGGAGGTATCTTGACAGAATTTTTTCTACGAGAACTGCTTGTCACTCAGTTGCTCAACCTCTCTTTTCCTTTTCGAAGAGAGTAGGGATAGAAGGATAGGGCTATGAAAGGACTAGTGGTTAGCTAATCGCTCTCGTTACGCCCCGTGAGGATGGGATTGGTGGAAGGGAGGACTCAGACTACGAACAGAAATCCATAAATCGATTGAAAGATCAATCTATGAAAACCGTCCGCACCGGGAATTGAACCCGAGACATCCGTAACCGTAGCCAGCGACGAAACCAACTGCGCCACGGACGCCGACGACAAGGAAGGTTACATGCAGGAAAACAATGAATGCGAGAATGATAGATCAGGGTTCCACCAATTGTATAGAATACTAATTAATTTTTTCCAAGAGGTATTCACTCTTTTCAGAGCAGTAGTCCCCTATCACAATTGCTTATAATTCACAGGTGGGTAATGACTTTCAAAAAACCAATTTATATCGTTGTAAACAATTGAGATAAAAATTATAATTAAATTTATTGAGAAAAAGATGTCAGCAAAATGATACTAAATATTACATCTGTGAAAATTTTCAACCTTGATGAAACACCTTCATCCTCACCAACATTTAATTGTTACAACATCTTGAGCGGGGAGAGTAGTCCTACCCGGCGGCTCGACTGATGCTCAACGGCGAGAAGAGTAGTTCTGCCTTTTCCGCCGGATCTGCTTTAAGGTGGGTAACTATATCTACTCGATTATTTCAAATCATTATTATAAACCAATCTCTTGAGGACACTCACAGCTACACATACATTAACAAAAAAAATAATAATACACTTCATATTATATGAATCACCTACATATCGCTCATGGGTATTTTTTATGAGATTTTGTGTGTTGTGTTATTGGTTTTGATAATTAGTGTTGGTAGAGTCTACGATGGTAGTTAATTATGTCTGCCTTCTTCTTGCATTTAAATTTTCTTTGGCGCAAGAGCGAAAAATACGACATCTCAACTATCGTAATGAAGTCTTTAAAAACATAGTATACTTGTGTCTTCTAACACTTGATTATCCTTCCATTAAGTGAGCGAAAAAGCGAGACTTCGTAAGCCATCAAAATGCATTTGAAGCCCATGTACGTGTATTCCGTATCGCCCATTGCACCAGTGCGTGTCACAAAAAAAACATGTGTGGATCGAACTTCTGAAACCCACCCTGATTTAAATAGAAATCGGTACGGAAATACATGGAAATGTCCAAAATCTCAACAATTCAAATTTGATATTGAAATTCCATCAAAAACCCCCAGTCAATGTCTTAAATTATAAAGAATTATTTGTTTATAAAAATCTTCCTGTGAACGTGTGATAACCGTAATATACTTATGCAACCTTAAATTATTCATATAATTTAAGACATCGACCGCGGGTGCTTGATGGAATTTCAATATCAAATTTGGATTATTCGTTGAAAAAAAATGCAGTAGTAGCAGGCTGCATATGGTAAGTATGCATTCAAAATTTTATTTTAAAATAACCACCAGTTTGGAAGATAGAGCGATTATTATAAAATTTGATTTTTTTTCATTTGCCACTGATTTTTACCTGCTGCACGCACCTGTGACATATTAGCAAAGCTCACTCATAGTGTGTTAGTTATATTTTCAGTCATCCTCTTATGTTTGTTATCTTTTATAGATTTTAAAACTAGACTTTTAATGCCACATTTCACAGACCCTTTAATTTGATCCAGTTAGTTCTCAGTGGATTACTGTTGCTGAAAGAAATATTATATAAAAAGAAATAAACAAGAGAAGAGATTTTGTAAATATGTCTGTATTTTTAAGCCAAACACTTGTTTTCTCATACAAGAAATATTCTCTTTCATTTGTTAAACAATTTTCTTTATTAATTTAATATGTTTTCACTTAATTCATTTCGATCTGAGGCTCGCTCCCGATATCCTTCAATCTTCTTTTTAAACTGATTATTTATCACATTTCTTACACAATGCGAAAAAAAATTTACATCCGTCAGACCCGATCGATCTGATCACAAATTGGAGTGACAGATTCGATATTATATATTTTTGTTTATTTTATGTCTGCAAACGATCATTTATCATCATCATATTCCTATTTGCCGTTTCGAGTTAAGCCCTCCTTTAGTTTTCCGAGAATTATTTCCCTCACAAACTCACCCTGCATCTGCAAACCCGTTTAAATAGAGTGCGGGTACACTCTTGCCGAACTTTACAACTTTTTATTTGTAATAGCGATTACAAAACATTAAAACGAAGGCAAGATTTACGTCTGCTGATAGATCCAGATTAAATTAAGAAAATCAAATTTCAGCACAAACAGTTAGCACACATCTTGACTTTCACTTGATTTCAAAGATTTTTATCATTATGTACCGATAAAATAACCATACACTCCTCAAGGAGAACAACACAATGCCTACTTCTCAGCCGTGAGATACCCTGAAGTTAAAGGCCTGCAAGATGGCATCTAAAGTCGGGCGAAGTTGGCAGAGGAGAAAATTGAGGGCTCGGATTAGACAGAGAAAGTTCTACTTGGACTCGATGCACTCTGGTCCGCCCGCAGCGGCTTTGCCTTGACCTTGAACTGAAGAGAAGCCCGGAGGATCTCGCAAGAGCGGTACTGAAGAAAATTTATCACTGTCCGACATGCCGTCGTCCATCGGGGTGTACGAGTCTGATCTGTAGAAGCCGTTTCTGTTTTGTTGAGCGAACGGACCTTCCGCACTATTGAAATTAGGCATCATCCAGTTAGCAACGTCGGGCTTTCTCTGTTGTGACGGGAAGGAGAAGAAACGCTGGGATCCGTTGGCAGGATGACCGTTCATCATAGACTGCTGCTGTTGCTGCTGCTGTTGTTGTTGTTGCTGATGTTGCTGGGGCATCATGCCATTCTGTGGGTGAATTCTAGGGTGCTGGGGCATCATTTGTCTGGGAGGCATATCAGAAAAGTCAAACGGCGACTTGGGGGACGCGTCTAATGAAACGCCACGACTAAATCTGGAATATAGATCCCTCTGCTGCTGCGGAGATGGTTGATGTGTCAACTGACGCAGCTGCATTTGCTGCAGTTGTAACTTTTGCTTCAACTGCTGTTGCAGCTGTTGAGGGTTAGAGGATGGATGTTGCGAGAAAGTATTGCAACCGGTGGATACAATAGCGGGGTCCATCTGTGTCCAGTCTGAAATTGCTCCGCCTCCTTGCCCGAATCCTACCAAATGCACAAAATGATGTTAAGAAATGCTGTATAGAATAAACTAGCATAAAATGAAAATAATTTTATTAATAGTTACTATAATAATATATAATACCTTAAATAAGAATGTATGACTTGATTTTCTAATATAATTATATTTAAATTCCATTTAAGTATACAAATAGAATTACAATTTTTTTCATTTAGTCTACCATAAATTTACAAAATTCAATCTGGTCTGTTCTTCAAAAGCTTGGGCATTTCTGGTTTAAAGAGCAAATATGGCTGAGCTACACTACAAGTGAAAAGTGCTGACCTGTGGTGGGTTGCGGTTGAGGCTGCGGTTGCGGTCTAGGTACACCAATTCCAAAAGCGTTCATGTGAGTAAAACCGGGAGGAGGGTGACGACTGCGACGTGTTGCACTCTCTGCATTAGCACTGTCACTGTAATCAAACATTACAGATATTGTTTTAATATATATAAACATAGTTAACATCACCTTTCAACAAAAAAACTACAACTTTTGAATCTATACCCAAGGATAAACATTTTATGATCAGGAAAAATATATCAATGTATGAAGTTATGTATTGTTACAACACTACAAAACTGTCAGGAAATTAATAAACTAACCAAAAAGAGATAGACAATACCTCAGCTAGCTTATCATAACTTTCGTAGTTTACCTCACCCCAGGTTAGTTATATTCAATAATAAATATATATTCATGATCAATGTTCCCTCTAAGACGAGAGGTTAGCTGCGCGGAAAATTTAAAGGCTGCGTAGGCCACTCCAACAAGTGCGCGCCATAAGTAATTTTTTTTGCAAATATCAATATCATATTTCATATTTGAATATTTGATATAAAAGTGTTTTTTTTTGTTTGGCGTTGTATATTATATTTAAAATTAATATCATTTAACGATTAAAGTAAAAATAATGTGTATTAAAATATTTTTATTCACATAAAATAAAATCAATCACAAATTCAGAAAAAATAAGCAGAATGAAGCAAATAATCAGTCGCAAATATTAATTAATCTTTTTTAAGGTGTTAACTGTCAATTCTTGGTGGAAAGACATTATATTTTAAAATATAAAACACAATTCATTTGTACTACTTCCACATATTTTTAACGAGCAGTTGATCAGTTGATAATGCTCGTGATGAATGAAAACGGTCCTGATCATTATAAATATGTGGAAGTAGTACAAATGAATTGTGTTTTATTTTTTAAAATATTAATTAACATGTTTTATAACTTTGTTTAAAATTTTGTAGTTTTTCACTTTGTTGCTCACAACTAATCCATATATTATATACTTCATCTAAATCAGTTTCTTGTTTTGATAATAGGTAAGATTTCATTCTCATTGTATTATCTTAATGTTCAATTTCTAATTGGATGGCATTTCAGTTTCAACTGATTGGTGAAAGCATTCCAGTTTGAATTCTTTACAAATTTTCTTACTTTTGGAAAAACTAGACATTATATGTATTTGATTTACTCGATGAACGTTTTGACATCTGAGTGTTAAAAAAACAATCCAATTTTTAAATATTTTATAAATTTGAGTACTATTTCATAGCAACAAAATCATTAATTATTTATATGTACATACAGTGGTGTAGCTAGAGTTTGTGCCTACCTTGAATATGCCGCTCCCCCCCCCCCATTTTTCTATAAACTATATATTGTATTATATATATGTATATATACACACCGAATGTGTGAAATTACTTATTTCACGAAAAGTACAAAATTTTACCTAAATCATGAAATAACCAAGCCCATGGCTTCATTCGAGAATTCGGCAAATTATCTGCCGAATACGTGAATTCCGCATGAATTTTTCTGTTTATTTTAATGATTGAGCATAGAAAAGCGCCATAGCACCCCAGTGGTGTTTTTTGCGATTATTTGTTATATTTTATAAAATAGCAGTAACGCTCCGGTGGTGCATTCTGCAACTAAACCAAATGTCAAATAAAAATATACCAATCAATACATAACGTGTGTTGCAAAAATGGCAAATTGCTCACTTTTAATATTAAATAGTTTTTTTTTTTTTAATTTTAATTGTTAGAAAAACTCCTTTCTATATTTTTTTCGCTGTATTTCAATTGCAATACCTTCTCAGTATTTATCGGCACGAGTCCAAAAATTGACAATTTAGGATTGAACTATCTGTGTGGCTTCATACAATAGAGACATTTCAAGCAACCTACTTTACAACGCTCAACACATGTTGGTGTCAACAAGGTTAACAAAGCAAGAGAGAATTTTGTAACTGATTCCGAGTATTCAAAAGATTATTTGAATAGTTGTATTGGAGTGCGCGCTAATCTTTGACAAGTGCGCGGGAGTTTTCAAACTGCTGTGCGCAGCTTAGAGGGAACATTGTTCATGATTATAAGCTGGTCAGAGGCTTCTGCGGTGGTGGTATCGTAATCGTAGTTTGTTTTGGAAGGGTGATTTAACCATGGACACCGGGAGCTTGCTTTTAATGCCTTGTTGTCAATAGCCGAAGCTGCATTGCCCGATGGTCACAGCAGAGATGTCAACTGATGGATATGGTATTTATTTGACAAGGTTTCACGGCAATAGCACGACATCAAAGTTTTCATTATATCTGTATTAGATGTCTTCACATATATTACGTGACTGTTGACAATTGATTTAGAATGAAAGAACACTTCAGCCGAAATACTACATAATGATTTCCAGTTATGAGATCAGATGAAACAAAGGTGGGTAAGAATTTTTGGAAGAAATTGATCAAGTTCCAATTATTCTGACAGTATCCGAATATAAAACAATGATATTACAGTTGAGGTGATCACTAACCTGCATTTGGGTCCATTCTGTTGTAGCAATACTTCATGTTCCATCATCTCGGCCAAAGCTTTTTGTGTCTCTTTGAAGGGATCAAAATCTAAGTCGTCGTCTACTGTGTTGTTTGTGAACTTATCATTCGCCAATTCCGATTGCATTTGAGATAAACCTGAAATCATTAATTATGATAAGTAATCGGATTTCACTCCATCTTTGCATTGCATTTTACTAAGTCTTGAAAAGAAGTTAAGATCTTATCCCTTTTTACGGGCCAGTGGATAAAAATACAGGAAGATAAAATACAAAATAAACTTGTCAACAGCAACAGCTGTTTGAATGCGGCAAATTGTTTTAATTATCAATAATGCTAGAAAACCAAACATCAGTGAATCAGAATCAAGAATCAGTGACCAAATTTATCATTTTGGGACTGAACATTAACGTATTGACTGCGGGCCACACGTATGCGCGTCACATTAACATACAAAATGATTCCGTCAGCAGCAGTCGTGTTAATGATACACAGTATAAGTCTGGATAAGATAGGCAAAATAAATTTTACATTGCACCTGCGTAGGCAGATAATGAAATACTTATTACCTGAATGTATTTAAAATAAACAAGTTTAAAATTGTTAAAATAATGAGTCCAACAGCATCATATTGACAGCTTCATTAAAATCGTTCAAATTATTTTATTTCATAAAAAAATACTTAAATATTTACAGATTTCAAATTAATATGATTTTTACTGAGTGGAAAACTGACTGACATAATTTCAAAAACAATTCAGAGTTCATTGATTTAATATATAAATCATTATTAGGATTGAATATATTACTTGTAGAAATACAAAGCTTTGGTTTCTTTGGCTTCAAATATTTGATAGTCGTTATCAAATATTTGAAAATACAAACAGGTTTTTAATTAAACTTTAACTGTCACTGATAAATAGCAAATTGACTCGACATAAATACTTTATGGTGTAGTGGAAACTAAATTGAATTATTTTTGCATCAATCATTAACACAATGAAATGAGACAATGAATATGCATGAATAATTGATGCACCCAAAATCTGTGCATGTTGAAAAGCTTATAAATTAATATTAATAACAACATTTAAGGTGTTAACTGTCAATACTTGGCAGAAAGGCATTACATTTATGAAAATAAAACACAATTTTTTTTGTACTATTTCACATTTTTTCCCTGTTCTTTGTTCTCTAGTGATTATATTGCGAAATGACATTCTCAAGCAATGTGCCAATAATGTATAACTAATAAGAATGTAGCAGGTAGTGTGAATGATACAGAAAACATCATAATTCGAACTAGGGCGAGTGTTCCCAAAGTCAGCCGTCGCCAGTGGTCGGGCTTAAAACTTAAATAATAGTGGATACATTTAAAAAAACAGATTTTTTTAAATTCGTGTAGGTAGTTTTGCCACTTGCCAATGTATATCTGTACTATACTGACCTATATGATGCAATACGCAATTTTAAAAAAGTACATTTTTACTATGCAAGTTTCGACAAATTGATGTTGTATCGACCCCAAAATATACTTTATAATGTCATTCTTTACATCATTATGTTTTTTATTATTCTGTCTACTCTCAGTAAATTCGTTCGTGATATTTATGAAGTTTCATAGTGATGGCCGAACACTGGGCAACGAAAGGCCGACCATTAGATTTTGGGGGCCGACCATTGGGAGAATTGGCATTTTTTTGTATTATTTGGCAACTTCTATTATTTCATGCTTCGTAAAATATTTTATTTTTAGTTGGTTACATTACTTAATCCCTGTTTAATGGAATAACAGCGAAAAAAATATGTATTTATCATTCATCGACTCAAAATCCCTTTTGAAAGTACACCTGTCGCTTAACTGGCGAAATGACCCTATTCTTATTTAACTACAATATTATTAAAAAAAGAGCTAACCTGTATCTTGAGAGTGTCGAATGGCAGAAAGACGGTTGATATGCTGATTCTCTATAAAGGCGAGCGAGGGCATTGGACGTGCGGCAGGAGCTGGAGGTTGACGCGCGTACGCAGCATGTGACATAAGAAATTTGAGCTGTTGATTTTTGTGAAAGTCTATAAAGAATTTGTCCATACTGTTCTCGCCCGCGTACCGTCCACCTTCTGTTTCTTGTTCCTCCATCGCGGATCGACATGTGACGAGAGGCGGAGCGCGGTCGGTTCGCATTCCGAAAGGAGGAAGAGTCCGGAAGTCGAGACACGCCGGCGGCTCGTCCGCTAAGCGCTCCCTCAGCCCGTAAGCCAACGGAGGGGGAACGGAAGGCCCAGAGCGCAACCCATCAGGGAAAGATCTGCCTCCAGCCGGGGAAAAGTCCAGGACGGAGTGATCGCGGAGAGCAGCGGCGGCGAAGCGGGCCGGCCCGTCAGAAGCGTCAGGGTCGTCCAGAAGATCATGGCTGCCGTCGTCCTCCAATAAATTGTGATCATCCCCATCCAGCAGGTCGTGCTTCTCGGGAACTCCGAAGCTTCTCTCTTCGGCGCCCTCCACCGGCCGTTCATTTCTCACCTCTTCTGTTTTTCTGTCATTTAAACTTTCTAAACTGCAATCGTTATCTTGCGAGCGGTCGCCGTTGCTAGCAGGGTTGTCGTTGTCTCGTCTGCCTCGTCTCTGCGATCTGTTCCGCTTGTCGGCTCCGTCCCCGTTACCTCTGTTGTCATTCACTTCAGCCCGGTCGGGGACCGACTCCAGGATGTCTTCTTCCGGAGCTCCGCACCCCTCCGGCTCTCCCCGTTCGGCTCCTTCGCCTCCAGAAGGCTGAGGAGACGGGGTGGAATCTAAAAAGCCAACATTATCAATAATATAATCGCCACAATTCAAGTTTCCTTTTACATAAATATATCAATGAGTGCAAATGCCAACCTTGAGTGTGCAGCGGTGAAGAGCTGAGACTCGGCCACGCGTCTCGACTGGAAGAGCTGTCGCTGGAGCTGGAAGAGGATGAAAGCATTAGAGGTCCGCTGCCGTTTCCGTTGCCATTGCTGAGCATATTTATGTTCATATTGCCATTGCCCGGATTGCTCTGCCATCTGAAACAGTCAAAAATTCACCATTGTAGACAAAAGTTAGCAATGTATGCTTTATAAATATTATTTAAGGAAAGTGGGGATTCACTGCTTTAAGTGATTCAAATGAACTTGTACTTATGTTACTTTATTTATACAGAAAAAAATACTCACTTTGGATTGGCTATATTGATACTGGAAGAAGTGTTGCATACTACTGTTGTTGGTATAAAGCCGCTTTGAATGGTACCTGTGGAAACAAATATGACTATTCAAAATTATAAATTAACTAGTGAGTACCCGGCATGCATTGCAATGCCGCTCAAAAAAAGAAAGTGTTTTAATTCTGTTTATTGAAGTGCTTTTAGATGTTTTTCTGTCTGGTGCTTACTTACACGAATAAATCAGAAGGTTTTCTGAGATATTGCTATTTGTATGAATTTGATTGTTTATTCTAGACATTTTTTAGATTATAGATATATCTGGATTGTGAGATTGATTTTTATATATATAATAAGACCTGCTGTAAGTTAAAAATTAAAATGTAGAGATTCGGACTCGGGCTGGGCCTAATTATACTATCCATATATCCTTTGCGCAAGTGCAAGCAATAACTTGACAAAGTTTTATCGGAATCGGATGAACGGTATGGCAGTGCATAAGGTACAGATCTATTTTACTTATGCTATCACCAGATGGATTGAAGGTGTATTGAAGCTGATTTTTTATTACTGTAAAATTCAACACATCGAAAGAGATGGATTTATCCATAAAACATCAGTCACTTCAATGAATGATTCTGGTGATGTAAAAAGAATCATTGAGATATAATTGTTGCACTGACTGTTTGGCGGTGAGTCTTTGGAAGGCGGCTGTGCGGGTAATGCGAGGAGCTGATTGTGAAGTTTCTTTTCGTACACCTGGTGCAGTCCTTGGTGCATTTCTTCTTTTGTGAATGATGCTTTGGGATCGCCTGCAGTCACAGAAAAATCAATCCATATTTATTGAAAGCAATAATTATTCTGTCGGCTGACATAACGTAGTATCAGATTATTGGGCTAGTGGTACATTTCGACTTAAATCTGTTCATCTAATTGGTAAATTGTACTAAAAGCAGATACTAACTAAATCAATAACAAGAATTTCGTCAAGGCTTTTAGGGTCTGGCTATAAATTCTGACCGTGTGAAAATTGTATGATTTTAATAAGTCAAACAACTCACCTAATTCGTGCAAATACATGCAGTCTGGCTTTGGGCAAGGCTGATTGCGCATGAAATTTGCGCAATATTTCGTCGTACCTAGGCTGCCTTTCAATACCCGCCCGTCTATAGTGACATTGTTTACGTTCTGTATTGCCCGTAAAGCGTCTGCGCTGCTCACGTACGTCACGTATGCCGAGGCAGACGGACCCTGGAAACAACAAAACTATCATTAACACACTAACAAGGATAACAATGTGACAATGATTCTTTTACACAGATTAATAATACTATTCATGAGAAGAAGCGTGTAACTAATAACTGACCTGTGAGCCTGCATATGCTGTGCTGTGGTTTATTACCACTTTGTGAATCTTGCCGTATTTTCCAAAGTATTCTTGCCTTTTCAAAACCTATATTAAAAAAAAAACATCATTATTAGACAGTTTTTTTTTCTTGTACAAGATACGAAACTTTGATATAAAAATCAAAGTATTTTATTGAATCCAAGTCTGAGTAAAAATTATAAGCAGCTAATTTTATAATCCCATTTAAAATACAGTCCCATTAATATTGTGGGAAACCAGTATATAATTGAAGCGATTTTAGCAAACGGAATCATTCCATCGTCATGATCGGTCTAATACGGTATTATTATACTCCATGTTCAATAATTAGCAATGAATGTTGGCGATTATTGTTGCGGTTAATACTAGCCTCTGGATCTGCCAGTCGGACAGGTAAACCGACTACAAAAACCAGATTCTTTTGAACAACCCGAACGCTGCTCAACTGCCGACGGCTCTCTTGAGTTTTCGTTCGCCGCTGCTGTTCTCTGGCTCGTTTCTCCGTTTTCATTGCAGCAACCTATAATCAAAAAAACCTGTAGTAAAGTAGATTTGACATAATCGGTGGTAATCACCGGGCATTTCTAAAGTTTTGCAGATTTCTTCCTCAGGTGTAATAATAATAAAACAATGATAAAAATGATGGTGTCCTCATCTTGAAATAAGTCCAGGTAATAGAAAGAAGTGGCCTACACATCTAATAAGACTAATTCTAATTTCGTAGTGAAAACTGAAAGCCATAGTGTATTTAGACAAATCCCATTGTCTTGTTAAAGTTCTGAGTCACTATGAAGATTGTTGCAAAGAAGACAATGGATGTAGTAGACCCCTGCGTTACAAGAATTAATGGTAAAAAGAATTTCCAGTCCAGTCAAGTACATTTAAAAAATCGTTTTTCTTCCAATACTTTTTAACGAATACAAAGATTATTAGACAAAATACTACTATGGTAATGGTTATGCTGTTCAAGAAGTTTATAAAAACGGTTTTTTTTACGATATCTCAAATATCCCTGATTATTAAAACTTAACTAGTAAACTGTAATAATTTAAAGTGAAAGCTAAAAAACCTTGATTTAACAATTTTTTTGAAACTAAAATCACTTAGACACAATCCAAATTCTCACCTAAGCAAATCTACAATACATTGACATAAACTAATTTTATTTTTATACATTGATATAAAAATAAAATTGTTAAAAAAAATAAAACTTAAAGCAATCGAGATAGGTAGTAATACTTTTTTTTTATTAATTTGACAATAATGTTGGTATTATTAAAGGAGCAGTTTATGATTAGAGAAATCTATCTCTATTTAAAAAAGTGTCGCGGATTTTACCTGTTCCTGTGACAACGGAGTGAAGTCTGCCGGATTCTCGGGATATGCTTTCCGGCAAGCCGGACACAGCCCGTTCTCTCCTTCCCGAATCCGATTCCAGCAAAATCGACATATCTGAAACACATTTTTATGCCATCAATTTACATGAATTAAGTGAGAGCTGCTTAGTAACAATAAGCAGAAATTAAGGAATATACAGTGTTTGTAATGTCTGTATAAGATATAAAAGAGACATTCCTTTTTATCTCGGTCTTAAAAGCTCAGCGTTCATGGTGAAACTATTAGTGGTCAATGTAATTTTATTTGATAGGTAGTTAGGTACAAACCTGATATCCACAAGTGCACGGGTAAAAGTGAAGGTCGTCCACCTCCAAGGGCTCCATACACAGCGGACATTCCACCTTAAAAATAAAATAAAGAATTGTTTTAAAAACTGCATCAAAATAGTTTACAATATTGCGGTTGAATAAGTCATTTGAAAGCTCAAGAAGAAAAATGGTGCAGTAATGGTACTCTAAATTACAGTATAACTGCACTGCACAACACCTAGCGAAACATGTAAACTGATGTATTGTCAGTTTTGTATGCATAATGTAATTTTTTGTGAAATTTTTTTGCCAACTATTTTGTAAAACTATTCCCTGTTTTCAAATGTGAATGAAAACAGAGGGGTAATGGGTATTATTATCACCTGTTCCTCTCCACTTTGGTTCATTACGGAAATGGGCAGCCAGTGACGACGTGTTGACGAGGTCTACAGCACTCGACAGATTTGAAGATCTCGCAATCAGTTCCTTTTTCAATTTTTGAGCCCAAAAGCGGCTCGATTCTCTTCCAAAACTCAAGTAACTGAAATTAAATTATTTTTTCATTGTAAAAAAGATAATAAGTGAATTACAAATAAGAAAAAAGGTTGAAAAGAATACATACTGAATATCTACTTTGGACAATGTATTGATCAACTGGAAAACTGTTACCAACTATAGATGATATTTATGTAAAATCAGCAACATTTCTTTTTACCTAATTATTGTTACCTAACTAGTTCCACCGAGTAAACGCGATTCAAATAAAAAAAACTATTTTTCATTTTAAACAATGTTCTTGTTACTTTTAAGGAGTTAACTGTCAATTCTTGGTGGAAAGACATTATATTTTAATGTTCTTGTTATTAAGTAGGTGGTGTTCAAATCGAAGAAATCATTTAACATAACTTAAATAACTAGCTAATAATCAATAGCCGTTAAACTACATTAGTACAGTTTTTAAACACAATTTATTAGATTATAATGATAAAACTGCAGAAATGCTGCAAGTGTGTCACTTCACATTTGACATTTATAATATTCAAGTAAAAATGACAGTATGTAATGAAAGAATCACCTTCATGTCACACATGCGACTTCACAAAAGCAGCTTAAAATAATTCATACCTTTTATTGGTTGTTTACAGAACATTAAACTATCAAAAATATTTTAAACAGTGAGGTTACTACTTAAACACTTTTAAGGTGTTAACTGTCAATTCTTGGTGGAAAGGCATTATATTTTAAAAAATAAATCATTATTAATAGATTAATTTGGCTGCTATTGTTATTTACATTCAATTAAAAATAAATAATTGTGCAGCTGCACATATTCACACAACGAATTTTACGAAGTAGGTAGATATCAATTATTGTACAGTTACATCAAACTATTTCCAGATTTCGCATTATAAACAAGATACCCTAAAGATTGTGAAATAAACAGATATATATATATACATATTTGTTTATTTCCATAAAATGACTAGAAAAATTGGACTGTAAAATTGAAGTAACAGATAAATTTGATGTTTACGTTTGTATGAGTCAATGTTATACACGGAAAAGCGATAATATGGGACAACCGATACAAGCGGTGTTAATATTGCACAAAGCTAACAATTTTACCTTTATTTTTAATTTATCGCGGAGATTTACTTCAGACACTGATTTATGCAACGGTTATTCCGTCAAAATTGACATTACAAGATAGAAATTTTGACGGATCACCGCCAGTGACTCAACTTTTGACAAGTGAATAATTTGACATTTTACAACTGAACGAAAAATGCGAGCGGACGAGTGAAATCGTCCATATGTAATATTTAGAGGAAAAATCTTCCACCCGAGATACAATTGTTTCGGGGTTTCGGGTACCAACTAGGGTACGATCGGCGTATTGGGAATAATACCATATTTGCAATATTAGTTCGTAAGAGCATCAGCAGTTGAAGGATATGTGGCAAAAATGTCGCGACCGAGAGCGAAATCTGGTCGAGCTAAAAATACATGATCGACCGTTTTGCACACGATATACGTATTAAACATCGAGCCAGGCGTGTGACGGACGGGTCTGCCTATTTTTGTAGCAAAATATCGAAATCAATGTTTACCTTACGTCTTCGATCAGTGCGATCTTTTCTATTGCAGATCGGACTGCTATCGCTTCCGGTAGTACGGTCGAAGATTATCCGAATATAAACGGCGATCGATGCGGACGCACAATTTAATTCGGCATATTCTGAAAAACTCTGATATTTGCGACGGCTCCCAAATATTTTTTTATGAGATACTATACATTTGTTTCATGAAACGATGGCCTATTCTCTTGCAAGATTCGGATCGTGTAATTCCAAAGACAAATACTGTAATTTGACAGCATTCAGTTGGTAGCTCTGGCTGTTCGAAAGCGCAACAAATGACCCAATTCTGGCATATTCCTAGGAAAATATTGAACTTGACATTCCACTCATTTGCTATCTTTGTCTGTGCCGTACGTTTTGTATAGCGTTATTTCTAATTTAACCGAATACTCGTGAAGTTAGACGTGAATCGTACCTTCAACACTTGGAGAAATCAAATAATATGCGAGTCCGATATTTTTGTATAAACTTATTTTCTTAGGCATTTTTTTTACATAAAATAAAATTGGCTTGAATTTAGAATATTACATATCCAGAGTAACAAAAAATCATTACAATTAAATTTCAATCCTATTACGGCTTACGCGTGAAATTATGAATTAATGATAGTAATTATTGTCTATTACAAATCGCATTGCACAAAATAGTATCGATCTACAACTTTGATGACGTTTGACGTCCTTGCAAGGCTGACAAAGAAAATACAATCATTCTTCTAACTATGTTCAGAGTAAACTTTTTCTGTGAATGAATACATTTTAGTTCCGCCCTTTCATTGTTTTCAATATTTCGGAATTTATAGTATGAAACGATAATCTTGTCAGACGTTCTTAACCTGTTTCAGAAATCTTTATAGAAAAGTTTTTCATGTGAACATTCCCTCTGATTTAAAACTTGGGCAATTAACTTTGTTTAAAGAAAAACAGTTTTAAAGGACTTCATATGTATGCACATAATCTTGTATTTATTTTTAATAGTACTATAAACGCATTTTGCCTATTATCTCGAAACAAAGTAATGCAATCTATTCAGCCTTAAAACATAAATGGATGTTGAAAGCCGAATACCCAAGCCCAGTCGGTCACAATCTGTGTTTCTGTTCTGCGATCGTGGCTACGAATTCCCAAATGGTACTTGGATTTTTTCGATTTGTGTAATAATTATATAAATTTATTTTTACACGCGAGCATCAATGATTCTCTGAAAATAAGCCTGCTAATCCTGGGTTGAAAGACTGTCTCACCACTCGCCATAAATTGATTATTCACTTACTACAATAGGTAATTTAGAATGAGCATCATTGAAAAAGAGAAAATGGAAGAATTGTTAAGGCTATTTCATACAAGTTTAAATCCCTTGCCTTTTCGTTCCTCCATACTTCCATATTATCATCTCACTTAAAATACTCAGCTTGATATTTTCATGTATGTTAGCCAAAAAAAGCTACATCTACAAGTTTCTGAGCAGATTTGGCAGAAGACCATAGAAACCTAGTTATCATTTCTTAAATCCAAAATAATTATACTTTTTTGCTATTTTTGGAATTAAAAGTTACACATCTAAGAAATTTATATCAATTGGGTGTTTAAAGTTTACGAAATATTTTATTACACAACATGTTAAATAAACCTAATTAGATGATAATGACTGTCGAGGACAAGTGTCTAATTATTTTTAACCTTATCTAGGGTTTCTGAAGTCTCGGCTTTTTCCAAGTCCCGCGACACAAGACAATATTTTCATGTACCAGAAAATTCTCAGGTTGCGTGCGAGACAGCATAATTTTTATGAAAAAAATATTTTATGAATATTTGTATGTATGAAGTGCAATAGCATGATTTTGTATATAGTAAATATATATACTAATTAATTTAGACAAGTGAAAGCAGTTGTTTTTAAATTGTATTTCCATTACTAAACATGAAAAATAAAAAATAACAATCACAAAAATGCTAAAAAAACGGACACTTTTTTAACTAGGTACTCAATTGTACTTTTTTACTTTTGACAATTCTTTTTTTGCTGGGAAAAATAAATTTCGAGGAATTAATACCAAGGTTTTTATTAATGGAAGTACCGAAAAGTTCATGCACAACTATAAAATGTGACAAGAGTCCGAAAGACTGAAAAGAATGACTAATTAAAATCAAATGACCATTCCAATCATCGTAACTGGGGCATTACACTCAAATTCATAATACGTTCAAATAAATTCTTATCATATCATTTACGTTTTTTTCTAGGAATAGCACATGCAATAGGTATGTAGTTATCTCTTGACAATTAAAACTTTGGGTAACATAATATAATTTCATCTTGTTTAAAATTATTTCTTTTGAAGTCATATTTTACGAAGATGCAATACTGTATCGTAAAGATTTATTTTGCATTTTTCAGACATTATGCTTCATCTGATTTTGCCGATGAAACCATTTCTTTTGAAAAATAAAATATTGGTCATTAATTTTATGATATTATAGCAAAGTGGCATCTACCACAGTATTTAAAGTACAAATAAGAGGAAGATTTTGAAAGCTTCTTACTGTTTTTTATTGTCCACCGCTTATTCACTGAATTGGATTTATAAAGGTTCTTAAGTATTATTTGTTTTCAATGAAGAAAAATGAGCTTCATGAAAATATTGATAAAAATAAAGTAGGTGGAGTCTCAGGTTATATTATTTGAATGCTTAGTAATATAGGGCAAAAATCACCGATTTCCCAGGAATCCACGATTGCTTTTACATTCTCCATTAATAGACCATAAATTATTCTCTGCAATGTATTACTAAATTGATAAATTATTAGTTTAATGCTCCAATATTTATATTCCAGGTAGCTAAGACATAAATGTATGTAAATAATAGATGTAATAAGCATTGAAGATTTACTGACTGCTATTCATTAAAAGATGCACTAATCTATATTAGGCAAATTTAATTGTCAACTCTTGGTGGGAAGACGGTATATTATTAAAAAGTAAAGAAAATATTCAGTTCTGCGACTCAAAATTTTAATACCAGGACCGGTCTATGCTCTCCCAAATATAAGTTTTTTTTGAATAATCACTGTATTCAAAAAGTAGCTGAAACAAACATTGATAAATCTTTTTTTAATGTAAGGATAATTAGGACTCGGAAACAAAAATAATGTTGATTTGTACCTTAAAAAATTTAAGTTAGGTGTCAGAAATCAACTGAGATTGAATCTCCATTTTTCTTTTAATATACTTACAATATTATTATCATGTATTTGGAACATCTTTCTGATATCCGTATACTGGTTCGAGGAATATTAGAAAACCCGTCTTAGTCATATTGGAAAACAAAATTCAAATAAAAAATTGCTGTAAATTATTATTCAAAAAATCAGTTAGGTTTTGTGATTTGATAACCGATATATGTAATAGGTAAAGGCATACTGTATTCATTTCTTAAGTGTAATGCAGTTGTAAAAACACATTATTATTGCAGCCAAGTGTTTAACGCTGTTGGGCATTTTACTCGGTTGGGGTTAATGGTTTCGATCACCAAAAAGACACTTTCACACATGGATTTTCCAATGAATTTGTGGATTTTTATCCAAAGGCTTGGATGTCTGTAATTTTTGGATTTATTCCCACCAATCGCTTTCTGATCCTGACTATAGGGACAAAGAGTGATTAGCAAGCTCTCATCTCCATTGTTACCGCTCCAGAAGAGGTTGTGCGATTTACAAGCAGTTTAATTTAAGACATCGACTGAGGGCGCTTAATGGAATTTTAATATCAAATTTGAATTATTGAAATTTTGTAAACTTCCATATATTTTGTCATTAACGACCCGGGTTTCGCCTTTCGGCATCTTCAGGCATTCGAGCGCACGAATGGACTCGAATTTACAAGTAGTTCTTGTTAAACAAGTTTTGTTGAGATGCTCCTTATATATAAGATATCGTATGCCACAATTTGGGAGTGGATGCGGTTTAAAAATAGAAATTGGGGAAAGTATTTTTATTCATATAAAATTAACACAGCAATATATTTTTACTATATTTTTGTTTCTCAGAATATATTTTTGTTTAAGAACAATAAACCCTGAATATTTCATTGCGGATACTCTTTGGGAAATGTATAATTAATACTAACATATCATCATAACAGCAATGTAGCCATAATTTAAATTACAACTCATATCATTTATAAAGTTTCATGTTCAATAAAATGAGTAAATCGTCCCATTTTGAATTCAGAGCTAATAATTCAACACATATCCTGAATTTATTTACCATTTATTTGTAAAATAACACATACCAGCAAGTATCAAAATATTTTTTAGATTACCAGTATCCCAATAGTTCTCCCCAAGCATCTTTAGCACATTATATTATAATTAATATTACAATTCATTTATTCTGAGAAATCTTAATTAAAAATAGAAATATGTAATACCTAAATTCATCCTGCTATATAACTATAATAAATAATTTAGTCTTTAAGATAAGGCAATGTTTTATTGTATTTAAGTACTTACTTTGTATAAACAGTCGAACTTAGTTATAAGTGGAAAAAAAACAGGTCACATCTGTCACGCAAAAAGTGTCTTTAAATACTACACAACTATACAATATAAATAAATCAGAAAAATCCAATTCTAAGAAAAAACAAATTGAATTAGCGGTCACTTAAAAGTTGTATTACGTTTTTTGAAACAATATTTTTTTATTCACTAATATTTCTATTATTCCAGGCCTTTTCAAAATGTGAAACGATTAAGCCGAATGTTAATTTTGAAAAAAAATCACATCACGTTATTCCAGAAGTATGTCTGTTAACAGAAGAAAATGTCTTTCGATTCGTGAGAAAGTGGAAATTATTCGTGAGTTAGAACGCGGTGCGAAAAATGTAGCAGTGTGTAAAAAGTTTTCATTGCCCTCATCAACAGTGTCAACGCTGTGGAAGAATAAAGAAATTTACTTAACAGCGATGGAAAAAAACTTAACCAAGAAAAAAAAATTCAGGAAGTGCGAGCTTACGGACGTCGATGAAGCGTTGCTTCAATGGTTCACTGTTCAAAGAAACGCTGCTCTTTCTATCAATGGCCCAATCTTGAAGGCCCAAGCGGAAAAATTTGCAAAACAATTCGGTCACAATGATTTTGTATGTAACAACGGTTGGCTCGATAGATTTAAAAATCGACATAACATTGTGTATGCGAAAACTAGCGGAGGATCAGAATGGCTGTTTAATAATGACACAGATGATTTGGAAGGAGCCGACGATCACATGATGATAACCTGTGACCTTCCTATAGCGAGTGATATCGTAGATGCCGTGCTCAACAATGGTGATAAAGACGAATACAGTGATGATCGATCGATGATAAGTGAAAGTGAAACAAACATTTTACCGACAATCTCCCAAGCTGAAGATGCAATGGACACGTTAGACAAATTTTTTCAAGGAACCGATGCAAATAATGATATTATCAACGCATTAAATGTAATAAGGCAAAATTTGATAAATAACATAGGAATCTAAGAAACATTAAATTTGAGGCATAAGTAAAACAACTGGTTTCAGTCGTATTCTTTTACATCAGAATCACTTTTTAGGAACAAATTGTTAGCTTGATATTGTTTTAAAACTACTAAGTATATTAAATATACAGCATATATATGTTCCTTCTGGATGCCATAATTGGGTTTCAACTTACTCAATTAAATTTTTTAAAAAACAACTGATTACGCTTACTGCATTTTCTATTCCAAAAACTCCTCATGCCCTTATTTATTTTATCTTTAAGACTTGATTTTTAAGGTCGGTTTCTAATTTTTTTAATGCAAAATGTCTTTGATTACTTTCATCAATGTAATTGTTTTAAATTATTCCATAAATATTAATTTGATTTGTATTACTTTACACTAATTTTTTCGTGAAAAATCTCCCACTTTTATCAACATGTAATGCAATTTATTGTATATTCACTTTTTATATTCTTCTCAGACTATATCGTTATATTTTTGTATAATACTTAATGGATTGTATTATGGTGCTGTATTGTATTGTATTGGAATGGTGCTTATCTTCAGGACTAGTCCTAATGATACAGAATAGTTCTGACAATAGCATGAAGCCGAAATAGTTATTGATAAATTTAAAAAAAAACGCAAAATTTAGAAATAAATAAATTGTTATTTTTTAACAGGAGTATTTTTTGCAACAAATTTTTACGCCTACCAGCACCAAAGTTGTTCAGCAGTCAACTACCATACACATTTTACGCACTGTCATAACACAGCAGATATAAGATTGTGTGCGTGCACATATAAGAATTCCACGTGTTTTAAATACTTAAGTTATAATAATTTTATTACAAGATACCCATTTACAACGAAGTTCAACTGTTAAAAACTTATATTTGTGTATAAAATGTTTACTTAAATTCTGAGCACCATTAGCATTGCAGTTATTTTTTAAAATTATTTCGCATTCACAATAATATTTTTAACATCTAAACAACATCGGTCATCAGTCAGATGGGACGGTAAAAAATTAAGTCACAAGATCTTCAGTGTTTAGGAGTAGCTTACTTAAGGACGGTAAGAACTTCATTCTCCTCATTTAAAGTGTCAGCTATGAAGCCTCATGAAATCAGAAGCTGTTGCACAGTCAGGATACAGTCAGGAAATGGTAATAATAGGTTATTATAACCATTTTTGGTTCTATGAATCCAAATATGACCCTAAACAAAAATCAGGCATAATCTGAAATAGAAAATGGTTTTTTTATACATTATGCAATGCAATTTCACGATGAAAGTGTCAAGTGTCCGCGTGAAATGGTGAGAAATAAAAAACTTCAGGTTTTCAGGTTAGTATAGTCAGTGGTTTAAAAATATCTGGTGTATTGGTGGTGTTAAGCTGTAATGCTAAATGTTTTTATATAAAAGAGAAGATGAGTGATGAGATATTTTACGCGACATTGACTTTCTAGAAGAAACAAAATTTGTTTGATATAACAATTATTATCAAATGACATAAACAGAGACGAATCTTTTATACAAAATATATAAAATTATACATATTTCAAGAGAATATGTTAGTAAAAATGAGATTAAATTAGACCGACAACCATATGTTATTATCGTGAATGTGGACTGCACAAAAAAAATTTTGCATTATTTACCAGCAGCTCGGAGTAGATAAGGGAGCAGATCATTCACTTTGAGGTCTCCGACAAAGCCAGCAAAGAAAACTTCTTCCAGGATCTGAGCAGAGAAACTTCTCAATGACGGTAACTGTAGTAGCAATAACGGAAGTCTGCAAGGTAAACGATATGATAAGAATCACAATAAGATAAAGTTTTATTTCTATGAAGCAAACTACACAAGTCAAGAGTTCATTACTCAATTCAGTTTATTGCACAGATTTAAAAAGTTCACAGGGATACAAAAAAAAACTAACAATAATAGCAAACCAACAAAAAACTAATGCCAAGCCGTATTCAATACCTATCTTCATCTTCAGCCGGCGATCCATGTTGAATGTAGCTACGCAGAGAGTAGAGACATTTCTGTTGCAGTCTGTATAGCTTCTTCCGACTTTGAACTGGATAAATATCTGTAAAATAAATCATGTGCATTAATAATTATTATTATGGAAGTTAAGTTAACGATGTAACAATATTTTGTAAATCTTCATTCGGATTTCTAATCAAAATTAATATAAAATACTAATTACTGAAGCAAAAAAATGAGTAATCGAATAGGCAAGATGTATGACCTGCGCCGAAAAGAGTGAGTGCTCGCAAATGGGCATACTCATGGTCATCCACTTGCAACTCATGCATAGTCTCTGCAAAAGCCTGAAGACGTTCCAGTTCAGCTGCGGCATTACCGGCTACATTGTCATTCTCGCTCTCACCCTCCGTATCCCCAGACTTTCCGTCGGGAGACTCTCTTCCTGACACGGCGCACAGTGACTGCAAGTGAGAGATTAACGACGGTAGGATAGACTGCAGTGAAAGTGCCTGAAAAATAATTTGCATTGCATATTTTGCATCAATAGAATCATAAATTTTACATCATACTTGTTCATCTGGAAAATTATTATTTTATTTGCTTATGCGAATATAGCCTACAATTTTGTTTTTGAAACATAGACTATAACATCCGTGAAACGTATACGATTCTCGATTACTTCATAGCAAAACAATTTAAAATAAATTTTTACTTTAAAATTTATGTCTCAGAAAAATAGATAGTAAAATGCTTAAAATTACGATTTATAGTTCTTTTGCACTAGTTAACACTTTATTTGTTGATAAAATGTGGTGTCAGACAATGGTACACTATTGTGATGAACCAATGTTTTCTAACCATACAAATTGTGAAAACCTATGGAATAAAGAAACACGGTAAGCTGTAACTGACCTGAGAGCATTGTGCTAATCCAAGGACAAACAGTTCGGGCCAACAGCTTCTCATCAGAGATAATTGCACATCAGAACTATAAACATGAGTAATATTTATAAAATTTATTTAGACCAAAATGTGACCATTTCAAGAGTAAGGGTTGTAGGAATCGATAATAATACCTGAGGGCTGAGAAGGCGGGAGAGGCAGGCGGACACCGGCAACAGAGAATAAGAAGACGAGCACCAGCTTCACAAAGAGCGTGTGCCCGAAGGTGACGAGCCACTCCGCCTGCTGGAGATGCATTTGCCACGGCAGCCCATCGAACAGCACCCTCTTCTAGAAATGATATTGATCTCATAAAGACAACACTTTCGAAAAGATTGATTTCTCAGAAATGAATAAATATGAAATATGATACCCTACCAAGATGAAGCAAATATTTTCTATTATTAGTATATTCCTGAATTTTCATAAATTGAATTACAAAACTAACTTACAAGTAAGACATGATTGGAATTTAATTCAAATATTAAAAAATATATTAGCTGGTTCTATAATCATTTCTTTTTGATATTTACAGTTAATTTATTTCAATAAATAAAACTATGAAGTCAGATACCGTAACCGAGTGAGTTTTTATCTGCTTGATCGCGAAGCTAATGGTTGATATCATAGATATAGAGGAATGGAAGGATTTGTTGATTGATTTTTGGATTTGAATCCCAAGGCAAGGATGTCTATGATATTTTCATAGCTTCAGATAGAGAGAGCAATAAGCTTAATACTAGTACTTCCTAGCAAAATCCTGTACTACCCTTACACTCTGAAAATAGATTGAGTGAGTGATTTCAATCAGTTCTTGTTCAATCCTTCTGTTGAAAATTCTCTAGTAGTAATCAATATGCTCCACAATAAGAGGTCATGGTTTGAAAAAACAAAATATTGCTGAAGTCAACTAACCGGATTGGTGAATTTCATCAGGCCGGTCCCGAGGGTTATCCGAGTTATGAGAAAATTCGCTTGCAGTGGGACCATATGCTGACTGCAAATACTCATTTATGTTCAAGGCACCTGAAAAATTGGTTGTTTTTTTAGAAAGAAAAACGCTAGATCGTTAGGCAATATTATTTATACACAACAATGTGCCAGTAAATGATAAATCTCAAAAAGCCAAGGAGAGAGCCCTGTTTATTTTGGTAGATTGTGGGAAATGCGTTTATAACATAATTGAAATTGGTAATATCGAATCAATAAAATAACATACAAGTCGAAAAATGAAAAACCCTTTATACTCATCCAGCAAACTGTATTAGGTTGATTAGCTTCACCAGAATTAATACAACATTTAAAATTCAACTAAGAACAATGAAGCATATAAATGTAATAATGGATGTACCTAAGGAATGCATGGAGACCTGTTGCTGCATCTGAATAAGGTTTTTGGCGATGTGGGAGTGAATCAAGAGACGTGGATCTTCAGATGCTTTTTCAGATGACCCTCCTCCCCCTTCACCCGATACAGGGGATGATCCTGCACGGCCAGTATAACCTAAGCCTAAAATCAACAAGATAAATAAAAACCAAGAATGGAAATTTCGGTTGGATATATAATTTTTTTGATTATAACTGTACACAATGTTACCTGAAGGAGATTGATGGTTGTTGAAAGCAGCAAGGTGAGCCAGAGCAGGATGCGAAAGAGCAGACACATCTGCAGATGCAACATCTGGAATCTCTTCTTTTGTCAGCAACTGGAACATAGTTTTCTTTAATTATTATCTTGCTTAACAAGAATGACTAGCGACGACAACAAAGCATGTGGAGCATTGTCATATCTACAACATTAAATGCATGTAACGATGGCAAAATATTACTTGGGCTTTGAGTCAATATATCTTCCATTGACACTGTTTTTTAGCAACAACCAATGAAACAAGGTGAAATATTTATTATAATATTCATATTGTTAACTAGGAACCTGAATAAAGTTGACAGTTAATGAAGAATGGAATAAACTTCAAAAAAATTGATGTACTCCAAGCTAATATATTCTTTTAGAGTCTTATCCCAACTCTGAGGATGTAGACATTTAATGGAGTACCAAACATTAGGCATTCAACAAATGCAGGAAGTAATGCAAGTCAACCGTACAAAATCCCCGGAGGATAAAGATAGATGAATATTAATTTAAGATGATACGGTTTTTGCTAATCACTCTCTATATTATGATTTTCAAGATTCAGTAAGTAGGAAGCCTTAAGAACTATTACTGTTTTAATTACAGGCACCAATGTTATGCAATTTTGAGAATAGTAATTAAATCGACTCTCATAAATTTTAAATTGAAAATAACTAGGTACCTCTCTGCTGTGGGCAAGGCCAAAGAGCTTGCTGGCATAAGTGTTAGCGACAGACTGATGCTTTGCGAGTGCTGTTCCAGTGGGTTGTGGCAAGTGCCCTTCCGAAGAGTCCCCGCCTTCAGCGTCACCCGCTCCACTTGGCCCTCGTCTTTCAACGACTGGCTTGCGTTCGTGCTGCACAGCTGAAATATAAAACGCTATGTTCACACATTATTCACCTCACTAAGGTCCGTTTCTATTTGACACAAATCAATACAAATTTGCATGCTAACAAAATGTATAAATGAAAATTCCTAACTAATTTAAGCCCAACAGTTATATTCTATTATTTTTACTGACATTAATTATCACCAGTGTGTGACGTATTCCATATTCTTTACATTATAAGAGTGAAAAAATGTATAAATACATCACACAGAAATGCGAGAGTATTCCAATTATTATCTGAGGATTTTACTCTTTTCTAATTCTTGTGCAAGTTCTTCTATTTCAGAAATTGAAAGATACACCTCTTTGATAAACTAGTAATAAATGGAATTTCATACTTGTGTTATACTTTGAAAGATTGATTTGTTTTGGCTCACCTTTTTACGTGATGCCAAATATAGAATTAAGAACAAATTTGTATACTGCAAAATGCCAGAAAGTCATTTTTCTGAATCTTAACTAATGACAAGACACTAGTGCAGCTGTATCACTCAGTTTAAATTATTTCGTTGAATAAAAAAATAAGAATATACTTTGATATTATAAAGTAATTTTTAGGCAGTCTTACAATCACTGCGCATCCCGCACGCCAGGCATTTTTGCAATCTGCAATATTGGCATCTATTCCGATGGTGTTTGGTAACTTCACAGTTCATCGCCCCTCTGCATTGATAACCCAACTTCTTGCGTATTGATCTTTTGAAGAAACCCTTGCAACCTGGAGAAAATTAATAAACATTTTACTACCGACTGGTTACTGACTTTAAAATTATTTCACATGTTTAAGCACTTTTAAGATATCAGGATTTCCTAGCGCCGCAACAATTTAGGCGTAGTTTAATTAGCAGGGAATGTGTTAATCCAATTTGGATATGGAAATAATATATATATCACGGTATTTAAGATTACTAGGTTAAAGACTACAATCTGCCCAAAATGTGTTTTAAATAGATTATAGCATTGGTGAGTTACCTTCACAACTGATGGCGCCATAATGTCTGCCGGAAGCACGGTCTCCGCAAACGATGCAAAGCTCCAGTCCACCACCCGCAACTGCATCGCTGCACTCCATCCCACTCTCCTCCAGCTAAATACAACAATACAATTTAGTTGTTAGCCTCCTTAGTGGAATTGAAAATAAGATGATGATCTAAGGCAATGTATTGAATTTATAAAAGGTTTAAATTTGAAGTTGTATTTTTATTAAGTAAATGTTTTATTACAGGACATATCCTGTTATGTCTTGGGTAAGACCAACAGGTGTGACAAGAGTAATATTTAAGTAACCTAGAATAAAAAGGACTCATTTCCGTTTTCATAATATTTCGATTTTTTGGGGTTTCTCTGACAAGACCTAAGTTTGCAGTTAATTTAATCTTTATTGAGTTGAAAAGCTATTTACAAGCGCATGTAAAATTTCCGATAAGCTGTAAACGTCACATGGTAAAAAACGAAAAACAATACAACGCGTTTAAATATCATCCAATACAGGGAATGTATTAGAGTAATCATTGTGGTTGCTTGATAATTCGCGGACCTATCAGCGAAAATTAAAATCCAAAGTTTGCCTCACATGCAAAAAAGTTATATTTGAAACAAGAATGGTCACAATAAAAATCTACATACCTTGTAAAATGACGGAATTTTGAATATGTCATAAACTTTTCTTTGTAAGTTTTGTGGCCTAATTCACCACATAATAATGTAGTCCATACAACGGAGCACAAATTACAAAAGTAATAGGGATCGTAAAATGAAAACAGTCTCCGCCAACTTTGATTATTATTTATTATCTATGATCTTGGTAGCAAATCAACAAAATGGCGTGATAACGGACGTAGACAAAAATATTGCACCTTTGAGTATAGCATGGCATACTTGGACTAAAACAAAAATTTGTGAGTGATATAGCGTCACCTTAGATAAACTAGGTTTCATTTGAAAATACTAAAACAGGAAGAACAATTTAAGATTTCATAAATGTAACTTCTTGTAGAAACAATGTATTAGATTAAAAGTAAATTATTTTAAAGTGACACGTTATATTATGTTTTTATTTATTAAAAAAAGCTATTTTCAAGAAATTGGTAGGCAAGTACATGGGCTAAAATGTTGTATTGAAAATATAGTGAACAATATAGTAAAACTATAATTTTACTGCAAGTTATTGTTGGTAAATACCTACATCTATTTCTCTAAATAAAGTCGAATAATACGTTTTGTTATTGGCTGTTATCCATTTAATCATAAACTAAATGGATTTTATTTTATTATCTAATTTTTACATCTTTTGAAATAGGTGAAACACAATAAAAATGAAGGTATATTTTTGTCATATTTTCTGGAAGCCCTTCAAGATGCTTATTGTTATTTATTACCTTTATAATATATTATATTAATGAGTACATGGGACTTTTTACTGGTATATAGGTACAATAGATATATTCCTTTTACAATTTAATTTTTCCTCAATTTGCTTGGGGCTGTTGCAGCTTTGTAGTTTATATAAACAAGTTTCCACAGGATATAAGTAAAACTAAAAATGTATACACTTACCTAAAAGATGTGTTGATAGAACTATTTACAATAAGGATGGATATATATATTATATCAGTGGCGTGCGGTGACTTTTCATGCAAGGTATACTGTGAGCCTGGTAGTTTTTGAAAACCAATTTTATTCGGCGTTCTTTCTTACTCATCATCAATAACCGTATCGTTTAACTTATTTGCTTTAAATTTTCCAAAAGTTTTTTTCAATCGATATTATGGCAATAGCAGAGTTTTTCCTCACATTGACTGTTTCTGGCGAATGTTTTTATTCTCTTCATTGTAAAAATTGATCTCTCTACAGAGCCACTGGTTTTGTAAAAAATAATTTTATTAAATTAAATGCTTCTCCTAAAATATCTTTTAATTCATTTTTATTAATGAAGTTTTTAACACAATTTATGGTTTTTATACAAAACTAAATATAAATCAGTTCACTCTCGCGAAGTCAAAATAGTTTTTATGTCTGTTGAAGTGATGTAAAATAAATATCAAGAATTTTTTAAATTCCACTTGAAAAATATCATATGTCGAAGGTTTTTTTTTCCAAAATCTCAAATACAGTGTCAGAAATAAATCCATATTTCAGCAATGATTCAATTAAGCAATTGCAGTTATTTTTCAGATTAATAATTGCTGATTGGCTTATCCATATTGAAATAACCAAACGCGATTTATCGGACAAATGAGTATGTATTTACGAAAAAATAACGTTAGAAATACAGTTTCATATTTAAATTTTAACTGTCATCGGAACGAGATGCGCGATTTATACTGCAAATTTGCTTGTACTTATTACGCATGCGCGATTTAAGCAAACTGCGAACGCATCTACAAGAGCTTCATCGGTAGAATAATAAAGCAATATAGTATATTAAATTTACTATTAGGCAGAATATAACGAAAAATACGTCAGTATAAACACGCAAACTGATTGAATTTAGTGCCTACATGCAAATTTTTGCAGCAGTTTTGTTTAATCTTGACTTAAAATTTAAATTACAAATATGATAATAAAGCCATTTTATTTCAAAATATTAAAGCATACGCCACATATATGGCATTAATATATATATACATTAAATAGTTATAATATTCAGTACCTTACTTGAATGCACTTGATATCACATTGACTCAACAATAATTCAAATATTCCAAATTATCATCATCAGCAGCTGTTACCAATCACTGCTACTTTCATGATTCTGCCAAAATTAATTATTCAGCAGCCTCGACTTATTCTGGTGATGTTGTATTATAGCAGTGTGCGTTTCTTATCTTTTTGCAATAATAGGTATACTGAACCTATATTTTAAAATACAATGTCCACTCCTAAAGTGGAACATTTGTTTGGCTGATAAATAGTATGCATACATTAAATGTATGTTGTTGAAAATATGCCAATAGCAGTTTATAGGCTAGACATTGAGGGCAGACGATAAAATGGTTTTGAATAATTCTGCATAGGTATAAATGACTCAGGAATAAATATTTGTACATACTTTATGATTTATTTTAAGTCATTCAATTTCCTCCAATTTGTTTCAAGAATTTTATGAATCGAAGAAAATTAAAAAAGGTTTCTTCAATAAAAACAATGTTCATGCGTTGTGTAACATGAAAAGCTAAATAATGCAAAGTTTTAGAGGAATAGCAAAGAGACTAGCTTAAGGGAATTTTAAACAAATCACAATAAAAAGTTTAAATAACTTAACTGTAATATTCCATAGTTCGGACAATGATATTATGGGGTCAAAATAGCTATCACATGCCTATATTTTGTAAATATTGTGGAATGAAATACTTTTTTGAATTATTATAATATAGTTCTACCAATGAAATCAAGATAATTATATTAAATTTTGTGTTCTACAATTTTGGCTGATTTTGATGTTTCGGATGAATATTGTTTTGTGTTTTTTTCATAAAGGCATCTTTAACGTTAAATTTTATTACTGATATGCATATTCATTGAGCATTTTGTAAATGTCATTTTTGACAAAACTTGACGGAGATTGCCGTTATTGTAATTTATTCCACTGGATAATTTAGTGCAATAAATGTAAATATGTACCGAACAGGGGCATCATTTCAGTTGTCTTGTTTTTTGTTTTGTCTAAATGGGCAAGTCAGTGCAACAACGTATAAATGTATGTTTCTTGTAATTCAGAGGAGGTGAATGCCCCCACCCCCCAAATGACGTCCCTGGTTTCTAGGTGGGGACAAATAAAAGCCCAATTTATAGTACATGGACAGATGTTTTATTACATAAATTCAACAGGCATTTATACAATGACCAATTTTGTCATTAATGTTATGCATTACGTAAATACGTATAATATAATATTTTTTTCAAATATATATATATAATATTTCGGTGCACTTATGACAGTGATTTTATAAGTGAGCATTGTTTATGAGACATATAAAATTCTGAATATGGATAATAAATAGATGAGTAATTTTTGTAAAGCTTGTGACGAAGGAGGTCACGATAGTAAAATGATGACTTTCAGAGAAGCAACCATTTCAACGAATCTCCACATTACTCTTTTCAATTCAATTCATATTAATATTTTAAATTTTAGTAATAAAAAGCTAAATAACCTTTTATATTTTTACGTAAGTAAATGCAGATCGTTGTATATTATATAAACAGCTGTCGTCTCAAAATATTTTGAGTTGATCAAATTCAAATTAATGTATCGCCAAATACAACTTATAAAAAAATAAATTAAATTTCAAATATCCAATTCTTCGTAATTATTTAACATAAACCAATTAGGTATATACTTTATAAATTATTATATTTCGTAGTTTTGTGGTTTTGCTGTTTTTATTATCAAAAGCTGTGGTGAAAGGAAAAAGTGTGATGATGAAATGCCAATTTTTTTTTATTAACTTTAGCCCAAAAGTAAAATACCGCTTTCACTGAAAATTTGAGGCTAATCAGTAAGGTTTCATCATGCTTAGTTCAAAAATTTGTCATAGCAGAAGACGTATTATTATGGGCACGCTAATATTTAAAATTTCAAAAACTCGAATATTAAAATGTGTTTTTTATAAATGCCAGTTTAAATTTGATCAACATTTAATGATGAAAATTTTAGTCAATCGATTTTTATGACCTAAGCATTGAACTACAATCAAAAGCAAATAAAAGTGTGTAGTTTATAATAAACATCTAAACATTCTTACTTTTGCTGAAAGACATCATAATGCTTACAAAATATTATGTTAACTTGGTATATATATATTTAAATCAAATATATAGAAAACGTGTCTCATAGTATTTAGTATATTTTATGTAAAAGTGAAGTGAGCTGCATAGTAATACATTATACACAAATATTATTTTCCATACACTAATGAAGTTAAATTAAATATAAAAAAAGATTTCAACAGCGTTCAGAATACTAAAACAGTACATTTTTCTAGTAATGATAATAAATACAACGAATTTCTAATAATTTATTTTAATATTAATACTAAAATTAAACATCACAATAAAAGTATACTTAATTGTATTAATAATATTCACAATCCATGATATGTTTTTTTTTCATAATTTTATTTATATGGAAGTATAACTTACTATATATATATTTATATATATTATTTAGACCAAATTACTGCAAGGGAAATTTTAAAATAAATGTTTTAATCAATCTTTTAAATACCAAAGTATTTTTTAAATGTTTTCGCAGTAAAAAATATAACTTTCTAAAATGATAATATTTTTTGAAGTTTTGAATTGTCTTTTTTGAAAATATGAAATGAAATAATGAAAGAACTTCTTATTTTAAATTTTTTACTGTGCTTAAACGTGGCGACAGTTTTTCGAAAAATTATGATTCTTAAAATCGGGTGTAAAGCAATTTCCGATTTTTAAAAAGGTTGCGTAAATAGTTAAGTACAATTTAATGCAATAACATGTAAATTGATAGAAATATATATAAGCTTTATACAACACTCTTAAAAATGAGATTAATAAATTTATTCTCTAAGTTGTGCTAACATATTTCACAATCTTTATATCTGGAATCTACTGTTTTATTTAATCCCTGTTGACAAGAAATACACAAAAAGGAGTAAATATAATCATAATTAAGTTTTAAAGCGAACGGATACTTCGAGAAGTAATTTTCTATTTCGAATATTGATAATTAAATAAGTGCACAATTTAATGATGAGTTTATTTACTCCTTAATTTTGAACTGCCCTCGAATAATGTATACCTTAAAATAATTTACAAATATGATATGTTTCATTAACTAAATATACTAAATTGATATGTATATGAAGGTGAGGCATAAAACCAAACAAGGTTTAGTCTTGATATGTGATAGTAAGATCTACAAAATTGACATCAATATTATGTGAAATTTATGTAACATTTTATTCATAAATTTTAATTTAGAAATTTTTGGAATCGAAATTTTCAGTCGATTCAGTATTAAAGTTTTACAACAGTAGGTAAATTTTGTACGTCTACTAAAAATGAATGAAGCATTATTTATTTGAACAAAAAATATGTCCTAACCAATTTTAAATTTATTTAAAAAATGAAATTGATTACTGATTTTATTCATATTTTAGTGTATTTTATACAAGTTACAACAAGCATGATTTTTAGTATTTGTATTTTTTTTTCTTTGATATAATTTCATTCATATGAAATTCATGAAATAATATTGCGAATAACACTTACACAGGTATTGTATACGCAATAAAAACGCACGATTTTTTCACAAAGTGGATTTATTTATTTAAATATGGTGCTCTGTTTTTTTCATTGTAGATTACTTATTGGTGAACAGTAATTTTATCTATAAATAATAAAAATTTCTATAAACACTCAATATTATAATATCTAGACTACGGCCACAGACAATTTAATTTCAAATTTAATCGACAATTGCTTTAACACGAATAATGAAGCATAATCTGTAAAATTACCAACGTATAAGTATAGCAAGTATGTAATAATATCAAAATTTATTATTTATGAGAGCTTTCCAAATTCATAAATGCGTTTTTTAATGTTCACAATTGATTTCCAAAAACCGTTGAGCCCATACGGACAATATTCGTAAAGGTTTCTTGTTAATTCAGTATCGAAATGATTTTTTTTTTCATTATTTAGCTGGAAGACACGCATGCCTGAATTGCCGTAGGAAATATTGATAAGAGAACTGAAAACTTTATGAAACCATTAATAATTAAAATAGATAGTTCTTCTATTATGTACAGTTTTTTTACGATTGCTGGTAAATTAAACAGAAACTTGACAGTTATAAACATTGGCATTCACGTGTGCACGTGAATGTTATTAAATTAAATTGTTTTCAGAATTGAAAGAAAAAATTGTGTTTATTTTCACGTTTTAAAAAATTACCAATTGATAATTTGTGAAATTATTTTGTGGTAGTTCAAAGTTTGATACAGCATAACACCCTAACACAACATCCTTAAAAATATATTTTGTGAACGAAATATACATTCGTTTTGAGTTCAGGTGCACTTGACAATAATAATGATATTTAAATACACATATTTTATTCTACTTAGATAGTTTTGTTGACACATCCTGTGTCATGATATGTACGATAGTTTACCTATGATAAAAGATTATACAAATGTTACCAAAAACGTGTAAGCCTTCTGAAATATAGTTACAAATTAAAACATTTATTTATCTTAAGATGTTTTTTTTGTCATATTGTGTATCATTACATCAACCCTATATGTTTACTCTTTCATAGTAGAAAGTAAAATATTGAAGAAAACAATGGTAGACTCTTGGAATTTCACCACAAACTATGAAACTAATTAAATTTTTTTAAAGATAACATTAGACAAATGTTTAACAAAATAAAAATCAAACGTTTTCAGATCTCTTACAGTTTTTGGTAAATTTATCTTTGATTATAAAATACATGAACACGTGTATAAAGTGAAGTGTTAATTTGGATATTTATATGAGAGAAAGTCCATTGATCGGTTTAGTATTCACTAACACTAATAATTTAGATAACGAATGAGATAAAAAATGAATTTCTTTAATTAGTTTCGAAGACATTAGGTTCCATTTATACATTCCGCAAATACTCAAGTAAGATATTTTTTTATATTATGATTGTTTATCTACCCATCGAATTAAATAAATAAGTCTTGAAACGAGAATGAGATATAATATTTGATAACGGTCTTTAGATGTGTCGGTATTTGTCAAGCAATAATGAAAATTTTCCTAATACTTTCATATTTGATAATATCAGTTGACATCAATATACATCTCTTTATTTGATAATATAAATATTGGAAAAAATCCCTTTTAAAATTGATTACAATCAGGTAATTCTAAACATTATACTTTTTCTTAAAGGCAAACTATTTACTGATATGTTTGATTTTGATTTCATTTTAAGTCATTATATAGTATATATATATATAGGTACCTTCAATTTTAGAATTATGAAATTTTCGGTTTTTTTAAAAATTATTTAAAGGTGTTAAAACATCTGCTTCAGTGTCATATTTTGGGAGAAGAGTTATTTATATCCATGAAAATATAGGATTTTGTAAGAAAATTACTCCCCGTCTTCAAGACGTATTCTATTCAAAATGTATTATATATATTATTATATTGGCATTAAAATAAATTTCAATTACCGAGTGCATTCTCCCGTTGAAGTGTTTCCAATATGAATGGAAAAAAAAAATTTAGAGGAAAAAATTGTTTCCAACTTATTCCTTAAAGATTAGTCTTTTAAAGACAGGAATCCATAAATATATTTGTTTTTATAATTTAAGATATCGACTGTGAGTGCTTGATGGAATTTCAATATCAGATTTGAATTGTTGAAACTTTTTGTCAATTCGAATTCATTCGTGTGCTCGAATGCCTGAAGATGCCAAAAGGCGAAACCCGGGTCGTTAGTGACAAAATACATGGAAATGTACAAAATTTCAACAATTCAAATTTGATACTTGTTTTTTTAACTTATTTTTAACTTTAAAACGCTGGATCAATTTAAATTATTTGTATGCAAAATTTACAGGTTGAAAAATCTTCAGAAAAAGTATTAGGTTACTTCAATACGAAGAATTATTTATCAATAGATAATTAATTTAATGTAAATAGTTTTTTTTACCTCGGCAACACCTACAAAAAGTCACTATCAATATTTTAATCTCAATATATATTTATGTATATAAATTTCATCTAAAGACATAAAAAATGAGATGACTACACGGAAACAACTAATCTATGAACTAGCTTAACGTACAAGACACTATCTACAGCCAGTTTAAAGCTTTTCATGATTATCTAACGAACATATGACGCAGGTTCGCCATGTTGTAAAACGGAGTGCCGACCATTTTAGAAGCGCAGTTGATGTCATCAGTATTGATATGGTACATTTCATACGGGTTGCTGACATGCAAAATTTGACTGTTTTCAGAATCGACGGAGGTTTCTGACTTGTGTTTGTAATGAGAGTTTTCATTATTTTTGTCAGCTCCGTTAAAAATGTCGACATGATAGTAGCCACAAAAATCATTGACAACAAAGAACGTAATGTGTTTTAGAAAAATAGGCAAACGAGTGCGTATATTATATTCATAGTGAACACCGATAAATTCCTTAAAAAACAACAGTAAGAAAACATCAGTCTTCGGTCTAGCGCTATTGATAAAAGCTACAACGAGAAAATTGACTAGATTCCCATCAGCATTGCCTGCTCTGAGCTTAGAAAAACTTTTCTTTAAAATATTACACCCAATATTAATTTTAAATAACAGCAATTTCTTTTCATTTTCGATCATGCTTTTTATATTCACAGCTAAATTGATATGTATCTGGTAGACCTTAAATATTAACCTATCAAAAGTGAAAGGATTCTGAATCCTTTTTATATAGTTATAATAAAAATTTATGTTTCCTTTCATCAACTGTTCAGCCGGTGATTGCAGTACCAAAAATAGCTTAGCCGTATTTTTATCCATCAGTGGGAATGTTGATTTAGAAAATATCTCGGATGGACATAACACCGTGTACAATTTTATAATTTTAATTAACAATATACGATTAACGAAGTAGAAAAAGTGAGCAATGGTTTCTAACATTAATTTGTGAATGAAGTATTTCAGTACATGTACAACTACACCACAGCAAAGTCTGAAAGTATTTGTGCATGTTTCGATAATGAGAGTGAGCGATAATGCGTGCGACACTAACAAAGCTGTAGCCACGCTATTTAAAATGTAACGGCCATTTTCTTTATGTCCGTCGTCTTGAAAAGGAAAATCGTTTTCAAGACAACCGTTCTTTTCAGTGTTTTTACTTATACAACTAGAATTCTTCTCATATGGTAACTTTTTTTTTGTAATACTATTAATATTATTATGGCGTCTCGAAATTTTATAACCTCCTCTGTTATACGCAACTAACAGAGCGAACGACAGTAATATTGCCATAGGGCACGGGCGACTTGTATACGCTGATGATGGAGGCGGGTAGACTACGTCGACTTCCGCAATTTTGAAGATAGACAGCAAAAGGTGGGATGAAATATCATAGGCTTGGGTGTTTATTTGGGATTTTATTGACTCCAGAAGACCAATGCACTCCATCTGAAATAAATGTAAAATAAATCGACAAAACTGTGGTCTTTTGAGAGAGTTACGCATAAACAAATAATGATCATATCGACGGTGTTTTGTCCAATTGATGTAACCCTCAAAATTGAAATTGTTCAGGAGAGAGTAAATACTGTTTTCACTCTCTCCTGAGAGAGACCCTAACTGGCTGGGTCAGAATTTTTAAACCTAAAACCAATGTAAAATGATGTTTCCCTTCCAAAAAGTGGTAAATTTATTTTTCTAATATATATCATTTGGCCGAAACCTGCTCTGATCATTAACTCATTTTCGTATTTTTTGAGGGTTACATCAATTGGCCAAAACACCGTCATATTTTTTATAATTTTGAAGTTGATTTATTTGTAAATTATTAATGAAAAGAACAATGGTCCTTAAAATATAGCGAAAGTTTTTTGTGTTCACGTAAAAGTGAGATAAATTAAATATGAAAATAAATCTAATTTTTCGTTTTGACTTTAGAACAGTGGTTTTCAACCAGGTAGGCGCGGAGTAAAGCCAGGGAAGGCGCCAAGCTTTTGTAAATAAAAAATAGTTTTCATACCATTATATCTAAAAATAAATAAAACTTCATATCTTAACATAACAGTAAGAATTCAGTGAATGAATGTTTATTTTACTAATACTATTACAAAATATACTCATGGAGGCAGCATTTTTAAACAGAAAATTCCGTAGGTAGTAAACAAATAAACATAATCATGAAGCCTCAATGTCGAAGCAGAAAGAAAAAATGTTTTTAACAGTCTCAAGATGCTGATTTATCATTTTACGCAATATACGGTTATTTTTTTTCAATAGAATTGGCAGATAAAATACATTTTGATATTGTTCCTTATAATTTGCCGAGAGCAAAGCAAGGAAAAATAATTTTGTTATATTTTTTTTTGTGAAAAGTTAATGTTGTGTTAGTAAAATCTGCTGAATTTCTTGTCCTAAATTAATTTACAGTTTTAATGTACAGTATATTAATGGATTTTACATCAATAATTTTGCATTTTTCATATAAATAATAAATATAAAAATTATTTTAAAGACTAGGTTTTTTGACATATTTCAAGAACAAGCCTGCGGGACTCTACAATATTGATATTAAATACAAAATTTGTAAATGACAAATTGTAAAAATATAGTAGATAATTTTTAAGGATTTATATTTATACACAAAAATTTTGCGTCTGCGGCACAATATTCTGTGCCGTGATGGTTTAATATTTAAAATGAATAGTAAGTAATTTTGAAGATACCCTTAATCCAACACAATTGTACATATTAAATCATTGGGGACGGCAAAACCCCCAGCTACGCCACAAAATCTTGTTATTATTCTGAATAACATTTATCAGTTTTTTTTTAATAAAGTTTTTATTATTTAAAACGTGTCTATATTATAATATCGATTAAAAAAATTAAAGGTGGGGAGGCACGGAACAAAAATTCTTTTTTAGGGGAGGCGTTGTAGCATAAAGGTTGAAAACCGCTGCTTTAGAAACAATTATTAGAGAAGTCAAAATAAACAACGATACAATTTTAATTTTATTTTTATTACACACAAACGCAAGTCATTTTACTATTTACCTTATCTGTATCCAGAATAGCTAGAGCGTTGGTATTTTTATCTTTGAGTGATGCTGGTATTCCTGCGGTCACAATCATGTTCTCGTTTGTCACATTGAATAACGTCAGTGTACAGTTCGTCTGGAAACGTAAATAAAATGTTAATTTTTATTATTTGTAAACTTTATTTCAAGAATGGAAATTTCATAAATGGAACATAATATTAGAAAGAATAATTTTAGATCATATTTTTGCAGGGAAAATACATTAACAAAGGATCAACATTCTTTGGTAGTTTTTAAACATTCAACTTAGATTAAAATGAATATTCTACATATTTAAAATTACTGATTTGATTGCACGAATATTTAAGAAATACATTCATGGAGAATACCCGCTCACGGTCTGATTGAAACTATTGCATATATTATACGAAAATCTATTACCACAATATGACCCAGCCGCAGACCGAACTTGATGTTGGGGTTAAAGCACATTTTTGTTACCACCTCGCTAAATAAATTACGAAGTTAACCATAGCCAAAAATATTATATTCCATAACCTTTCGATAAATTTTGTAAAAGAGATAGTAATCTTATCATCATCATCAAAATAAGCCAGAGCCTGTATTCAATTATTTCATAAATAAGTTACTACATTAAAAAAAAGGATGCATCAATACCGCTTCATCTGAGAGTGTCAGCATGTACTCTTGGAGAACTCTGACAGCATCTTCAAGTCCAAGCCTTGTATGCGGTCGAAGCAAGGCTTCGTCTTGAGAACTGAATCCCAGCAGAAGATACACTCCTGGCGGAAGGCTGTATTCACCTGCAATAATGATTAAGCTTTCTTTAAAAAAGTTAATATTGCATATAAACTTTTTCTAAAATTATTTTGCCTTTGATTATTATTTTCTTTTTGTAATATTGCTTAATTCTCTCTGGTCAAAAATATTCATATATTAGTCAAAATGCGCCGTTTTTTAATGTAACTTGCTACTATAAAATAATAAATAATGTACATATGTAATATAATTTAGTAAATTGTATTCAAATGTATCTTGTCAATTGTTTGTATCAACATTAAAATCGCAATAAGCATTATATAAAATGCTTCCGATAATATAATTTTTCCATTTAAAATTAGTCTTAACCCCTTAGCTGCCCGTGATTAGATGTATACATCATAACTCACACGAGCGTGACGGAAATTATCGATTGTTTCAATCAATTATTTTATCATCTGTGACATGAGTGACCTCTGTAGACAATCTTTGAAATCAAAGATGAGTTGTGTTAATGTATCACGGGAGTAAATGGATTTCTCTTGAAACATATTCAGAATTACTATATATGCAAGGCAATGACTATTGTATATATTAGTTGACCTGGATTTGGTCTCATGCATATAAACGATCCGCTGTAGCAGTAGCATCTTCCTCTATAAGCTTGATAAGCTGGAGCAGCATGGCTGTAAAAGGCCAGAGCAGTCCTGCAAGGAGCATGTCGAACGCAAACGGCGTGGCATGAAACTGACAGTTGGATGTCGCAGTGGCATAGCTCGGAACAGTCAAGTTCAGCATCACGATACAGCTGCAAATAATAAAATGATTATTTAGCTTTAAGTATATTTTTGGTTAAATTAGCAATTATTTGGCAAGACCCCATTGTAATAATGTGAAAATAGTTAAATATTTACTTCCACAAGAATTGGTACATATAGAGAAGATATATTTGGTACACCAATATAAAACTTATGCATATCTACAAATTAATGTGCAATCAGAAATTGATACCCAAGAAGAGAACATTCTTGGTAAAAATCCATTGTAATAAGGTATACATATTAAAGTATTTAGTTGTACAAGAATATTAAATATGCAGTTGACAGCTATTTTGAATTCACACCACCATCAGAACTATGTTAATATAATCATTATCATCATCTTACTTAATCTAGCATCTTAAGGTATATTTAAATATGAATTATTTAATGTTAAAACTTTGGCTTATGAACTTACAGTTTTTATTTTTTGTTTATTTTTTATTTAGAATTCTAAAATTAAAAGGTGATGGAAAGCGGCAATTCGCCACTCTGTTAATGTGTTTTTTACAAAATAAGGATTAAGGTGATTCTCGAAATGTTAAATCAGGTATCAGTGTGGCTCCCAGACGTATAATATTTTACCACGTAAATAATATTTGTCGTATTTGTATCTTCTATACAAACGTTAGACACTGTTTACTGTCTGTCAGTTCGAGTCCATTCGTGTGCTCGAATGCCTGAAGATGCCGAAAGGCGAAACCCGGGTCGTTAGTGACAAAATACATGGAAGTGTACAAAATTTCAATAATCCAAATTTTATACTGAAATTCCTTTCAAGCACCCTCAGTCGATGTCTTAAATTCTTAAATTATGTAATTATATTAATTAAATTAGTTTACTGTAATGATGTAAGTAAAGGTGATAAATTAATATAATTACATATTTTGGTCGATTGGTTATTTCTTTATTTATGTATAATTATCTATCTCTAATTGTTTTAAGACATTAAATCTTGATCTGTGTTACAAAAATGTAGACACAAGGACACTCGTTTAACCGATGTTATGTGAATCTGATATGATGTCATTTTTAAATATTCTATTGAGTTAAAAGACTGCTTCATGTCTGCCCTATTTGTATATTTCAAAATGCATGCAACCGACCTAATAATATTTCTAATCGTATAACAAAATTGATAAAAAATAACAAATTGTGGGAACAATTCAAGGTTTTAGTCCTTAAACGCACATTTTGTAGTCAATCAGTTTATGAATTTATATACAAAGTGCATGACTGTCAGTGATGTTTTCATCCCTTCTTACCTTACCCAACGGTGAGAATGAGACGCAGAGAGAGAAGGAGAGACGTTAGCCATATCGTAGCCCTATCCCATTATCACTGATATGTTCGAAACTTTTATAGAAGAATCCACAATATGCTTCAATCAACGGTCAAATAAAAAATGAAATTGAAACAAAATATCACTCACCCTACGCGTATGTCCCTTTTGTACAAATTGATCATCAAGTTCAGGTCTTTGCACGACGCAAAATCTAACTGGCTCCTGTGTGGTTGTCGATGTTGTAGTAGTAGGTGTTGTAGTCTCCACAGTTGTCGGAACGGTTGTGGTCGTAGTTGTGTCTTCAACAACAACCACCATTTCAGTGGTTGTCGATTCTCTTTCAGGTTTTGCTCCGTAAATCGACACAGCTGTCTTCGACCCTTGGATCTCAACTTCAATGTTGCGACCGTTCTTCATTCCGTTTGACGAGATCTCGATGTTGTTGGAATAAATTGTTGGGAGAGTTTCGACTGGGATAAAAACTGTAGTGGTTGACGGCGTTGTAGAGTGGACCCTCAGTATGAAAGGAGTGGTCGTGCGGTACGTGACGACGTCTGGTTCAGAAATGCGGACTGTTTTCACGACGTTATCGAGCATTGATGGAGTGCTTCCAGAACCGTAGGTTTTGATATGAAAGTCACTTTGTGATTCAACTGCAAATATCGAAATGTATTTTTAGGATTGCCTGGTTTATTATTTGAAATTTATTTTATAATTTGTGAAGCGTAACATTTTCCATAAATTTGGCAGTTACTTTATGGTATCTACGTGTTTCATTGTCTTTGATAATCATTTTCAGCAGAATTAATTTACTTGCAGTTGTCTTTAATAGTATTACATAATATATAAATTGAAAATGTTTATGAAAATAGCCCACCTTTAAATTGAGTTTAATAATAGTAGAATTTGAATTGTCTTGAATTTATTTATTTATACATATTAATAATATTTTTCCAGTCAACCAAATAGAAAAACTGTGAAACGCCTATTGCGGATTTCTTACCAACACAAGGATTGAGCCACAAGAGCCTCTGCCAGCCTAGACAGTCGTACAGTTGGGTATAGTCCGTTCCCTTGCAGGCGCAGGCAGTGCGCAGCTCGGTTCCCAGCATGTCCAGGACTGCTCCGCGGCACGCATCAGCCGCTCCAGCACATTTCTTGGTCACCGAGTCCACGGCGCACGATTGCTCATAAAACTCCAAACGACTCCTGTATATTTACAATATGTATTTGTCTTAACATGTCCGTATATCCGAAACGCACAGCACAACACTGCACTTGCCCATGATACCTAAATATATCTTATGTTAACTAGGTCTTCAGTGGTAAATAGTGATGCGAAGCCGGGAAAAAACCTGCGTTTATACCCGGTAACAAACTCACATGGGAAAATCGGGAAAAAGCCATTATAGTATTTATGATAACTGCATATAATTTTTAGTATTTGGCAACACTTATTTTAAAAGCGTGGCATTTTTTACGTATGCCAACATTCTAACCACATTTGAGGTAACGATGAGTTATTAGATCGATGATATAGATGGAAGTAAAGAACTTGTTCAGTAACATCTATGTATACTTGAACTCAACACAAAATATTTACGGATGCGTTTCTGTTTCTATGTATGAAGTTAAATGAAGTTAGACGAGAAGCATGTATCTATATGTTCACAGGATTGAATGTCGAAAAAAATGACAAATATCATAATTCTCAATTTACCGCGTTTTTTCACAATTTTCCAAATCTTTCGAGTTTTTTCCCAACCTTTAAAACTTTCCGTGCTTTTATAGTAGTAAACACTAAATTCATTAAAATTTATTGCAGGTATGCTACTTTCTTAATAAGACGAACAATACAAATACATAATTAAAATAAAATGTGATATTTCATTACTTAATTATATCACTCTTAAGGTGCTAACTGTCAATACTTGGTAGAAAGACATTATATTTTAAAAAATAAAACACAATTCATTTGTACTACTTCCACATATTTATAATGATCAGGACCGATTTCACTCATCACGAGCACTGTCAACTGACAAAAATACAAACATAACAGGCTTATTTATATAAAATTGAGTGTAAAAATGAAGGTATATAAAACTGATGAACTAAGGCAAGAAAATACTGATATACATAAATCAAATAAAAGATTTACAATTAAAATGTTATGAACCTCTTACAAATCAATAAATACTCTAAAATCATAAATATAGCTACATTAAAAGTCCATTAGCTGAGCAAAATTTTTTAATGACAATACAATATGCAATAATGAATCAGAAAAATTGTAAGAAAAAATTAGTGAAGCATTTAAAGATAATCAAATATTAAGTGTGTAATTAATATTAACAATAAACAGCCATCTTAAGTGGAGAAAGCAGAGCAGCTATGAGATATGATACTATGATTTTAGATTAGTATTTATTGATTTGTGAGAGGTCCATAATATTTCAATTGTAGATGTTTTATTTGATTTATGTATAATTTGTTTGCTAATCAGTATTTTCTTGTCTTAGTTCATGAACCATCAGTTTTATATACCTTCATTTTTACATTCAATTTTATACAAATAAGCCTGTTTATGTTTGTATTTTTATCAGTTGATAACGCTCGTGATGAGCGAAACCGGTCTTGATCATTATAAATATGTGGAAGTAGCACAAATGAATTGTGTTTTATTTAAAAAAAAAAACTTTATTATATTATTAACTAGACAATTGACTATCGCCCTGGTTAAGAAAATTGATAATCAACTTACTAATTTTGTTGATGTCCGATAAAAATGACAAATTTCTATTGACGAAACTAAACACAAATCAACGAGGACGATGACAAAACTATGACGGTTTGAGTGTTAATCTGTATCAGATTAAATATTTAATCATACCGTTTGTACAGATCTATGAAATGAATAACAAACATGCTTGCTCACCTGCAATCTGGTTGTTCACGACATGACTGAGCAAGCACATGACACGCCGGCAGGGGAGCACCGGGTTCTCGTTGGGCACAGATTGGATGCAGCTTCTCTTGGGCGTTCATGCATGGATCTTCCTTGTTGTCAGTTTTCCTGAAACATCGTACAATAAAGAAATCTGTATATTGTTCATTCGATTTATACAATACTTTCTCAGATTAGTCCACTTTATTTAATCTGTGATATTTTTATCATAATAATATGTTCTATACTCACTTGCAAAGGCAGAATGCAATTTCCAAATTCCATTGCACGTTCGGAGTCCTGTAAAAATTGCGCAATGCTTCCATACAGCCTTCACGGTCACATCTGAAATTATTTATTATCGGTTTTGAATTGAATCATTTATATGAACACATATGTCACAATGTATTCGTAACAAAAACATAAATTTATTCGTTGGCAATGTTTCCTCTACGACAATAGGACCTTTTTGCAAACATGAATACTTCAAATTTGAATATTGTAAAAAAAGCGTTTTTGTGTTGCTTTAAATAATTAAAATTCATATATACTATTAGGTAGATTTATAAAACACAAATCATTTTAAAAAAAATGGTTTATTTGTTTTTTTACTTTTAAAATATTTATACAGTATAGAAAATTAATTAAAAAAAATATGTAAAAGCTTATTTCTTCAAAATAATATCTTGAATACGTTGTATTGGAGTGCGCGCCAACCCGAGACTAGTGCGCAGGGGCTCAAAAACCGCGCCCAGCTTAGAGGGAACATTGAATTCGTTGGTAATATATTTTAATTAAATATGGATGTGACAAGACATACCAACATTTCACAAACATAAAAATCATTGCGTTTCTATTGTTTTCCGTTTATTTTCCATGAATTTTGTGAAGAACGAAGGCCACACTATTGTGAAATGGAACAGCTATGACGTAAAGCTATACATATGTGACCATACCTTATATGTCAGTAGTTTCTGACTTGTAAGAAGTATCGGATCTACTTTTAAAATAACTTATTTAACAATAATGTATTTGAAGACGACAAAAGGAATAACGTTAATACAAACAAGTGATTTACATTTTCTGTTTTGTATTACAGCTTTGAGACAAAGCTGACTATATTTTGATTTTCCCCTTTAAATTTAAACGGTAAATAGCTATGTGACATGGTCCATACTAGAGTTCGTAATGAATAAAAAAATATATTACTTTTATTGTGAATCATTGTTCTTTTTATATATACCTGGATGCGTCACAAGCCTGGAGTACTGGTGTCAAAGCTGTGGTACATGACTTGTCCCTGATGCAGCGATCCAATGCTAGGTGACAGGTGCTACGAAGAGTGACCTTCGTCTCGTGACCTTCAGATCCCCCGTCTGAATTTCCGCCGCCAGAACCGATGCGCTCTGGTGCAGTAAAGTATCATCAAATATCTCTATTTTCATGATTTATTATAAATTATGTACAAATATATTTCAGTACTCTACTACTTTAAAGTAAACGGGGATAATATCGTTTTTTTAAGTAATTTTGTTCTAGTTACTGAAATATTACTTTTGGAAAGTAATAGTATAGTTATTCTAGAACAAATTGATTGAAAAAAATAACACGAAAATTACTTTTTCGACATATTTCCATTTACTCAATCGGTAGTAAATTTAAATTAAAAGACTTTACATTAAGACAAAATTTAAATATTACAAAAACTCTTGCACAATTTTTCAAAACATAATTCCAAATAATATAAAACGTTGTAAAACTCTCGTACGACGTCTTCTGTAATTAAAAAAATAATACCAACAAGTTTCAAATGATGTTACTGCTGAAAGCATGCATTGCAGTCACTGAAATAAATTAAAACAACATATATTAAATCTTATATTTTGAAGAACTTTCTCATAAATTAATTTGTTATAATGGCAAAAGAACTTTCACGTGAATATATTATATTTCAACCATATTTAAGATGTGTCAGCTTTTAAGTTGAAAGCTGGACCTCCTTTTTTAGAATGGCGGATATGGTTAACAGTGGTAATCAAGCATTCAATACAATAGGTTCTTGAAAGAAAAGATGAAAATATCACAGGTACCTTCAGATATGAATTATTTTTTAAATTGAAAATCAGTGTGCAAACATTTTCTGATGAGATTAGGAATGCTGGATCACAAAACTGCATAGGTATCTTCGAAATTTTTTATAGCAAAATATCAATGTTTGATTTTAAGTTGTCATGGAAATAATAGTTTTAAGCATATAAGCTTTTAATCTTTGGCGAAGGTTTCTTGTTTACAGAGACCAGCACGTTTAAATTGATATGTTTAATATGTTTTTTTTTATTATTATTATTAAAAACCATTCTGAAAAATTTATCAAAGAGTAAACACTGAATACATCAACTAGAATAATATATATAGTTGATATTAATATTTTTGACATCAAATTGCAAATGGATTTGCATTATTAAACTCTTCATTAATTTTAAATTGAGCTTTAATGGGAAATAACAATAATAATTGAGCTTTATGAAAATTAACGCCACTCATATTTTAATAGTATCATTGTTGAATACAAAAGATTGATTATTGACAGTTTGTTGATTAAATTTAACGGCTCTTACTCAGAACAGAAAATAAGTCAACTTATACTTGTTTGATAAGATTTTGTATTAAAAATTGTTTCATTTTAAATAATCCATATTTTAAAAATACCAATAACTAAAAGCATTATATTTATGTATTGACCTATACATAAGTTTGAATCGCAGTATGAAAATTTGTTTTCATTGTTCATTCTATAAATATAGTATATTTACATGTTGGCTTGATGTTAGCATAGCCTGTATAATTCTTCGTAATGGTCGTTGGGTGGTTGGTTTATAACTAATTCTCTAAATATCCTTATCGCAGTTTTTATAAAAAAATATTCAAACATGTATAACTAAAATAAAATCTCATCCATGTTTCAGTGTTGACAATATTCCAAAATATCGTGATTTAAAATACACTAAGCGGAATTTGTTAACGATATGTAGATCAATTTTATTTTTTAAAAATGTAAACACGTTTTAATTTTGTAATTATGTTTTAATATGTACCGTTTTGAATAACAATAATATAAAACAATAGTTTAATATGTACCTATTGTATTTTGGTTTTTATTTTTCGTCTCATTTTATTTTAATTTACAAAAACTCTAGAAAGGAATATTATGAAAAATCATTTTTAAGAAGTGGCCACATAAACTTAAAGATTCATGAAAAAATTGTACAATTTACCAGATAAAATGTTATTTTGCAATGGATTGTTAGAAATACATACTCACAATAATAAAATTTTAAAAAATACAGCTTAAATTTGTCTTCAATTATATAACAAATAAACCTCATTGAAAATTGTATTCGATCGGCGTCCGTGGCGCAGTTGGTAGCGTCGCTGGCTACGGTTACGGATGTCTCGGGTTCAATTCCCAATGCGGACGGTTTCTATAAATTGATCCTTCAATCGATTTATGGATTTCTGTTCGTAGTCTGAGTAGTCTTCCCTTCCACCCATCCCATCCTCACAGGGCGTAGCGAGAGCGATTAGCTAACCGCTAGTCCTGTTATAGCCCTATCCTTCTATCCCTACTCTCGTCGAAAAAAAGAGCGGTTGAGCAACTGAGTAGCAAGCAGTTCTCGTATAAAAATTCTGTTAAGATACCTCCATTAGGAGACTATATGCTCCACATTGGAAGCGGACATGGGAAAAAAAATTGTATTCGATCGATAAATAAATAAAATATTAATCGATCGAATTAGCATCATGCCACGGTATAAAAATAATAATATAACTGTTATAATAATGGTTATATCTTGTTGACGAAACAGCTATCAACGGTATTTTGTAAATCTTGAAGATATTATTATCCTATTAATACTTTATAAAAAATACTATTTTCAACGCTCCCATCAAATAAATAATTGTAAATTTTACTTATGAAATTTTAAAACGTTATACACTTCAAAATAACAATATGTCCACCGAAATATCACAAACGTTTGTCGAGTCACAAAATGGCGGGTAACATCATATTGACTTAACTGTCAAAAGTGTCACAAGAATGGACACATTTCCATACATGTTTTATGTATAATGATTCTGCTTTTACTGAATCGACCTGGGAACCTTGTAAAATTGTGAACAATTATGAAAAATGACAAATTATATTTTTAGCTGTCGTACGTCAAATGATTGAAACATATTATTTCGGGAAAGCTTCGTTTAACTGTACCAATGTATAACATCCAGGCAGAAAATGAAAATATATTGATTCGCATGAACAGAGCTGTATTAATCTTTTAGCTCCTGATTCCAAGATAGAGAGAGAAAAAATATATCTAACTGAAGATAAATTGCATTCTAAGATGCTGTATTGAATCACGCGAATATCGGGCAAAAATCAGCTCTCATTTTTATCAATTTATCAAAATAAAAATGTAAGAATACTGAATGATTCGAATAAAAAACATACCGTTTTAAATGATTTTATTCAGTCATTCTGTAAATTATCGTTGCCACTTTTAGAAGTAACTTATAACTTCTTTATAGTAAAAATTGTAAACAAAGTATCATTTAAAAATTACCGGTTAATTACTATTTGAAGCACATTGTTGTAGAAGAAAACCTGTTTTATTCAGGAAGTGGTTATTATAGCAAATGATGCATTGAAAATGGTAATCGTTTAGATAACTATATTGTCAGTCGCCGTTCTGAATAATTAGTTCTGTATTATTTTTGCCTCGTTCTTGCGCTTCTTATTAATCTTTTGAACAAGGTACAGCTTCTTATTTATGATGATATTGAATAAAAAATGCATTAGAATAATTGAAATAAATGATATAGAAAACATGTTTTTACTTTTTCTGTAAAGCTTGATTTTGAGCAGAGATGATCTAATTTGAATTTTGATTTATAATGATGTTCTAATCGTCACAAAACAAGTACATTTACCATTATTTAATAACTAATTAAATTTTTTATACGAAATACCAAAATTTCTCTTACAAATTCACGAATAGAGATTGATGATTTAAATAATATAACGACGGTAAACCAATGTAACCCTACGCCCTCAAAATTGCTTATGCTTCAATATATTTATGTTTACTTATGCGACCAAGCGTCACAAATTTAAGAAAGGTAAGCCCCTTGAACATTTTCCTCGAATTCAATACAATTTTGACGTAAAATAACATTAAACACTGACAAACAAGACGTTTTGTTTGATTTTCATCGAACATACAATTTATTTAGCAAACAGCTTCTGTAATATAAAATGGTTTTTTTAAATCCATTTAAAAGTATCTCAGAAATTGTTTCATACACATTGTTGATATTGTAGTTTTACGTTTTTTTTTTTAAATTAAATTATTAAATAATATCCATCAAAGTTGATTGATGAACGAATATCGTTTCTGATCAGTGTTTAAATCTTTCAAATAAGTTATTAGTGAATAATAAATTATACAATCAACTTGTCCCAAAGTCTAAATTCTTTATACATTTCGTGCCATGGCTTCAGCTTAACCACATATATAACAATGAATTATTGACCGTGTGATATCCAGAATAAAAACACTGTTTTTTGATGAAACTTTACCCTCTGACCTACCCTCTGTTAACGACTTATTTTGTTTTGAAATAAGATTATAAAAACAAAATTTTATATTATGCCTATTTTATAAATAAAGTAATGAATATGGTGTTTGTAAATGCATAGTAAACTATATAATGATGGTCAAGTTTTATTTACGATAAAATATTGACATTGCCTAATGATAATAGCTAAGTATGTTTTCATTGAACTGAACGATGCTATTACTGGTAATGGATAAAATGCTACAATAGTTAATAATTTAAACAATATATTTATATACACATGTAAAAATGTTCAGCATGACGTAAAACCTGTTGAGTTATAAGAAACATATTTTAAGACACCAATAAATATTTTAATCATAATTTAAGATAAACCTATGAAAAATGTATTTTTCTGTATTCTTATTGATGTTAACATAACTTCATAATTAAGTTTAATAAGAAAATTGTGTTTTCATGTAATTTTTATTAATAATTCTTTCCTTGTTTTTACTAAATATGTATGTATATTTTTATTTATTGTTTTAACAACATTGGCAATCAACTGTAATGATTTTACTACACAATTGTTCAAGAAGAAGATGATTTGTATTTTAACGACTAAATAGTTAATTAATTATTATGTTGATGAAGATGATGAAATGATTAATGACAATGATGATATTGGGATAAAGCCACGATCAAAATGTCTCTGATCGCATGATGCCACTCTACCAGACTCTAGGGGGTTGTATTATAATTATTAATTTAATATTATAACAAAACAAATCATTATAAATTAAAAATAATTATCATAAATGATTGTTTCATCAGTGCTGTGCTGTCTAACCCGTGCTCTACTTTTCAAACAAAAGATTCTCAAAATATATTTTTTTTATTGTTCCCAAAAGCCAAAACCGTTCGATAATAATTACAAATTTGAAGACTCACCAATTCCGGGCATTAACGTAGAATCTGCACATCTGGACTCGTTTTTATTTTAGTAAATATTAGTATAAAAGAAGAATGAATTATATTATGATTCGTAAAAATAAAAGCTTTAATGCATTAAAGTTATAATAATTATGACTGAAATGTAGTGGTATTGTATTGTTTGAAATAATCAATGAATTTGGCAGTTAAAATATTATTGATTTGTTAAAATTAAAATACATTGTTTTATTTTCAAGAAATTTAATTCACCTTGAAGACGTACTACTTCTCGCTCGTGCAAAAACTATTTCACACGCTTAAAATTGTGTTTTTTTATTTAAGTATTTATTAAAATTAATCTAAGTATTCACAAACTATGTATTTCTATAAGAAAGCAAGAGTGTTAAAGTAAGTGTAAGTGAAAGATATATAATTAATTATTCAAATAATACAAAGCCAGTAAATCATACAAAATATTTATAATCGTCATGAGTAAATGTTTCTAAATTATGAGTAATGGTATATGGGAAAGGTTTTCATGTCAAATGCACGTGTTTTCATCCGCCAAGCTGCCGTGGGTCAAAAAATTTCATGCGGATTTTTTAAAAACCAGCCTTAAAAACAGGACATGGAACTTTCAAAAAGAAAATATTGGACGTATACAGTAAATAGAACAATAATTGTACAAAGTTATCAGCTAATAAAATTATATAATCCATAATAATTTATTGTTGTGACAAAGTGTGTTATTTTTTTATTTATTTCAATGATCGTTTAATCACAATATTTTTTTTTATTTCGTATTTATGAAAGTGGCATTATTTTAAATCGTTTATATATTGTATTGGTTTCAAGTTATCGTTACGGGGCACCAAGTAATATAGTTATATTATTTATTTATGTATTATAGTTTTGCTCAGAGTATTATAATTAAGATGTATTATACATATTTGAATCGTTCAAATTTTGTAAATTTCCATACGTTTTGTCACTAACGACCCGGGTTTCACCGTTCGGCATGTTGAATGAAGGTGTTAAAATTCTGTATCCATATATGGGGGATCATAAATAATTTTATCAGTTAATTTTAAAAATTAACAGTGCACATTCAATTGTTTACCAATTTTGAGCGAATAACTTAATCTCCCTTATTGTCTGATAATTAAGTGAGATGAGCTCGTAGAAAATAGATTTAAATTACTCCAGGAAATAATTTAATACTAAAAAAATGATACGTCATCTGATATTTACCTTAACAAAACCCACCAATTTCAAAGCAGTAAGTATATATTTTTTCAGAATTATATTTCAATGATAATTGGTTCTTAATTGGTTAGTTTGTAATATTTTATACGACTATTTTTCCAATAAATGTTAATAGTCATTATTATCAAATCAGTACTAAAATTAATTCAAATATCAATGTAGTTCCAAAACTTTGTGATATTATTTTTTCTTAATTTGTCTTCTATAAAAACGATATAAACTATTTACTAACTGTCTGTTCGAGATTATTCATGTACTAGAGTGCCTGAATATATTGAAAAAGAAAGCCGGGCCGTATGAATATGTGGACAATTTGATATTGAAATTTCATCAAGCACCTTCTGTCTATATCTTTTATTATATAAGGTAGAATAATTGACACCTCGTTCGTGTATTGAAAGTTATTCAAAAATAAATCGTATTTTAAAATACTATTTAAGCCTTGTGTAACAGAAGGTCATTTCTGTCTTCTCAATCTGATTGGTGGATATAATATGACATAAAGTAATCGTAGAAGAATAACTACATCATTACATCAAAAAGTGTTTATTCGGTAACAATTTTATAACTTTATTAAAAACTGCGTTTATTTTTTATCAGATTTACGTATCATTGCACTTTTAAGTGCTTTTTTAAATAATTAATTATAATTATATTTATTTAATTTTAAATAATTATATTTATTAAATTATTGGTTTACCAAAGCGTTATCAAAATATGCAACAAATTTTCTTTCAATTAAAACAGACATACATACATCTCGTACTTAACCATACTGAAACATTTCCTTGTTCGTTCACATTCTTCATCATTTGCATTTGACATTTTTTCTTCTAGTTCAGAACATCATCTTCTTATTATTCCTCCAAAAATGTACTTCTTGCATATTCTATTAAAACTTTGGTCAAATTTAATTGTTCAATTATATTATATGTGTGACTTATGTTCTGAATAAATTTTTGAAAAATATATCACTTTGCAATATGCTTTATCAAATTTTAAAACAAATCGTTTGCCTTAACGATTTATTCGAAGTAAAGGAATGGTAAAATTTTGATTAGCTGATAATTTTGTATGTATATTAATTGCTTTACACAACTATATTATTACCTAAAAATATAATTTGCTTTTTTGAAAAAATATCGAACATTATAAATGATTTCCTTAATTATATTTTTAGGTAAAAATATGTTAAAATATTAAAAAAAAACAATTTTATTTCTTAACGTATGCTGAAAACAAAAATCATGTCAAATAGTAAAATACCAAACAGTAACAATAATTGACAGCTCATAACATCATTTCAAAAAACTTCATTCTGAAATACGTATAAATGTGGCCATGGGGGAAAACTACGAGGAAAAAAATATGGAACTAAAAATATTTCAAGAACTAAATAGTTATTGCAATTATTATGCAAAAGCGTTTACTCAACCCATGGGAAAAACCATGTTTATTAGTTCTATTTTACTAATTGCTGTCGATTACTTTGATTTATGTACAAATAAAAGATATAAAACGAACGATTTTATGCATATCTTATAATTAATAATAACTTTATATTATGATTTTAGTGACAAATTCTAAAGCTCGTAACTAAAATTTTCACACTATTTTTCTGTGCTGAATACTGATTGTTTACTGCTAAAAAAATATAATCAAGGATTAGATAAATAAATGCTGATTTATAAATTTATATCATCCAAGTATTTTTGTGTACTGTTAAAGGTTTCGTAGATTTTTGAAAAATATAAAATGATTTTTTTTCTTTACTTCTATTTATTTATTTTATGACGTAATGAAGCGTTTGGCTTAAGTTGGTATTTTATCTGAAAACCAAAAATGAAACTATAAACATTCTTACGATGTCTATGGTGTGTCGATATCTTATTTTTTTTCTGAATAATATAATACTTACTACAGTTGAATTAAAAATCGGACATTAACTATACCTAATAATTGTAAAACAATTTTACCCCTCTCTATTTTGTCTGGAAAATTGTATCACTCTAAAGCTAAGCAATAAAAAATAAACACAAACTGTTAAACTGTATCGATAAAAAATATGTTTTAACACATAAAAAAGTATATAATATATTTCAACCATGACAATAAAAACATTCAAAACAGTTAGATAGACATTATTGTATGTTTACATTTTTAATGCATTTTTTATCAATTGAAAGATGAAAACATATGCACATAATAAATTATTAAAAAAACATGCGGTATCAAAATTTCAAACCCCAAACGTGAAATGGTAGTATTTTTTTATTTTTGATTTAGCTTGTAGATTTAAACATATTTGCCTTTATTAAGATTTGATTAGGTAACACACTACAATTTTTAAACATTTGTTTTAAATCCCGAATGAACAAAGTTGAGTTCGTAAAAATGCTGAAAACGATAAAAAGCTGCATTTAACGTTGTATAAAAAAATGTTTCGAACCTCGAATAAAAATGAGCTGTTTGAAAATTTAAATAAAACGTGAACTATCTTCATTTAAACTTTATATATATATCAGAATTTTAATTCAGGTATTATACCTTGCATTGAGATTTCATAAATACAACGCAATCAAAATCTTTTAACAAAATAGCTTATGTACCTTAAATAAAATTTTGCGATGTATTCAAACCGGTGAATACATATTTTAAATTAAATAAATTACATAATTTAAGACATCGACTGAGGGTGCTTGATGGAATTTCAATATCAAATTTGGATTATTGAGATTTTGTATACTTCCTTTTGTACACTTGTTAGTGACAAAATACATGGAAGTGTACAAAATCTCAATAATCCCAATTTAAAAAATTACATTAAAAATTCTTCACTTTTTAAAAAATGTAATGTTAAAGTCGTTTTAATAATAAAAGTAACTTAATGTTACAATTAGATAAATGGAAACCTATGTAATTTATAAATGCCTACAATCGTATAGTCGTATTACGATTCCGAGTGCCTTTAGTGAATGATCGGAATCTTTGGTATGATTGATACGCCAATAATCTTAACTTTCATTAAGATCAGATGAAGATAGTAAATAATACAGGTGTTGTTGGCCCGTAGGCCATAGGTAATCCATATCAACAAGTATTACGTACTCGTCCCATCCGAATGTCCATGGCCCGTCTTGCCATGCGTCCCTCCCTTCCTGGTGCCAGGTCTACCGAAGAGTCTGCGGTGGCCTTCCTCCATGACGTGAGGACTGACATAGTTGTCGTCAATTTCCAGCTCTTGAATAACATCGCCTCCGGCTACCCAGTCCACGGCGTTCGAAGAAGTTTTGTTGGGAGCTATCTTCTTGCCATCTGGTGACACGGCGCTGACTGAAATGTTGGACAACGATGCTTGGTTGATGTTAGTGGGTCTCGGTGGGTTACGACGATTACCAGAGACGATTCGATAATTAAAACAAAATTACTTTCATTCTAACATCGGTTTAGACCTAATAATTTTATACATACTCTTTCATAGCCTATAAACTGTGTCTTTAAAATCTACTCATTATTTTTGTTGTTATTATGTTTAGTTTATTTATTTTAAATTTACAATAGTTACTCTTCAAACAGAGTAGAACGCGTGCACGCGGTGTATCCAAATGATACGTATCGTTACGCGTTTTTGAGCAAGCATAATCCACTGGCCGCTTGCACGCAGATCGTTCACGTAGTTTTACTAACTGTTTATTGTAATTACACAATTTTAATACAATTAATTAAATAATTATCTATATTATTTTAATCGTGTCAATTTGCCTAACCACAAAATACCCAGCAATATGATTTATTAATCTGCTATTGTATTCAAAGAAGCTTATCGATGTATTTCAAAATAGTGTTAGAATTCATATATAAAAAAATACCATTTGATGTTTCATAACATACTTTTAAAATATTGATTTTCTGTCTTCCGTATTCAAATTTACTAGTATACTTGGTTCAATGAAAACATGTTTTTTTCTAAACATATTTAAAACATCATTTAGAACACATACTTTTATTGATTATTTCTAAATGTCTGTTTGTGTACCAAATCATATTGTTGTCACAAACATTGAGGTCAAACAAGACTGATGTGAATGTTAAATTTCAACATCGTCATGAACATGAATACGACTACAAATATTGATTTTTTTTGAATTCGTCTGATTAATTTACAAACACACATTTTCTGACATTACTAAAAGTTTATTTTTTTGGTTTATTATTTATTATTAGCATAAACTATCAAAATGAAAGAGTTAACGTTAATATTTACTTCTAGAATATATTCTTATCAGGACAAGCTTATATTTGTATAGTATTGAGTAAAATATTAAATAATTTCTTTATTTATTATCATATTATTCTGGTTAAATTTTCATTGCGATTTTCACTAATTAATATTCAAACTTTCTTAAAGGTATGGCAGAAATAATTTTTTTTATATATTTGATTCCTATGGTGTTTTTATTGAAAATTTTCTTATACGATCTAATATTTAAATTTATTACTTACAGTTAATCTGCTTTCAAAATATTATAATTAAAGCAAAACGTATACAGACCACAGTTTATATAAAATGATGCAAATTTATTTAAAACAGGATATCATCTCGTAATGTTTATTTATATTACTAAAGTACACCATTTTACACATATTTTTTAAATAACATACGGAGCTTTTATAATTTTATATAATATTTTTACATAGATTGAAAACACCAAAAGCACAAGAAAAGCAACTAGGCAATAATGTTGTGCAAAACACTGAACTAATATTTTTTTAAGACATGGATAGTAAAGAGAAGAGTTAAGTTAAGGAAGAAAATCCTACCGGATTGAAGCAAAATAATTACTGTAAAATGACGACGATTTCTGACCTTCTCTGCTATTATTTATTGACAGCTTAAATTTTTCTGTCTAAAAGCGCAATTCCAAAAGACATGTAATTTTTGAAACAATAAATTGTGTCGTTAGGCTTCGGCCGCGATTCTGACGGGATCGAATCCCAGTACGGACAGTTTCATAGATTGATTTTTCAATCGGTTTATGAATCTCTGTTCGTAGGCAAGAATGTATGTGATGTCTCAAACTCCTTCCCACCCATCCGATCCTAACAACGGGGCGTAGCGAGAGTTATAACTATGTTCTCTCCTAGCTCTATCTTTTTATCTCTTCTACTGTCTTAGAAAAAGTCTGAGTAACAAGCAGTTTTAGAAAAGATAGCTTCACATTTTTAGCGGACGTGGATTAAAAAAAGTATTTTTTTCTCCTACAAAAAAACTGTAATATATCTAATATATTGTTGCATATAATATATATAATATTGGATATTTTAAAATCATTATAAACAATCCATTCACATAATATTATTTAATTAATGAATTTTTATTTCAGATATTATTCCAATTATCGCTGTTATTGTATTCATCAATAGATTAATTATAACTTGCGCTAGAATCAGGTCATTTGGACAAAAGCAATATTGTGTTGTTGCAGTTTTCATCCACAATTTTGAATAAGTTTGTTTTGACCGCATTGTTCCTTTCACGAATCGCATTGTGCTTTTAAACTCTGAAATATGACTTCATTTACATTTTCATTACACTATATTGCCATATATCACAAACAGTTAGTTTCAAAATAAAACTTGAATAACTACGAACCAAAGCTTTTGTAGAAAAAATGTTGCAGTGAAGTTAAACTACGATTCAAATTTATGAAACAACAATTTTTTATATAAATTTAAAAGTTTTTGATAAACATTTTTAAGTATATTTTATAATTCGAATCAGATTTTTTACGGAAATTAAGCGTTTATATTATACATTCGTTCATATAATAATGTATTGTGCGGTAGTGTTTTATATAATATAACGTCAGAATTTTGTGTTTAATTATTTCAGACATATTTAAGATAGAAAGGTATCAAATTAATCTGAAATCAGAACGTTACGCAGCATTTCTCAAACTGTTCAATTGTTTGCCCAATTATTTATTGACAGATATTATTTGTCAATTCTTCAACCGCGTATCAATAAAATTTTGAATGAAATATAGCTGTTATAGTAAAAACGCTTCGAAAATTGCAATATTTACTTGAATTTATGATAGTTCATTGTGGTAAAATTATGTATTAAGAATATTAAAAGTTGGTTTAATTTTCAGCGATATAGTATATTAGTCGGGTCCGTGGTACAGTGGTTAATGATTTTGGCTTCGGCTACGGATTTCACGGGTTCGAATCCCAGTACAGACAGTTTCATAAATTGATTTTTCAATCCATTTATGGATTTCTGTTCGTAAGCATTAATGTTTGTGATGTCAAAAATTCCCTCCTACACATCCGATCCAAAAAAATGGAGTGTAGCCAGAGCGAGTAGCTAACCACTAGTCCTGTCCTAACCTTATCCTTATATCTCTACTGTTTTCGACAAAGAGAGGTTGAGCAACTGAGTAACAAACAGTTATGGTAAAGAAAACTTCTGTTGATATGCATCCATTAAGATGTCATATGCTCCATGTTGAGAATGGACATGGCTTAGAAAGAAGAAAGTGGAGAGAAACCTCAAAACCAGCACATACAAATTTGCCAGTTTATTATAAAAAATAATTTTGTAACGTTTAAATATCATAAAAAGTAGTCTTATTCTTTTCTGCTTATTTATATAAAAATTATTTATTACCGTAAAATAGTGTTTAAACAAAAATAACAAATAACAATTAGCTATTCTCTAAAAACAAATAATTTAATGAACGTATAGTAGACTGTACAAAAATATGTGTTGAATGTGGCCCGCGTGTCGTAGTTTGCCAGTCCTATGTAAATGATACATAGAATTTGATCGAATTATTTTTACCGTTAAAAACTTATAAATCCAATTTAAAACATAAATAAATAGTATAAAACACAATTTAAAAGCTAGCGTAAAAACACTGTTAAAAATAACAGTAAGAATCTGCTACAATTCAGACATAAAATACTTGCTATATTTTCATTAGCTATTAAGTTTTCAGAAGCTCTGATCTTAAATTAACCTTTTTAATAATGAGTAAATTAATTTGGGCACAAGCTCCTTACGAAAAGGGAGAGAAGTGTTTACGAAAACCCAATCTTGGAAATATTAGTTACCGCAAGACGAGGTTCGTCCCAAAGGAATACTATCCGCCTACCGCCAAATTGAGATTATATTTTATACTAAGGCAGGATAAGTATAGTTTCGAGGCAGCATTTTACAGGACTCGTATGCCTGTAGCATTTTCGTTATTGTATTTTATTCCAAACAACTTCTAATAATGAAATCATTTATATAAATAAAACACATCTCACCAATAATTTATTGCCCAACTAATTGCTTTTGGCAGTGAATGAAACTATACAAACGTGTAGAAGAGTTTTTGCCAAACCCATTCTTGCGCACTTGTAATAGTCACATAGTAATCTAGCCGGAGGAAAATTGTAGATTTTTAAGGTGTCATAACCAACAGGTTAGATGTGGACGTTAGGAATATACGCTATTTTAAACTGGTCAGGAAACACAAACACATTTCAGGAAAAAGTTAACACTTAGCAGATATATTGATTTGTATAATCAAAAAAGAATCTTTTTTAGGAGAATTCAATCAAATAAAGGTTATTGTGTTGAACTACATCCACCTTTGTAATACAAAACCCAGCAGATGAAGGAAGATTGTAGAAATACTTTTGTAACGAAATAGAATAAAGCATAAATAAATATTTTAATGATCAAATCACATAAAGAATTAAACGTTGCTACCATTAAAACATGGTGTAGATTTTTTTGTCACTGACAGTCCTTTGGAGTAAAGCTATGTTTTGTTTAAGTACACGAAAGAGAATTTTTATATTTAACCCATTTTGATTCGACAGGTGGCTATTTTATTTTAATTTGCTTATTCTAAATATGAATCAATACATTTTACGAGTCCGTATTTTATTGTACGTACGCATTTGATTTGAGAAAAAAATCTTTGATGTCATATAACAAACAATTTAAATAACGTTTTTTACTATGTCAGCTTCTTATTCGTGCTACATTGCGTCTAATTTAATCATGTAAACCTGTACTCTTCTAGCTAAAAATATAATATTTTTTTATAAGATTTTTCATATACTTTTTTGTTTAATCATTATTTTAGTACATTTCTTATATTTTAAGTGCGTCACACGTTTGAGAAAATAAGTGAAGTGATTATTCTTTGAAAAAAAAATAAAACAAATACACCAATCCATAGAGATCGCAAGAATAAAAGAGAAGAAAAAAAGTATTCAATGATCCTCAACTTGGCAGGTTTTTTTGTTGAAAACTAGTATTTAATTTATTAGCTTCATTTTTTAATGCATTTATAGTTATGTTTGAGGATAAATATCGCTTATAGTTATTTTATAACACAACTTTTAAAATACCTAACCATTAGTAGTTTATTCACTTTCATTCATCAGTCAGTTGGTCCTTTCAAATATTCATTTAGTTATTCATACGTTTGTAATTATTTTTACTGATATATAGCCAATATCCTATTTAACAAAATGTTAAAACATATTCCTAATATTTTGCATTTATCCGATATACATAATTCAAATGCATCAAAAAATAAGAATGTATATGTAAAATCGATCGTTATTTCACTTAACGTCTAAAACACATTATCACTTTAAAGTTTGTCGATCAAAACACAAAATAATATGTTACATTCAAATCAATCAGAGAGTTCTTAATGAAAATATTGACATCTCTCATTTTATGAATTGTTCCATAAATTCTTCAAAAGACAACAAATAATGTGCCGTCATTTCTAAATTCAACTAAATTTAAGGGCTAATTTTTTATTATTCTTTCGTCTTAGGGATCATAACGAGCTAGTATATTTTTCAAAAAAAAAAAGACTGCCATGATAAAAATCACTTAAAAATTTAAAAATACGATTCAATGAAAATACAACAGCAAGATGCATAAATATAAAATCAAAGCTACTGTTTTGATTAATGAATAATAACAATAGCAACATGCCCACATGCAAATTTTAAAATATTACATTAAATCAGTTATTTCATCAGAAATTAAGACTTACCAGCAATTATTTTTTCTATACATAAAACAATCAAATGAAGGAAGAAATTCGTGTTATTGGAACCACTCAGCCTTCAATAATTCAATGTAAAGAATGTATCACTAAGTGAATGCGTCACATGGATTAGGTTGTAACCAACAAAACGGTCTAAGGTGACTTTTTTGACAATTTAGACAATTTTGTTGGTTACAACCTTTTCTTGGCTTACGGATTACATTAAAAATTTTGCAATTGCTACATATGCTATTTTTTCTTCAAATTTTATTTGTCTTACAGTCAACTAGTACATAGATTTATCAAAGTTTCAATGAATATCAATTAATAGTAAGCGCCTGGGAAAACTATTTGAAATACAAAGTAATTGAATCGTAACAGAAACGTCAGAAAACATTATGCTGGTTTTAAAATTTCATTTATTATTGGGAATTTTGTTGAAAAAATAACTGATTTAATAACATGCTGAAACAGTTTTAAGATAGAAGGTTTAAAAGACGTTTAAACAAATCGAAAATACAACATTTGACAATTTCAAAAATATTAATTTATTAACATTAAACAATAAAAGCAACACAAATAGTTAAACATTTTTTTTCAATTTGTCGAAAGGCGAAAACTTTGAAGCGCATCGTCTTGCAGTTACTAGTAGATTATAGAAGAGAGCGGAGACCTATCTCAAAGATGGCGAACATTAATTTGAGCGTGTCTCGGTAGCTAAATTATAATTATCGTCAATATAGTCCATAAACTTTCAATAGAATATTTCAATTGATTTGCTAATTGAATATCTAGATTATCAAATCAGGTTATTAAAACTCATCATTTTAGTTAATTTAATAATAATACGATTCCCGCCGATCATTTAGAAACATTACCTTGATATTCGACCATTATGTATAGTAATAATTACAAGGGTTTTATAGAACAAAAGGTCGCCATCTTTGGTTTAGTGAGACAGAAAAGCTGCTGTGAGACAGAACAATAGAACTAACATTTAATAAGATTGTAGGAAGCTAACAATAAAAAGTAAAAACTTTGTGAGTTTTTACAATATCACATGACTATTGTTTTATCAACACTTTGATAATGAATAATATACAAAAAGTTGTTTTTCATTGTTGTTTTAGAAATATAGGAAAATGTTGAGTGTTAATGCGTTAGGAAATGTAAATATCAATGATTTTTTATGTTATCAAATAATAAATAAAAATACGGTTTTTATCCAAGTCAATAATTGACGCATTTTTTTAAATAATCGAATCTTTTTTGTTGGATTGCATTAAAACAATAAATAGTCACCTAAGCAAAGTCACACTCATAGAAATAAATATTTATATATCTCGTTTTTTTCACAGGAATTAAACCCGACTAGAACTGATTATTTAACATGAATTTATAAAACACCACTTGTAAAAGTTATTATAAATGTGTATTCAAAATTATTACTGTAAATTGTTCGTTCCATTATGAAATTTGGGTCAAAACCAATCAATTAATTCAATTGTTTATATTCAAGTGAAATTGAATATATACTTTATTTAGAATCAATATGCTACTATTATAAAACAAGACAAAAAATACCAAAATAGTTATTGACATTAATAATTATTGAATCGGGAAAAATTTATGCGTAATTAAACATATTTATATTTTATTTGAAGAGAGATATTTATCTTAATCAAAGTAAACACATTTAATGTCAAAGTATTATTTTTTTTAATTCGACACGTTTACAGCTTCGACAAAAGCAAAAGACTTCAAATGCGGTTAATATTAAAAGATGTCTGATTTTTTTAAAATAAAAACAAACATCACAAAGACAGATGAAAACGCGCCCAATTATTTTGTTTGTTTATCGATTGAAAAAAGGATGCGCTGATATTCAAAATATTCAATGATAATTACGCCCCTGTCGAAACGAATTATTGCGACTCATTTGGAAACAAAGAGATGAACGAGTTCCATGGGAATAAATAATCTTTGACTTTGTCAAAAGTTATTGAAAATAAGTAGATTGATGTTACGTTACGCACCACTGAGCGAAATAAATACACCAACGAATAAGAAAGGGGGGCTCACTTAAATATTGTTTTGCTGTTATTATTTCGTCAAAGTGAAATCATTTTCTGCGTAAAAGTTATCCGATACTTTCGTTTTATAAATCGCAGTAATTGTGATGAGACCGAATAATTCTTCATCGTCTTCGGTTTTTTAATCAAACGTAGAGAACTCAAACAATATATTTCTCAAAATACACTATTAATTTTGCGTGCCGTTTTTCTACATATTTTAGACAGCTTCTAGAAATTAAAAATAGGCTTTCCTTATTTTTTGAATTTTGTGATGGACCAAAGACGTAGCTTGTAAAGCTTTATTTTTGCAATACTAAAAACATACAATTTGCATAGAGCTGTGTTATGTTACTAATTCTTTACAGAAGATATAATCAAATGCTTTGAATAATTTTAATTTTTAGCTGCTTTATATTACCAGAGAAAATATTTATTTAATGAAATATTCTTACATATCGTTTTTCGTTTAAAGTTGAACAGTTCCGTTAAATAAAATTGAAAAGAAAAATAATAATATCGTGTTTCTATGATTATAAAGATTACTACAGAAAACATAAATTTTCTAAACATAGTGTGTCTAAATGTGCAGAAAGAATAATGTGTGACCAATTGGTTTGAATGTTAAATTTTATAATTCTGTCCACAATTGCAGGATTTCACTCACCGACTCCGCGCGAACCCCTCATCGATGCCCAGCTCATAATCTGCATCCCGATTGAGGAATTTAATGATGATCATGCTGGGGTATTTGACATTTGAATGTTCAGCAAAACGCTTCGAAGTTTTTTACTTTGCGACAGACATCCAGCAAACTGTAGACGATTACCTCATCGCATAATACAAGGTGTTCGTTTCGTTGAGTAAAATACAGAAGGATCACATACCACCATGGACACGGAGATGATCAAAGATAAAATATACAAGAGAATATGAATAAAGGTACACAATATTAAAGCGAGCTGATCCGCATTGATGTGGGGGTCTCACCGGACTGGTTGCGAGTCCTCTGCGGTATGTCGTGATTCCTTCTCGCCGCGGAAGAGTGAGCCCTCGACCTATGCCCCATAGCCTTAATGATCGCTCTGATGAGATCCCCTCCGCCCGTGTCCGTTATGACTTGGGTCCCGTTGTCGGTGACCAGCAAGATCGATCCGTCCGACGCGACGTATCTGGTCACGTTCGATTTGTACTCTAGAGAGATTGTCTTTGATGGCTTTTTGGCATTGTCCGCGGACGACGAAGAGGATTCGGGCAGTTTGCTGGGGTGCAGGTTGAAACGGTCGCGTTGGCGGTCTGGGGGCGGCGATGGCGGAAGACGCCGCGGCGCGTGACGCAAGCGGAGCATTCGCGACAGGAACAAGTCGGGTTCACCACGGGACAGTCGGCTCTCTGAGTAGTATTTTTTTAATTTTGTAAACATATTGTGTGTAACTGGTAGTCATTCTTTATGCCATTTTTCTTTTGTGTAAATATACATTTCATTCGTTAGTTAAAAATCGTATATCTCTTTTTTTAATATATCTTTTTCATTTCATCCACCATGTTAAATGTTTTCCTTATGATAATTCATGTACGATATTTTATGTGTATATAATGTTTTCTGTTTGATATCAAGTGTTTCCAGTTCATTGTTATATAACTAATATATATTTAACACTAAAATAGTATCTTCCAAACATACTTTATTCATAGAACCTTTCAACTAATAATGTTCAAACATTAAACTTATCAACCATACGAATAAATCTGTGTAAATCAACATTAGAAATAAATTTCGATTGCATTATAATATCAACGTTAGAAAATGCAATTTTGGGAAACTTATTTTTTTAGGAATGTTGTTTTACTTTTTGAAAACCAAACAAATAAGATCAAAACTAAATATTCATTAAAACAATATTGAGTAAAAAAAAATAATAAATGGGAAAAAAGTGTTTGAGCTTGACTCGTTTCTCATTTATGTACGTACGCATCGTATGAATCGTGTAAGCCGCTTTAACTCTAAAAGGGCCATTCAACTATATATTATATTCTTGATAATTGTTTTATTATAATTTACTGTTTACCAGAAAAGTCTTAAAAGACATCATATTTATTAAACTGTATAGTCAAGGAACAATTGACGTGTTATTGAAGAATACCTATACAATATTGGGTATAAATTTAATTATGCATCCAAAATACATTGAAAAGTAAAATTTTATAATTCAAATTGGGTAAAAATAATATTTAATGATTCTTTATATAACATTTCACAGATGAAAAGGCGATTGAACAGCAAGGATTTCGATTATACTAATAAACGTCAATTTACGGGTGTTGTAATGATTTGATCTAAAAAATCAAACAGATAAATCATTTTTCCTTGTTATTTATTCCATAATATTCAATACTCAGAAAGCGTTATTATTTTTTCGGCAAAATCTCTTATTATTCATTGAAAATTATTTCTTAAATTCGATACGTTTTTTGAGCCTCAAATGAAAATTAAAATAAAAGAATTTTTTTCGTAAACAAGGGAAAACATCAAAGGGAGCGAGACGTAGAAAAAAAGAGAAATCGCACAGGCGTAAAACGCAATATTGAATTTTTAACATATTTCTGAATACACGTTTTCTATAGATTATAACGATCAGAGGTAAAATAATATATTTAGGGTTGGTAGATTATTTGTTTTTATGCTTATCGTTTTCCGATTTGTCCAATATTTGTTGATTGACTTTGTAGTAAGCGAATAAAAAAATTGTCATCATTATGTCCTGCCACCTGATTATGATGACATGATTTTATTGAGCTGTTGAGTACCAAAATCAATAAAAAATGACCTAGCTGAAGTTTTTATGTATAAAACATATGTATGACACAGAAAAAAATTATCGCAGGTGAAATTTATGCGTAGAAATCGTATGTAAATAGTTAAATTTTTGGCTATAAATTTGAAAAAAATATTTTTTAAAGCTTTAAAAAAGCAAACAATACTGTTGAACTAAGAATACACCTTGCAATAATTTGTAATATTTTTTGACCTACTTGAAATTTCAAAAAAAATATTTTTGTAATATTTGTGTAAATTTAATTATTTGGTTTATTTTAAATTCAAATTTCAGCATTTGAATCTTTAAATATTGTATCTATGACTTTAATACAAGTATATAATTTGATTAAAATGTCAAATTAGATTTCCAACAAGCCATTTCACCAGTAAGATATCTTAAACTTGAAAATATGGGATTTTTTTTTTTAAATATGTGGAAGTAGTACAAATGAATTGTATTTTATTTTTTAAAATATAATGTCTTTCCACCAAGAATTGGCAGTTAACACCTTAAAAGTGATATAGGATTTTATTAAACTTTTTGTAGCTGCAATATTTTAGTAATAAAGTTTACGTTATGATTTGCTAAGTTTTGATGGTACTCGATTTGACCTTCTACTGTTTGACACAATTCAAAGAAGGCGCAACCCACAAATAGCCGGGTAAATAAATAAATTGTAGTTGGTATTTACCACCGGTAACGTGTGGCTGCCAACATACTTAGTAACGTAATATAACGTCAAAGGATTATACTTCAAGGTTGTTGAGAATAAGCTGGTAAGGGACTGAAAGATAACCCCGTTTCCGGTAATTTCAGAATAAAAAATTAAGAAGAAAGTAAATACTTCAATGTGTGTGACAGTTAAATAGTCATACAATAAGATAAAGATATATTTTTATCTCCTATTATGTATTAGAATCAGCTTTGTTAGTGATAGTTTTGAGATAAATGTCACAACCCTGACAAATTTATGCGATGGAAAATAATGATAGAGAATTTTATTCGCGCTTTTTAACAAGTTGAGGCAGATTTAAGCCAAATTGAATGCGATTTCGGCTTGAAAGGTTCCACCTTTAATCACATCAAAATAATACAAGCAAAAAATACACTTTACCCTTTTATACCCATATTTAAAATAAAAAACAATTTGAATAAAATATAACGGAATAGAATGTAAATTAATACGGCGAAGTAATGAAAAAATCTTTCCCTCGATGACGGAAAAAATTACTTAAAATAAATTCGAAAAAGGACAAAGATTTCTTGGAATCAAATATCAAAGGCAGAACAGTTCATACAAATATTGAATATTATAAAGCAAGATTGTTTTATTTTACGAATTGTCTCTACAAAGATACTGTTGCTGTGAGTTAAATATTTAAAAATGATATAACACAAAGTACTCACGTCATGTAGTATGTATAATATCAAATTCTTCTTCATACTAAACAATATGAGCTTTTTCATTAAATTGGAACGCAATAATTTTTCGTACAGTAATAGAAACGTGTTAAGCATTGAAAAAGCTCCTGATATAATAATTCTCAGATGGCTATTTTTATTTCTCAATACAATACAGGTGTTTTTATTATCCCTAAATAGTAAATGAGTAATAAAAATGTGTTTAGTCCAATGACTATTACAATCGCTTCGTGATTTTGACTTGCAGCAATTATCTATTGATTAAAGCAAATGTTTTCATTTTGTCTCTTATGAATTCACTTTTACCTAACATTTAACTGTACTTTGATTTTATTCATAGTTCGACGGTAGCAATGGAAGAAGATTCGTTTATTGGAGACTTATATATGTTCATGACATGCTTTAGGTCTGTCGTACGATAATAATATATCAAAACCGAAAAGGGTCGAAACTGGGGCTTCCAACCCCGGTATCCAGAATCCCGGTCAATTAATCAATTTTGTGATCCCGGAATTGTCTAAATATCAAACCCGGGATTTCGGGTTTCACTGCAAATGCTAAAAAATAATTCATATATCAAATTAAAGCTTCCTGATTAACTACAATGTGTACCTCGGTTCGTTCATATTTATAAACGTATTTTTTATAATACATATTTATATAAATAATATGAATTTAATGTATTGTGGCTTCTCCCTTCTTATATTTCGTAACAGCCATTCTTAGCTAATTTGAAATGGAGGATAATATTTTAAAATCGAATCAAAGGAAATGTCCACTTTTTGGATACCATCTGGTAAAGCATATCTCAATAACGCAATAACAATATTTTGATCATTATGTATTTTTTTTATTTTTTTCTCTTATTTTTTGTAAATGGCTGTCTGATTCAAAATCAATAAAAAAAGTCATTCCAATGCCCGAAAAATATATTAAATCAAATATACATTCCTATTCAAGAAATAATGGATACAAATTAAATTTTAAATGTACAATTCAGCACATGAAGTTACACTTAATGAACAATCCAGAATCCCGAGATTGAGAAGTTCTGTATAGTGAAATATCGAAATCATGAAAATGTTAATAATATTTTTTTTTGTCTTTTCTATGTTGTAATTTTTTGTGTTATTCAATTTCAACTAATATTTGTAAAATTCTATTCGTTCAATTTTCCTTAAGTACAACAGGTTTATGATTGTTTCTCACGGGTTTATCTTATCTGTTTTGATTTTAATTTTAAGTGAACATTCCTGACATGAATCAAATCAGATTCACCACTTTTTAAATATTCACTAATGCACGAAGAATCTCTTAATTCAAGGTGTAGTTGGGACATAACTTTTATAACTGAATTACTTTAGTTAAACTTAATGGCTAGCCATTGAAACTATGAAAAAAAGAAAAGTAAATAATTATGACGACCGACTCCAAAAGAAAAAGCAATCTTTTATATTATGATTTACTATTAGTGATTTGAACTTATATATATATATATATATTTTTATGTATATTTATTATATATTTATATATTTACATGTATATATATTATTTTTCTAGCTGAATTAAAGTATTAAGGGAAATTGAATACACTGCTATTAAAAATATAATCTTGGTTATTGTATTACAAAAAAAAAAAAATGCGAAATTAACGCTATGTAATTTTTACTAGGAAAATGCCAAGATAATTTATCCTATGTGATAAAATAGATTCAGCCAGAGAGGAGATTAAAAATTCTCATTGAAAAAGAATCACAAATTCACAAACGAACCTTCATCAAAAATTCTAACAGAAATAATGGAAACGTAAGTTATATTAGCAGAATTATTACATCCACTAAGGAGGCAGTGAATTACGGCGGGTCAGACGTATAAAACTTAAAAATCTGTATAAGAAGGAAAAATGAGCCGAAAAAAATAATATTTACGCTTCCCGCGGAATAACGGCCCGCCCATAGAACCCGCTGGGATTTCCCAGATTTGCAAATATTTGCCAACGCTACGATAATTGGTACGCCTGTTTTCCCCGGAAATAATTTTTATACGCCAGTTGGCTTATTCTTCGACTTCAGATCACTTATAAGGGATGCTTGTTTTGTTGACCATAAGTTTTATAAAAATACGAACACAAATTCAAACTCATTTAATTAATTAAGAATGTTCCCTTTTAAAAATATTCATGGTTTATGCTAATCAGAAAGCGGTTTTTAGTTGCATGAGTAAATCAAAATATATTTGGGGTAAAAAAGTAATTAAAAAATAACATATAAAAGGTTCTTAAATAAGAGTTTTAACATTTCAAGCACTCCATTTGTTCAACTCATAGACGTTCTTCATTGAATATTACCATTCATTGTTCTTTCTCGATCATATTGTGCATTTTTTTTTATTAGTGATGTGTAAAAAAATATTTTACATAGGATTATATAATAGTATACATCATAAAGTATTCTGTTTCACATGTATTGGGAAAATAAATTTGACAGAGAAACGGTTAAAAATGCTGAAAAGTAAAATTGGTGAATAAATTATGTTTGTGAGGTGTAACAAGGTGTTTTAAGAGAAAACAAAGATGCAGTTAGTTTACCTTTTGGAAAAGTCAAGAGTTGAAGAGTCAGTCAGTCAGTGAAGCAATTAAATATTCAGAGAGCATACTAGATATCGTATATTAACAGTAAAAATAAACACGTTCCATCAGGCAGGATTTTGTCATTTAGAAGAGGATCTTCTCATCAATTATTTTATCAGAAAATTTACAATTAATGATTCCAACTGCCTGATGAAACGTGAATCTACTAGTGTAATGTGCTTTTTGTGTGTCTAAGTGATCAAAATACTTGTTAGAGACATACCATTTCTTGGAGATGAACTTGAAATGATGGGCCAAGAAGAGACATTTTGAGTAAATGATTTCTTGGTTTTTTTGTTGATCATATCAAATAGATCTCTGTTATGTGAGCGCATATAAGCTAACAGTGTCAGGGTGAAAGGGTGGTGTGGAGTGCTCATGATATCGTCTGGACAGTGGCTACTTCACCGGGAATGGAAGCTGTCACTTGACTTTCTTTCGAAAGTCTTCAAAATTTAATTACGCTCTTCGGATCGTATGAAAACAGCCTAAGTCCAGACGGTTTTCATGAATTAGGTCTACTTGTGATGTTTTTAGGTGACGATTTCCAAGAGAGGATACGATTTTTATATTTCCATCCAAACACACTAATAAAAAATCAAAAATACGTAGTCACGAATTATAAGCATAATTATGAATTTAAAATGTAATTACTGAAGCTTTTTTTAAACTTGTTAAATTAAGTAAAAACCAATCCATCCTCTCGTGGAAATCAAATATATGCGTGCTATTGGCAGGAATATAATTGGTGACCGTGGTGATGTAATTATTTGATAACCTCGTCAATAATATCCACTTGAATAAAGTTTCAGTTGTTCTTTGTGCCAGCATGAATTAACATAGTCTATCCATGGTACACGCAAGTGTCTTATCTTTTTGAATTGAAAAACAATTCAAAATTTTATTCGAAGTGCTTTTAGTAAATAATTATATATTATGATAAACACCGAAAATTTAACATTATCATTTAATATTTGAAAGAAAAATTTCTATACATTTTTTCGGTTACGCTAATAAATATTACACACGTTAGAATATTTGGTCACTGATTTGTATAGAATGTTATGGAACTTTGATAATTCAGGCATATCTAAAGAATTACTGATATCATAAGACCAAGTAATGTACCAAAAAGGCGCACCACTCGGTGGCAAGTGGCATGGTATATTTATTGGTGGGCTGCGGATTGTTCGATTTGTGGTCTTACCAACGCAAGGGTTGTGGTTGACCATTGCAAAGATCCTGTCGCAGCGTTTCTTCATGTGGTTGTTGGGGCAGATGCAGCCGAAGAGTGGAGACATTCGTAGACCAGTCCAAGCGTCACGGCATTGTTCTCTGTAATAAAAATCCCGGTTACAATATGATAAGCTATGTTTGGGGTACTTTAGGAAAAAATCACAGCAGAAAACACAGAAATTAAATTAAATTAATTTTATGGTACCCTAATGGCTTAATAAAATACCTATAATTGATAAAAAATTTCGTTCGAAATCTTAAATTAGCCTTTATAAAAGGAACTTTTGTTAAGAAATCTTTAATTCTAAATGGTTCTGATTATCTATTATATAATACATTGGTTTCCAAGAGACAATTACAGGTTGCAGAACAGTAGCTCGTTTTTAAACATATTTTGAACAAAATTATCTGTCCAATTTCAGACTTCTCCCTAAAGGGGCTAGACAAAAAAAGAGTCTCAAAGCTTTACTATAACTTAGTAAATATTATCAAGGAATATATAATCTACGTAAAGAACTTTCTTTGTAATAATTATAAATGGTTCGAGAACCATTAAACGGAATTCATTAACTCTGAGGCTCAAGTTGTTCTTGAGTGGTTCCTATTAATTCGGTGTATTCTGATTATGTATCTTTACAATTACGAGTCATCAAACCTAAATTGTTATACCGCTGGTTCGAGTTAATACAATGAATCTTATCAATAAGAGTAGCACATTGACCAAATTTTAAGCCATCTCGATTACGGTGTCTTGACAGGACGTTCATAATCGGCAGTGTGACGATGGCATGCTTTCAAGAAGACTGGTCATAGTCTATGACACAAAGTGCAGTGGCCAGTGGTTGCCTCTCGTATAAAGCAGACAGGTATCACGAGAAGGATTTATACCATATTCCATAGATAACGAATCAAAAAATTCTCTGAACCCAAAATAAAGCAAACATTTGTGATGGACAGATAAAAAGCAGTAAATAAAACCGAATACATTTTTTTATTTGATCAGGTTTATGAATATGAAATGAAATAAAAAATCACAAAGCCTGTCAATTTCATGTTGAAGGGAAATAATAATTGGCAGAAGAAAAATTCCCTACGAGTGAGGCAGGAAGTTAAATATGACCTTGTATCCTTGTTGATTCCCGTTTTGAAGGGAGTTTGTTTAACCCCTTGTATACAAGTTTTATTAAAACAGCAATACACCCCGGAGACGGAAGTTACATCCGGGATTAATTTTGGTGTATTGAGAAAGTTGGTTTGATTAGAGTTCATGGAATTTTTTAATCAAAACAATTTTATAACCAGGAAAAATAAATAATAAGTCGATTAAATAACATTCTATAAACTACATTTTTAATAGGGTATAAAATAAAAATATAACCACCAAATTCATTAAAATATAATTGTGTACTTTGTAATACTATAGTTTTACAAACTTCTTGTCAATTTAATCGAAAGATTTTGTCAACACTCGACGAACACTTCTTATCTATCAGCTAAAATGGAAAAGAATGATCTTATTAAACAAAGATCAATGTATTTATTGTTTATCTATGTATCGCTTTATGCCCTGTTTTTAATATATCGGTAGTATTGCAAACATGCAAAATTGCAGCTGGAAAATCGAAATGATCTATATTTGGAGTCAAAGGGTTATATGCAACATTCCTTTTCGGGAAAAAGTAACGACAAAAAAATTAAATTGAAACGCGCAAAAAAAAATTATAATCATACCCTTTTTAACAGAAAATTTCCCTTTGATTTTAACCCTCAAATAATTATAATCTCGGTTTATGATAATCAACAAAGTGATATAATTTGTATAATCTATTTGTTTTGAAATATAAAAAGAGAATAAATTTATTATCAATTCAGTAAAATTATCATCTCCTCACGCTGTAAAAAGTGACTGGAGATACCTTTTGATATTAAGAAAGAAATCTTATTTATAATTTTCAATGTAATTAGCATTAAGTTATTAACAGTTAAAATCAGCAATTTAATTATTCATTGAGTATTAAATGATTTTTTATCAGTTCCCATTGCCCAACCACTCACAAATTAACTATTTGTTATCTATTTACTAAATATCAGTATTCTCAATGATTCATGGAGGTTGGAATCATTTTTAAATATTTAAATTTGATGCCTGACTACATTTACTACTAACACAAAAATTCAATTTAATTTTGAACGCATTTTTACAATATGTATTTGTGTGTAACGTACTACATAACACAGCACATACACCCACTCTCTATCTGTCTGTGCATCGGTAACATCAAGAGTGTTGAGTGAATGTTGAAACGCGGCACCGCCATTTGATAATTTGTATATCTAGTAGTGGTTTGCACGTGCCCGAGCTTTTATCCGTCAACTGGGCTGTGCTAGGGCTAAGGGATTTATTTTTCAAAAAAAGTTTTGGCCTATGTTCGGGTCATCAGTCAGCCATAGGGTTACACTATTCATATGAAAAATTGACAACGTTAATGTTTTATTTCACATTTGATAAGAATATTGTTTGAAATATGGAAAAAATAATATTTTCTATTGTTTTAAAAGAATTGTGTCATCATAAGTATTTTTGGAAAACTTTAAGCTTAGAAATTAAAGCTAAATTTGAATCAAAGCTCTTTTTATTAACAAATGACCGGTAGCTTCTTATATTATTCGTTGGTAAATAAATAAATCTGCTTTTCATTGGTTTTAGGTGGTTGATAGCTCGTTGTGCCAAAAGAATCATACTTAATTAGCAAAGTGGATTCGCTAATGATTAGCTTCAAATATAATGTAAATTGGAAAATATAAACGGGCTTTTTTCTGGCTGAGAAAAAGAAATTTGGCTCAGGGTCGGGTTTGGGTAACAAGTGTTATATTAAGTCTCGCAATCAATTTTAGGAATCAAATAATTTTCATTTTTTTTTATTTTTTAAAAAATAAAACACAATTCATTTGTACTACTTCCACATATTTATAATCGTGATGAGCAAAACATTGATGATCATTATAAATATGTGGAAGTAGTACAAATGAATTGTGTTTTAATTTTTAAAATATAATGTCTTTCCACCAAGAATTGACAGTTAACACCTTAAAAGTAAATAATTTTCACATGAAACTACAATTTTATAAAATACCATGGGCGTTTTTAGATAATTGATCCATCAGATTTTCAATAATTCAAATACACTCAAAAGCGATCGTTCGAATATTTTTTCAAGCCCCTTGATTCATTCTTCACGATATATTTTTGGTTATTTAAACATACGAGTAATTACATTCTGGATCGTCCCATTTTTACTTTTGTTATTCCCGAAAAACATACTGATTGTGAAATGTTTGCATAGATTCGAAACCGTCATGTCGAGATAAAAGTGAAGCGGCATTAACTTTTCTCCGTCGCAATTTTGCCGCTGAAGAGAAAATAATTTTTGAACAGGTAAACGGTGAACGAATACGAGAGGCCAACTCCATTAGCGGAATACAGAATCACATCGAGGCTTTGTGCAATTAATATGTTTTATGTTGTGACTTTTTTATTACAATACGATATTTTTTAGTATATACATATCTTGTTGTCCTCTTAGTGGTAAGAGTTTTGCCCTAGTGAACAGGTGGGTCTTGGTTCAAGTTTTGGCAAGGTTTTAAATTTTTTCAATATGTATTTGTGACATTAAAAATAAGTGTGTTGTCTCTTCTCGAACAGATGTCGAGTGGATTATAAAAATTCTCATCAAGTTTAGCTAGCATGATTTTCTATTTTCAATACTTGGCGCAGTGAATATAAGCTGTAAAGCAAGTTTTTTTAAATACGTAACTTTACAAAAACTTTATATCAGGATATAGTGCTCGTGATGAGCGAAACCAGTCCTGATAAACATGTTAAAGTAGTACAAATAAATTGTGTTTTATTTTTAAAACATTTCAAAAGAGCTTCAATCGATTTTCCATTTATTTTTTTACAAATTATTCATTTTAAATTTTTTAATTAAATTAAAAAAAAAATTATTTGAGTAATATAAACCATATATACATACACGTATAATACGTCAATTGTTTTTTTTATAAATAATAAAATAAAATTTCCGATTAGATGAAATTTGTGGACATCTTTTCTTCCGTTGTTGGAAAGTGGTTTGCAGTAAAAAATGAAAACGTTTTTAACACAAGTTAGCGTCTAGTGATATATAAATTAAATTTACATAGTAAATTTTAAGTATAATAAATAAGTAGGTTATCTCTGCAGTAAATATCATGCTACGTAGCACGATTGTAAAAAAAAGCGGAAAAACATGATCATTTAGATTCAACTCGACGCCATTATAATCCAAAAGCTCTTAAATCACCAAAACTTACGCCTCGATTCTCCCCTGCCCCCGTTTGCGAGATTCCGTTCAGGCAAAATAAAAAAGTTAAATTGGCCCAAAGTAGACGAGGAAGCTATCAACTTTTAAGTTTTGTTATCTTCCCTCCCAAAATGCCTCCATTTACTTAACGTTGAAGACACTTTGTAGAAAAGGCCTCGGGCATTGCAGGATTCGGGACTTACCTGTGTTCTTCTCGAATGACTTAAAACTGACAAGTTATTTCTGAAAGCAACCCCTTACTCACACTACGCAGTTTTCCGAAGAGGAGTTATTCTATTGCAACATTGTTTTGATCGTAACGTCATGGTGTGTGTGAAATAATTTATGACTGTGTAATTTAAGACATCGACTGAGGGTGCTTGATGGAATTTCAATATCAAATTTGGATTATTGAGATTTTGTACACTTACATGTAACGACCCGGGTCAGTTCGAGTCCATTCGTGTGCTCGAATGCCTGAAGATGCCGAAAGGCGAAACCCGGGTCGTTAGTGACAAAATACATGGAAGTGTACAAAATCTCAATAATCCAAATTATGACTGTGTGTTTAACAATTACTACAAATAAAAAGTGCCAACTGATAATTTTAGTAATTGCACACATGTGAAAGAATATATACCTGTTGCAAAACTTGTATCGTAAGTAAACTCGAATAAAGAACCACTATTTAAATTGTGTGGCATTTTTAATTGTTTCACATCAAAATCAACATTGCAAAACTACGAAAAGTTTGATAGCAAAATTTTGTGATGGTAAGATAAGATAGAGTGAATAACTTCAGATTCTGAGACAGTGAAATCAATCAGGGAGAAAAATTGTAAAATGATTTTTATTGACATTCGTGCAATTGGTAAAATCTAGTTCGCTAAGTAGTTTAATTCCACCGAACTTTTTTAATGCTTTCTTTTGAAAATCATACTTTTAAACGAAAATTTGTTTAATTTAGAAAATATAAAAAACATATTTACCTGTCATCCATCCTGCAGTCTCCATCCCTGGCCCTGCAAGCAGCTTTGAAGGTGTCAAAGAGTGAAGCACAAGATTTTTCAGAATGGCAGACGTTCAGTGCATAGTTACAAGTAGGTAGAGCTTCCACAGGATATGGGTCTTTCTCTGAAAGTTTGAAAAATTAAAATATTAAATTCAATGGATACTTATGATTCATATAATTTTTAGTCTTATATAATAATTACAAATATCAGCTCTCTGAAATAGATTTGATCAGACTAATTTAAATTTTTAATTAGTTACAATAATTAATGTAAATTTAAGATAACCTTGTACGTCATCATTAAAATTGAACTATCTCAATTATAAAACGTTTCATCTTTTTTCCGCATCAAAGACACAGCGTCGGGTTGGAAAGGTGTCACAAATTAAAGTGATCCATCAAAAGGTGACCGATAAGGTGTTGTGTCGTCGTTGTAGTAATTTCCCTCGACTTTTATCAGTTTCCACCGCACGCCGGACGTAATTAGTTTTCCGGAAATCCCCGACCACTGTCAAATAATTTGTCCCGACGCCAATTGCCAAATAAAATAGAAAGGATTTTCAACCAAAGTGATTACATTTAAAATCAGAGGCGGAGAGACCTTGCGGGCCATAGGACAACGTCACGATATATCGACCGGTACGAATTACTTTCGAGCTATGTTTCTAGGTAGTTTTGTTGTATGCATTGTAGATGGAGTATTTGATTATTTACTTTATAAAATTCGTATGTTATTAAAAAGATGTTCTTGATAGCGTCAAAGAAAAGTTTTTACAATAAAAAATGTTACACCCAAAACTACTTGACGTTGTAAGTTGAGATATATCCTGGCATAAAAACCCATATCTAGTCAAAATCACTGTCTATTTTATTGTTTATGTAAAACTGTCAATTTATTTACTAACAGTTTATAATAATCCAAAGTACTATTGAATCTACTTCATCACCTGAAACCTTCAACAAACCCTGAAGATAATTGGCGTTACATAATTATCACTTTGAGAACAAAATTCTTACAGACCTTATTTTAAAGAGAGAGTAACAACATCACTATCAAAAACAACGTTTGGATTTTGAGACAATTGGACTGTAATGTAATTCAGAACAATCTGTAAGTTTAACACAACAATCATGAAAGACATAACGGTAAGATGAATTCAGGCGTGAGAATGTGTCAACGCTAGGTTATTTTTTTACAATGCCTCTTTGGTTGCTTTGCACTCATTGCGTATAAAATGTTTTAATTTCACACGTTTTGTGTAATGTACTGATTTAAAAGTATTATAACTTCTTTATCAATTGAACAAGCTTAAATTAAAATTCTTTTCAATATTATCTATATGTTTTTTACAAACTAAGTTATCTAATATATAAAAATCAATGTGTGTTTGTTCGTATCTTATGAACTGCTATACCGTTCATCTGATTCCGATAAAACTTTGTCAAGTTATTGCTTGCACTTGCGCAAAGAACATAAGCATAATATAATTAGGCCCGGCCAGGTCGGAGTCAGACTCTCAACGTTTTAATTTTTAACTTACAGTAGATCTCATTATATATATAAAAATCTATCTCACAATCCAGATATATCTAAAATCTAAAATAAAGAACCAAATCCCTACGAATAGAACATCTCGGAAAATCTTCTGATTTAATCACCAGGCAGAAACCAAAAAATATTGTGTGTCCAAAAGCACTTCAATAAACAGAATTAAAACAAAACACTTTCTTTCTTTGAGTGGCATTGCAACGCACGCCGGATACTCGCCAGTGTTATATAAATATTAACCATGATAAAAACAAATAGGTAAAAAAAGATATATGGAGGTGGCTGATTTGATTTAGGCTTACTAACTAAAAAATATTTCCTTGTCAATCTTAGATTTTTTTTATATTAACATGTCTTCTGGTCATAGTTTTATTGTCACAAATAAAAATACGTAAATGTTTCCTGAACCATATTCAATTATGATCGAAAATTACTCAATTCAAAAAGCTTGTGTTTAAAAATTGGCTGGAAATTTTGATGGTAGTTCACATTAAATATAAAGTCTTGATCATATTTAAAATTCATGTTTCAAATTTTGTTTTAACTTCGGTTTATTTTCAATGGAATTTTTTCGGATGACACTCATTTAAACAATCAATACTTTCCTTGACATATCGAGGGAATACTCACAGATGGCACCAAGTTATAAAAACAAGTTCTGAGATGATCGAATTTAAGGCGTTTTTTTGAAAGTACCTCTCTTCTAAGTACAATTATTTGTTTTTTAAAAAGAATTTTTGTCATTGTAAAGAATTATCTTTTTGGCATACAAACCTTGAGATTTGGTATAGATAAGTTATAGCTAAATATATCACGTTCTTTTCCCAGAAAAAAATAGCAATATGGCTTAGTACTGTTTTATATTAAAGCAATTATATCCTATGACCAGTACGTAGAACGTTGAATTGAAAACATTTTGACATCAAAAACTGACTTAATGCATTCTGTCAGTATATCCTCGATATGATCTTTAATTTCAATTGTAGTTTACTTCACTAGAATTTCAAATTGGATACTTGTTCCAGTGTGTCTGTTTTAATAGGGTACACTTACATACTTTGAACTTAAAGGTGGGGTATTATTGAATTATATATATGTATTTGTATTAAATGTTTTACACTAGTATGCGTTCCGACAGCAAAAGCTAGTTGTATTATGTTGTATTATAATAATACGATTTACTTTAAACTTATTTCCCCATTGAATGGATAGATCAATCTCAAGTTTGAAATTTTGTTTTGACAGTATATCGATGAGTTATGAAATTAGTTTTGCCATTTATATTCCAAATAATGATGTAATGAAAATAATTTTCTCTCAAACAAAAGAGATTTAACTTTTTAATTATTTAAACAAATTAGTCATTAAGATAAGTAAGCTTTATTTTCTAGTCCAAAAAATATACTGGTTAATTCATTCCGAGATGGCAACTAACGATTAAATTATTTTAGTTTTAAGTCAATCTTCATTTTAAAAAATACACTTAATGTGTTTATGTTTATTATTCGATATATTTTTATTTTTAAGTAATGTCGTTATTCATCAACTGTATTTATTTGTCTCTATTATATAACCGTAATCCAAAACTTAAGATCGGTATTTCTCGTACTATTTAATAATAATTTTACATTTCAGGTACATTTTCAACGTTTTTATCAGAATATAGTATCTACAATATTAGCTATATATTCTCGGGTCCGTAGTGAAGGAATTAACGTCGTTGGTTTCGGTTACGAATATCTTGGGCTCAATTTCCGGTACGGACAGTTTCATAAATATATTTTAGAAGTCCATTCGATTCTAAGAAGGGGGTGCAACGAGAGCGATTAGCCCCACCATTACTCGTGTTCTAGCATCCTTCTATCCCTACTTTCTTCGAAAAAGAGATTTTGGGCAAATGAGTATCAAGCAGTTCTCGTAGAAAACTTCTGTTGAGATATCTCCATTAGGAATCCATCTGCTCCACATTGGGAGCGGACATCATTATATATTTGATATAGAAAAAATTCTAAATGATTACTATGAGGTAGATTAGTAGATGAACAGTACATAAAAAAATACACACAACTTCCGCAATATTCTTACATTTTGATACAATAATTTCAAAATATACGTCAAATATATTATGTATTTTGATATTTCTTACAGATTTTAAATCTTCTATTTGGTTTTCACGTGCACGACGTATTTTCACTTGTTTCTTTTTACATTTTTCCACCAATGAGAATTGATGGTCGCTTTTTGGAGTCCCCTTTGAGTCACATTTCATATTATATTCTTTATTTTGACTGAAAGTGAGCATTTTGACTTGAGTACCTTGAAACCATTATTTTGTCAATTTTATCCTATCCAAGACTCTTTTTTATAAAAACATGGAATTTCTTAACCTCTCTCATATTTTGACAAATCTATTTGAAAATGAATAGCTATATGAACTATTGATAGAATCGAAGAGTGCATTCATTTTTATTACTGTTTGTATATTATAAAGCGCCATTAAATTATTAAATAATATTTAATTATTATAGATTTCCATAATTTCTACTAAGAGATCTTAGATATATCGTACAAACTGTATTTTGGTCAATTGATGTAACCCGAAAAAATACGAAAATGAGTTAATGATAGGATCTCATCTTTACGACGACAGAGCAGGTCTCGGCCAAATGATGTAAATTTGAAAAATAGATGTACCACATTGGTTTTAGGTTTAAAAATTCTAGCCCGGCCACTTGGTGTAAGCCATTATTATATCAACACTCCCTATATAAAATTCTGTATCTGCAAACATGAGAATTTACAGGAGTGCAATTCAAAGATTCATAACGCCACTCACCATATAATGTCTTCGATAAAAACAGTTTTTACTCTCTCCTGAATAATTTTAAATTTGAGGGTTCCATCAATTGGCCAAAACACATTGTATAAAATAATTTAATAGTTAAATATAACTTCAGAATTATTTCTCTCTGATATCAAAATATTTGTAGCTTGATGCATAAATAATAAGAAAATATTTCAACAATATACTATACAATGTAAAATGAAATCGTAACGCTGAATGAGTTCTTTCTGATTGAAAGGGAGAATATGTTTTGTTTCAAAAACAGCATTTCCTGCCAAAATCAGACTCAAAGATCCACAGATGTTCTTATGTCCATAAAGAGAAGGTGATGTTTCACTAAAACCTTTACACGAAGCTTTTACAAAATAGGCGCACACCTGCAGAGAAGGGGGCGGGTATGTAAGTATGTATATATGAGGGAAGGTATCTATTTTCCTTCTTTTATCTTTACGATGCTCTTTCGTTGATAACGCTGTTATCAGTATCTTCCAACTGACGGCTGACCGCAACGCACATTTATTATAGAGCTTAATTCAAAAGAAGAGAGATATAATATCATACTTAGTACAATGATTGAATTTGAATCATTCAGATGTTGTACATCAGGCATTCAAGTACATGGATGAACTCTAGCTGACAGTAAATAGTTTATATCGTTTACATATAAGACAAATTCTTAAGAATTAGAAGCTAAATTGATATCTCAACTGATTTTATTTTTTCTTTTTTTATCTAATTTACTGTCAATCTTGCCGTACTGGCAGTATTAATATAATTTAAAATATCGACTAAGAGTGCTTGATTGAATTTAAATATCAAATTCGAATACCTCCAATCATTTATATTTCCATAAGTTTTGTCACTAACGACTTGGATTTTGCCTTTCGGTGGTTACAAGTTACAATGGTATATATACACCGTCATAAAAATATAGGATACAATGTATGTAAAATAAAAGAAATCTTAGAAAGGTTTTTCAGATGGAATGTAGCAATCTTCTTCGTGTTATAAACATATTGTAATTAAAATTAAATTTATAAGAAACATAATTTGTATTTTGTCATTTTATTAAATTCACTTAACGCAATATTACTCTCCCTGTGGAATGCAAAGTAAAGGGTTTATCATCAGTACCTTTCATCCGTAGTCTGACCTGGCCGTTAGGCATCGCTGATGGCCGAGTACATCAAACATACATAATAAAAATGGGAGATTGAATCCGTTGTGAGCTGGGTAAAATGAGCACTTCTTTCTCTAGGGTTAATATAAAATATCTACGAAGGATTATGTTAGAACTAGATAGAGTTTGTAAGCATTATTATCAAGCGAGTCTCATAATTGCGAAAGCAACAACTGATGAGTTTTATTGGAAAACTGTATTGCAAATCACGATTTTGAAATAATTAAAATGTTCACATTATTGAGTATCTCTTGACGAAATTTTTCGTAAGTGGCCGCACAGAAAGACATCATTTTATATAAAAAAAATACAGATAATATAGTCAGCAAGCTTTCGTGTAGAATTTTAAATCGAAATAATTTTAAATAAAAATGAAACTTCGAAGCGGTCGTAAAAATTTTCGGGAAGAAATAATGCTTTGGAAACTGCGTGAGCTTTTCGATTGTAATATATTTTAGAATGTGTACAGGTCTCGGCCAAACTCAAATTTAACTTCAACGCAGAGAAAGTTTAATCTGGATTGATTAAAATGGAATCTTTTTATTTTCCTTAACTACTTAATTAATCTCCGCGATAACCTTTTTAATGAAGGGAATCGACATATTTATAGGCGGCGTCCATATAGCGACCCTTCCTGGCCAGGAGACGCCTGAGGGTCACACTTACTGCCCGTTCGTTGGCAAGCTAGTGCTCACAGTTGACATTGTGGTTTGGCAAACCGGATGGACTGCATCTTCCAAATGGTGTCAAACGTATCAGGTTTTCCCAAATGTGTCTTGGAGGCTGGGATTAAAATCCATTCTAAGTTCAATGCAAAACTCTTCGTGCTATGCAAGTTGGTTTTAAGACCAGATTGTACTTGTGGGCTTGCCAAATAGGACGTTAATCACCTTCTGGGGGACTATCCTGAAATCGATTCTGAACGAACAGAACTGTTTACTGCGATCTGTCCTCGCATGGGTGCAATAAGCCACGCTGACTTGATTGCAACCAAAGCTAACTTCACGGCATTCGAAAAATTTGCTCATTTATTTAGGGATCATCATAATCTTGATTCCTCACTATAATCAATAAAATAGTCTAAAAAGGTCGGGCTGTCAGTATACGGATTATAAAAAAGATACTCATGATGAACATGAGCTAGTCACACCTTTTTAAAAATATTATTACCTCTATTTTTATGAAGTACACTAGTGTATGGTACAAAATCAGTTCCTTGCAGTTCTGTTCGTGCCATAAATGTGAGGGGTTAGACTCCTTTTTTCAGTCGATAGCCTTATGGATGGCGGCTATGAAACATTGGCTGCACATAGACAATGAGTAGTAGTGGGAAAAACAATAAGATGTTATCTAGAGTAGTATGAAGAAAGAGAGAACAGGATTAAGAATGGAATATGTTTAGCATTAACCAAAGCGAATGTACTGACATGATCACAATTAGATGCCTCTATTCAAACGAGTTAAAACGAATACGACAAAAAACACAAAACTCGCCTTGAAAGCTAATACTCTTCAACAATATCCAGAGCTTAGGTATCCGGGTAAAATGAATGTCACAAAATTGTTTGTTGAATTGGAATTAAGAAAAACGTTTTGGTGAAAGACTCGGTACGGTCCTGGTAAATTTCTGGGCTTCCGGTAATAAATTAATGCTTCCGACTTATTTCGGTATGACAGCGTCATCAAAAATTTATTCAAATGAAACAAGAACAATTTTCAGACTGCCCAAAAATCCCACGCATTTTTATTTATCAAATCATAATTCCATTGCTTTGAAATAAATAAGAATTTTTCATTTTGCTTTAGCATTTTATATAATCGAAACTATCCATTTTTTTGAGAAAGTGTCAAGCCAATCGTAAGATAATTCAGGAAAATGGAAACACTTAACTGCTTTCAGAGTGTATTTGTAGTTAATATCTCTATTGATAAGTTAGAAGTTAAATATTTATTGATATTTCTTTTAAGAAGAGTGATACAAATAAAATTTAAAAAAAAAACACTTCAATTGTTTAAAAACATTCAGTTATTTTATATATTGATCGTCCAGTTCATTACTCAGACATCTCTAACTAAACCATATTGAGATAATGGGAAAAGAAATATTTAAACGCTTTATACATTATATAAAGAGATGTTCAATAAAGTACTTTCCGAGTATTCTTGTCAGTAGAAGGATATTTAAAAATATTCTTTTACTGACCCGGAAATATTAACATTTTGTTTGATTCTTGAGAAAGTTATCTGCTTTAGCAATTATTTGGTGGCACTTTTGAGTTATCCGAGTACAAATCAGATAGAGCGCAAAATGTTACTTATAGCTGCATATTTAACTCAAAATTAAAAAACGACTAAAAACTACTTTGAAAATTAGTAAACATTAAGCCGGGTTATTTCCGAAAAAACCCCACTCTGATATGTATGATCACAAAATGAAGATTTAAACTAATACATAATAGTAAGATCATAGTTATGATATTTTATTTGAGAGCCACTCAATAGATTATGATGTATTTTCTCTTCTCGGTTTAATCTTTAGTGAATTGATCTTTTAAAACGCACACAAAGAATAACCAAAACATGGGTGAGAATAAAAATACCCACTTGATGCACATCTTACTTCTTATTTAATAAATAGTTTTAAGTGTAAATTTAGTTGATCCCTAGAGGAATGACGCTGTACCTACTACACAATGAATAAAACTTTATATATAGTCTTTTAACTTCTGAAAAATTATACAGTACACGTTATGAAGTTTCTTTCATTATATTGTAACATAGTTTTTATTTTATTGAATGAATTGGCATTTACTTTGAGCACTCCATTATAAAACTGATAAATAACAAAGAATCCAGTTACACAAGAATTTTATCAGTTTGTCAATAGGTATTTCGGATATTCACGCAATCATTAGAATTGTGTTTAAGCTTAATTTAGCTAAGCTTAAACACAGTTCTGACTGTTTTAGAAGAGATAGACAATATTATATCATCTCACTTATTCCAACATCATATCTTTCATTTAAAATTAAAATATTCATCACACTGATTGTGTTTTTGAGTTGTTCTCCGTTAGAACAAAAATAAACTCTGATGAAGTAGAGAAACGCTTAGAATTGGCGTGCAAATGTGTGTGCAAAAAAATGTAAGGCTTAATAACTAAATTATTATATAATATAGGTTCCTTTAATTTCAAAGTAGTTTGGTGATGGTTTTCTGCGTACAAATGACTCAAAATAAATGTAAGTTTCTTTCAGCGCTGGATTACAATACACTATTTTCCAAAACTATAATGGCGTCTTAATCCGAAACAAAGCTTTCAAAAATATTATACTCTTGTTATAATACCGTCTTACGTTTATTTTACCTACGTCTGTATAATGGCGAATACTTAATCGGTTAATCGTATACATAATACTATATATTAATTTGTTTAATAGGTATAAATCTTAATGTCTAAAATTCCCTCCCACCCATCCAATCCTAAAAACGGGATGTAGAGCAGTGGTCCTCATGTGTGGCCACCAGAGGATATTTCTGCGGCCACCAACGGTTTTATAGTAATAAATATTGATATTTAAAAAATGAGTATTGTAAAATAAATTCGACATTTGTTTATTCGTATTGCGTACGTATGCAGCTTGAAAACGTATTTGTAATGAATGAATATTTTTAATAAAAAAGGGATCCCTTTTTAGATAAAAATTAATCGGGATCAGTACGGTAACCCCATCGGGTTAATTTGTGCTGCAGTGCATTAAGTAATTCGGTCTGTTGTACGATAACCAACGCTGTTTATCTTGCAATGGTGTAATTATCATTGACGAGAGATTTTCTATATATATGGAGTGTAACAGTGATTATCTTCTGATTTTTTTATATACATATGGAAGGATCTGTATATTATGTTATTCTTTATTTTTATAATTTTTAAGGGAATTTGATACAATCCCCGAGTTAAAATGGATATAAGAAATTATCTATAAACAAACATTCAGAAGGATGAAAAAAAGCAAACCTGCAGGGCTATGTAATGTCAAATATAACATTTGTCAATGACAGAATTGTGAAAATATAGTACATATTTTTAAACAAATTATATTATTACATACAATTTTTCTGCCTGCGGCGAAAACTTATATGACAATAGTTTATGGTTAAAAATATTGAAGTAAGTAATGAGTCCCTTAAATGCATCGGCCTAATATTTTAAATCACTTTTGAACATTTGGTGCGGCCACGAGACATTTCCAAAAGACCACTGATGTTCATTATGCGGCCACGGAGAAATTTTCCGTGAGAACCACTGATGTAGAGACAGCAATTAACTAACCATCAGTCCTGCCTTAGCCCTATTATTTTATACCTACTCTCTTCGAAAGAGAGATGTTGAGCAACTGAGCAACAAGTAGTTGTCGTACGTAAACTTGTGTTGAAATACATCCATTAGGAGGTCATTAGCTCCACGTAGTTACTAGCATTATAAATAGACCAGATAACAGTTCCGCTTCAAGATTCACAGGGATACGTCCTTTTGCCTTTCTACAGTCGATATATTATGTGTATATATAAATAAAGTGTATTAACACGTTTTGTGTGATTTATACAGAATATTTTTTTTTGATGTGGGTAACGTCTTTTTGCTTTTCTACAGTTGGTATCATCAGGCTCGGCTTTACTAAGCAATTAACATATAAAATTTAAGCCTCTCTAATAAATAATAATTCATCATTAATAAAAAAATATCGACTACATTATAAATTTGTTCAATTATACACGTACTTATTTCACAAAGGATTCTCAATAAATTATTTTAAGTTTACTTTTACTTGGTTATTTAAATCGAATTTCTATAAAAAGATTTATATGTAGCGATCTTTCAAAGTTAGAGATGTAAAATATATTTTACCCGGGAGAGGCATCTATTAAAATAACAGTTCCCGAATAAATCGACATATTTGTAAATTGAGAATATATTTTATGGGTTCCTTTTCACTCCTCGAAGCATTAAAGTGGCGTGGGCCGTTTTATTTTTAGCCTTTGATCTTGGGCCGGGCTGGAGGATACTTCAAATAATTTATCCGTACCAGCAACTGAACAAATTGCCATTTTTATTTGAACGTATTACCCATTTATATAAAACACAAATAATGGATTCTTATAAAAAAAAAACTATTAAATACTTTCAAGAGAATTCAAACGCAACGTATTATAGTTTTGTAAAGTACTGTTACGTAATTATGCGGCTAATAAGAACTGAAACATCGCATAATATTAATTACTAATAATATTGTAGGTAAATCTCTTCTTGTTATAGTAAACTAATATTTATTACCCAGATTCGCCTGTGGTAGATTCAAACTCATTCTTTATTCATTACGAGTACAAACCATGCTCATGTAACACAAATCACAAACATGTAACTATTTACAAAAATACGGCAGCTTATATACCAGCTATAAACATAACGTGTGTTTTCTACAAATAGAATAGTAAGGTGTACTGCAGGGTTTCACCTTGGTTGTGTTGAACTTCCAAACGCAGACACCGTAAATACAAATATTTTCGTCAACGTTATTACGGCGCTATTTTCGTGCCAGCTTATGTTGAAAGTTGAAAATATCACCGTGCTCCGTACTTCATATAACAGCCATAAAATATAATCGATCAATTAATAATAAAGCTAAAAGTTGAAATGGCGGCCAGAATGACATGTGCATATGCCACATCGCTATTGTTCACCGTTTGAAACGAGATCTTGTGACAGAAAGACAGATAGATTTAGACATGTGTGTTCTGCTATATAGTATAAATTGATTACTATGGAACAGCTGCATTTTCTGGTTCGCGGTGCAGTGGTCAAAGTCATTGTTTCCGGTTAAGAATCTCGCGGCATTGAATCCTAGTTCGGACAGTTTCATATTGAATTGATTTTTCAAACGATTTATGGATGTTCGTTTGAAGGCATGGATATCTGTGATGTCTAAAATTCCCTTACATTTATCCGATCCTTAAAACGGGGTGTAGCGAAAGCAATTAGCTAACCACTACTATCGCTCTTTCTCCAATCTATTCGAAAAAGGGAGATTAAGAAACTAAGTAACAAGCTGTTTTCGCGGAAAACTTCTGTTAAGATAAAGTTCATTAGAAATTCATATGCTTCACACTGGAGCGGGCATGGTAAAAAGATGATATCTTTTTCACTGCTTGTGATAAGAGTAGAATCTTTTAAAGCAAAATAAAGAATTAAAAATATACTCAAGACGTGAACATGTCCATGAAAAATTAATATAATACATATTTATTTTTAATTAAAAAAAATCTAACGATAAATATTCAAATCTTTTGAGATAACGTCAGTATTGATGAAAATAGACTAATACAGACACAAAAAAATAATTGTTTAACATCGTAATAATATCGACGATGTTCTGGAAGAAAACACTAAATCGAAAAAATTACATATTGATTTACTTATACCAAAATGTTCCTTATTTCATACTCTACTGTATGAAATAACACACTTTTATAAATTGTACTTTTACTTAAAAACAGTTTCATACAAAAAAACTAAATGAAAAAGCTACAGCATTTCACACATTTGAATTACTTACTAAAGTACAATTACTCAAAACCAGTTTTTTCAGTAAGTGTCTTCTTCCAGAACAACGACGATATACAAAATAAAAGTATCCGCTTTGTGGGGTTTTTTATTACAGAAAAAAAAATGTTTTGCACACAAGAAATATTCATAAAACTAAAACGTTTTAAAACTCTTATGTAAACTGACATATATAAATAGCCATAAGCGATTTTTTGTGTTTCTTACCTTTCTTCAGCACAAAGACGCAAGGATGATCAAACAGGAAGTCCCGGAAGCTGTTACACTCAGGGTCCACATTCGGCTCACGACACAGGCAAGTAGGTTTAAAGAATGGAAATGCCTGGAGGGTTCTAAGGGCAGCCTGGCATTTCGTCACAGTCACCGTCGAGCAAGCCACTGAAATGAAAGATAAAGGAGTCTTGTAAAAAAATGTTGTGCTCAAAAGAGTTACGTTTAATTATAATACATATTAATATATCGAGGATATGCTAACATAAGCTAACATAACATTATTATTTTTATTTCAAAGTACTCTCTCTCCCAAGTGTCAATCCCGGACTCTTTTTCTGATCTCGGTATTTCAGTATTGACATTTTTTCAATATTTCAGATGTTGAAAAAACCCCGGAAAAAAGCTTTTGTAGATCATACAAAATAAGCGGATAGGGACTCTAGGTAGGGATTTTAATAGAAACGCATAAAATAACATAATACCTAGTTATAAGATGATTTTATTTATTTACAATTAAAATGTTAAATAATACAAAAAAATAATAATTATGAACACGTGCAATCATGAATAAAAATGTTTGCTTATTTTTAAAATATGTATCTCTCATTTGATTTTTTTAGTTGCTGTGAGTCTTATTGTTTATTGGACTCAAATAAATTTATCACGATGTCAATTATATTTTATTAAATTTATTACATATACACAGAAAAGAGTAATGTAAATACAAAGAGACCTGGTATAATAACGAATAGAGGTTTAAGTTAATCAAATACTTATCACGAATACTCTTATATATTAGAAGTCAATTAATTATCTAGTAAAATAAGCACTTACTTATCTTGCAATTATGTCGTATTAAAATGTTGTTTAAAATTATAAATGCTTAGATATTATATTATATTCATTTTATAAATTGAATTCATCTGAACATGAAGACTTTCAGTAGATTAACCTTCTCAATTTTATTAGCGATTAGACACTTATAAAGCCTAGATAGTAATGCTTATCATTTTTACGCCAAATGTAATGATTTTTGTATTTTGTCTAGTGCGAGTCTTCCTAAAGTCGGCCGTGGTTGGCCTTTTGAGCATAAAACTTAAATAATAGTTGACACATTAAAAAAAACAGATTTTCTTAAATTCGTGTAGGTAGTCTTACCACTTTGCAATGTATATCTGCACTATACTGACCTATATGATGAAATATGCAATTAAAAAAAGCACATTTTTGCTTCGCAAGTTTCGACAGATTCATCTTGTATGGAAATCGCTAACAAAATATACTTTATATTGTCATACTTTTATCAATATGTTTTTTATTGTTCTGTCTACTATCAGTAAATTATTTCGCGATATTCATGAAGTTTCATAGTGATGGCCATACACTGGGCATCGAAAGGCGGACCATTGGATTTTGGGGGCCGACCACTGGCGAAATAACCCTATATCTATAATATCTTTATAATGTTGGTACTTAAATTACCAAAATAGTAACATGGGAAGGTGATCAGTGGTAACATAACCTTTCATCTTAAAACATAACAATCACTTTTATACGTATAGTGAGTGGGCAGGATTAATTAATCAGAGATAAAAAACTTGAAAGACTAATCATATTTATCATCTTTTTAATAACTTACCAAATACTGTTGAACAAAGTCGCATTTAAATAAAGAACAACCAACATAAAAACATGTATAGAGGAAATACAAAAATTATTACGTTCGGTCTAAAGATGTTAAGTACAACTGCCTAGACGTCATTAGTGTCTAGTCTCTTATAAATTTGAGAATAGATTCGCAGGTCACCATAGTTTCATAGTAAACTTTAACTGTTATATTTTTTATGACCTTGTCCGCCCTTAATGTGGAGCATATTTACTCACGATGGAACTTATCTTAACAAAAGTTAATGTAGAGAAACTGCATGTTATTCAGTCACTCAACTACTCTATTTTAGAAATATTAACGATATGAGTATGGGACAAGAACAAAATAAGTGGTTAGCTAATCGCTCTCACTAAGCTCTGTTTTTAGTATCAGATGCGTAGCAAGCAGGGAGATTAGACATCTTAGACATCAATGCCTTTGAGCGCAGATTCATAAGTGTAACTAACCGACCGATAATATGATGCAGGTTTTTATATGTACCATTTATTTTGAGGATAACAATACTATAAGATGTTAGATATTTGAGCGAAAGGTAATTATCATTTGTAGTACATAAATATACCAATGAAAATATAATTAAGTTTTGTATTTTTATGGATAAAAAGATGGTAATGTTTCTATGAATAAAAACATTTTCCTGTATTCTTAACAGCTCAGAAACGCTTCAATTTCTTCTCGCTTCATTATCGTTTGTTTGTAAAACAAAAGTCCCAAACGTTTTCCACGAAAAAGACCACCCACAAGTTGGTTCGATCCTTGCAATAATATTCACAATATAGCGTTGGCTACAAAATTTGACCTATGGAAATAATTATGAAATTACTTTACTAATTTTCATTTTTTCAGTCACCGGAATGCATGTCTTTATTTTTTGTGCTTTTCAATGCAGTCTGGTAGCAGGTGGAGTAAAAATGAATACTAGGGTATGGAGATCCACCTATATGTATGCAATATGTTATTCTAATTGTAGGATAGTCTGAGCTATGCTATTGTATAACAATTTTTAATATGCATGTAAACATATTTCATACGGAACTCATTTATATTGGTTTTCGTTAATAGCCGGTTATTTAGAAGTATCAGCATTTCTAATACCCCGTGATTTTCCGTTATATTTTTTATAGGAATACATATATCATGAAAGGTTGCAAAGTTTGAAATCATTTCTAAAACACAAAGGTATCATAGATTTAGAGGCGTCTAAGACAAAGTCCGGTTAGACTAGATTTTGTAAAAATCTTACAAAAAATACGCACTAAACATACTGGTAATCATTTTACGTAATATGTAATGATGTAGTGTTTGCAAGTTCGGATAAAAGTATACGAAGAAAATGATTATTTTTTTCCGCATAACAAAAAAATCACACGCTTATTGATTGAAATGAACGGTTGATAAGCTGATAAAAATAAGGATATTTTTGTTAATTGGAAATACAATACTATAGAAAAAACAATTATCGATGTGATTGATAATTTAAACGTGGTTTACTACTTAAATAGCATTGCAAAATGGAAATGTACAAAATTTGAACGATTGTGTTTTCAGACGCCTATGTATATTTAAATAAGTATCATTCAAGATATATAATAATACATTTCTGTTAATATAAATATATTGTTGTTACCAGTTCAGCTCTCTTTGATGGCAGTTTAGCTGGGGGTTGCTACATTAAATTGCTGAAGAAGAAGAAACGAAGTAATGTTTTGACTTTTGAGGCAGCGATACATTAATTACTTGAAACATTTGTAACGGTGAGAGAAAGTCTTATTGTTTCTTACGCCCGCAGCTAAATTCACGAAAATTATTTCTTTACACAGAGTGCTGCAAAAAATACCAAGGCAATTATTTTTAATCTATTACGAATATCTACTTATAATATTTATGACATAGAAGTGTGTCAATTAGTATTTAAAATATTAAACAGGTAAAAAACATCTTTCCTTGTTTGATACACATTACGAATATGAATTGGTCGATTTCATGTCATGTAAAAGATACAATAACAATATGGAATCCGACTCATGAAGTTGTTCATATTTCGCTGTTTATTAGTCACATCTCGGACTATGTTGCCAACCGGTAAGCTTCTCCCAGCTCAGATCAGGAGATCTCCTGAGCCTTTAGATTTTCATTTTAAAATTATTCCAAGAGTCAATAGCGGCTTAAAAACAATAGCACACTGAAATATGTTAGCGTTTGTTTGTTTGATTGATAGGTGTATTTGTTTTTCCTGTAAGTAGTACGAAGGCTTTGTGCTGTAGAGTAATAGGAACGAAAATACCAACTTCTAGTTTACAATATACTACTATAGTACCCGTTGTTGCCAGGAAAGTAGTTTTGTCCATGGGAAGTGCAGTATTTTTAGCAATATAGTTTTTTGAATTGATTTTCTGACATATGCATTAAAACCGAGAAGACTTACTTCACTTGCTTATAGTACTTTAGAAACACAATAGAACATCGTGATTAATTTTGTAGCCTTTGTCAAAGCGTATTTATGAATTGATTAAAACATCAATGAATTTTCGTGAAATAAACGTGGACGGAAGCCTTCAAGTGCTTACCTCATTATGGAAAAAGTGACCAAATTTCATTTCTCTATTATTATTAATTTTTTGGGATCACAGAATAGTGTTTTATTTTTAATCAGCAACACCATATTATTCTATTCTACGAAATGCATGTAGTACAAGCTCTCAAAAATAATCCCAAATTAGCCGGTTAGTTAACTTTCCGATGACGTGTCATGAATACGCTAGTTACACATTCTTGCTGATAAGAATTAGGTACATGGCGAAGGCCTAAATGTAGTTTTTATTTTCTTTCAAAACAACTGAACATTTATTATGATTTCAATTTAATATTTATTGTTATATACTTATATTATATTCTATTGTAAACCTTTTCATAATTATTTGTCTTCTAAAAAAGAGATAATTTCGAATAAATAAATGAATTTCAATGACCATATTTAATAAGGTATATTGGCAATTTTCAGAGCTTCAAGTCGTTGAAGATTATTATTTTTTAAACCATATCCAATCCCAACTCGGAGTATATGGACACCATACAGTTCCTTCAAGATGTTCTGTCTCCGCCGAGTACATCCTATAGTCATCAGTGCGACGATCTTTCATAGCGACGGATTACTTCCGGTTGATAAAAGAGATAGGCAGGATTCAGGCTGCCTTGGGGCATCCGCAGCACATGTCCAAGTTAGGTCCATCGTCGCTTTTGGACGTAATAAGAGGTTGGTCCGCTCTCTTATTTTCAAGTTCATGAAAAAATGAAACCACCGGAACCTTACCCACTCCAAGTATCTGTTTTCGAAGCACAGTATACGGTTAACCTACAGTTAAGTGAGGTGATATGATTCGCAACCAAACTGATGATTATTATTCTTTTATAATAATTGTAAATTAAAAATTACGAATCACAAAATTCAATATGCTCTAAATTGAAAGCGAATATGCCTTATCGCAATATGGTGATGATTCGAGAAAAACATATTTTCGTAATAAGGTCAATCTCATATTTAAATTAATTGTCGATCACTTTAGGCAAGTGGTAATGTCATTGTTTTCCTTCATCATCTCATGGCCTCATCCTTGAAATAGAATGACTGTCCTTGTAAGAATACCTACTGTTGAATTACTCGATTTAGGGTCCATGTAAGTCTTGAGAAATTTCTCCTCGGATATTCCTGGCAAAAGTTTGAAACACACATATCGCTATTACGCTGCTGAATACACCCTGTAAGACGAGTGTGCAGTCGTAGTGGGTGGTGGTATGCACAATGTTGAGTACTCTAGGGAATTTCCAAACTTACATATGAAGGAGGGAAACTGATTAAAATATTGAAAAAATCTGTTGCTTCCTTTTCATTGTTATTTGAATAGGTCAACGCCAATCCGATCACCATATTGTATTTCAATTTTATTAGAACCATTTTATAGCGCTTAATATCAGATTATTAATTTCCCTATAAAAAAACGTTTTTTTAATAAAAACAATCTCAGAACTTTGAAATTAATTAATAGCATTAATGATGATATGGAAAAACCGAAAAAGAGATCTACCCAAATCCTACAGCATTAATGGCAATAATATTTTCATTGTCTGTTTCCTCCTGGATATATTTTTGGCGACTTTTTGGCCACACTGTGTCAAAAAGCTCGGGATTCATATGCCAAAACATTGGCTTTGGATGCTTCACAAACTTTCGTAAATTTATAAACTCTCAAAAACATATAATTTTCTTTTAAATTCGCCATTATAACAATGTGTACGTTCCTTTAAATCAGATGTTAAAAACAGATACTAAGGCTCTTTAGTATTGAATATAATTGTTTTTGTCTCTAAATAAGCATACATACACTTTGTCAATATTGAATTATGTGAAAAAAATAAAAGTGGCTTATTTATTTGATCAGTAACTAATTATAGAAACAGTCAGTAAAAAATTAGTAACGGTACCAAACAAAAAATGACTCATTGCTAGTATCTTGATTAGCTTAGATTAGCATTTTTTTTTTTTTTGAATACTTGAATATTTAACTATAATACCTATTAGACTTATGACTAATTATTAATTGTTCAATTTAGTGACTTATTCATTTATATAATACTAATGAAATAAGTATTGTCAATTATCAAAATGTTTATGACAGAGAACAGTTTAAGAAGCCGTTTTAACCCTTTCATAAAAATAATCCTACAAAGATAAGCGGGGGTTGTATTGTTTTGCGCGAAGGGCAGAATTAACAAACAATTAATTGTTTTCGAATAAATTTGCCGAGTCGTGTACAACAAAATGTGTATACAAAGTGTATATCTGCCTACTTGCCTAAGTGGAACTTGTAAAGGGAAAGATAAAACGTCATCACATCGTGAAATTTAAACAGGAATGGAAAACAATGTGGAAATAATATTTTTCATATATCATCTTGAAAGGCTTTTTAATAAATAAATTACGATTTTCGAAACGATCTATTATATAATAGTTCTCTGACTGTTTACAATTAAGTCAATTGGAACATTATAAACTACCGTAACACGGTAGCTGGGAAAAATTTGATTTCTCAATGAATATAATATCAAAAAAATAAAATCCTTCTTTCTTTAAAAATGTGATTTTGGTCTACGGAGCACTAAAAACTGCCTTTTTTAGCTTAATATTTATTTATTTATTGTAAATTTAAATAATTGAAATGCATGGCATTACAGCTGACGCCAATGCGCCATGAATTACAAAAACATAAAAACAGTAACAATAATAACAATAATACTAATAATTATTGAAAACAATAATGAAAATAAAAACTTTTTTTTAAATTATTAAATACAAAAAATGAACAAGACATTATTAATTTACAAGGAAAAAATATTTGGTGAACAATACCCAGAGTTTAGTGCTGAAAATATCCAGCTCTCTAGGCAGTGCATTGATCATCCGAACGGCTCTTGCAACTGGTGACTCGAATGACCGACGCGAAGAACAAGTTTTAGGAATAAAAAGGGACTTTCAGGATTATAAACTCGTCCCCGAAGAAGAAGAGAGAAATGTTTTAGAATCGAAAACGCTCTTCGTGCTTCAAAAGAGTGAAAAAATAGCATTCCTAAAAGAAATTTGGTTAATATAAATTACTTATTCAATTAAATGTATAATTTATATTAAGGTAAGACAATGATATTTTGGTATGACGCCATCATAATAACAAGTGAGTTTTAATATAAGAAATAATTTAAAATACCTTACTTAAATTGAGTTCTACCTAGTAAATGTAAATTCAATCGATATATGTATATTTGTAGATGCCAAAAAATATTCAACGAAAATACTTGAGGATATCAAAATCTATATCATATTTCTTTTCGATACTTAGATGGTTTTATTTTTTAAGTTGACGCCTTTCCTATACGATATAGAATGTTGTACGTTAATTTTAAATTGTTATCACTAAAAGAAGTGTATGTACATAATATATCACAAAATTTACAATTTGTTTTACATGTAAAATGTGAGTTATTTTCAAATCCACAATAATATTACTTATTTTTTGAATTGAAAAGTAACTTTTAAATAATGATCCCTGAGTATATTAAACGCATGAATAGAAAAAAACTATCGCGTTTAGGCGCAAACCGGAAACGCTCGAGTGCACAAGATGGCGCCCCACTCACAGAATGGCCGCTCTCTCAAGATGGCGTCTATGGCAGCCATATTGGAGTCGCTGAGAGCCCCTCGAGAGAGTCGCGAGACTCACGACGGCTTTAGGGGTAGACAAAGTGTTGGTTTAATTGTTACACGTGGAATTTCTTACAATGGAACTGAATGATAGCTAAGCAGTGGCAATGTTTAAAGTTTTGTATATTTTATAGTATTAAAAGTTGGAGAACAATAACAGTAAGAACCGATGAAAGATTTTTAAAACGATACATAGGATTAGCTTAAAAAAGTGTTTATTATATTGAAATTAATCTACTGAAACATTAGTCGACTATTCTTACATGAGAGGAATCATATTAATCACTAATTACTTATTTATAAGATGTAATTACCTAGTTCCGAACCGCAGACCCTCGGGATGATTTCGAGTATGGCTGAGCAGGAAGCATCCTCAAAACAGAGTTGACGAGCCAGTAAACAGTTCAGGATTGCGATGGATGTACGAGCATTGAGTCCTGGAATAAAAATGTTTATTTTAAATCTTTAATATTAGTACAATTTATCACTGCATTTTTCAATTTTTAGAGATATATAAAACAATATTAATGGGCTCAATTTTTTTATAAATGACATACAGACACACATATACCTATTGAGAGTTGAAATGTAAGTCGCCAACCCACACTAAACACTGAAATATGAAAAACATTGGAAAATTTGAAATGCATGCTTTCAGAATTCATAGAAAAAACTGGCTTTGAAATTGAGACAGATGCTCTCAAAAGATTACATAATATTTATTAAACAAAATTTTTCTTCTACGAGAAATTACAAAAAACTACCATACACAATATTTTTATGTTAAAATTGGTAATAAAATTATAAAACATTCAATAAGATAAATCAAAAACAGCCTAAAACACTAAATAAACTGTTATAATTATTAATGCTCTGATAAACTGACATTTACGTCGCGAAAAAACATTTCTCTTGTTTTCGCCGTTATTGTGTTTTGTTTTTTATGAAGAGAGCGATTCTAAATTTTGAAATAATTTCGTTTTTTTTTGCTGTGAAAAATAGCACGGTAATTAATCTTGACTGTGAAAACATGAGCATTTATTAAATGGTGCGTTAACTATCACTTTGCTTTCAATTTCGGTGACATTTCTATTGTTTTGTGTATATGTGTGCTATAATTCGAGTCCCATTCGAAGTAAATGAATAAAAAAATGACGACCCACGATGAAAAAGAGCCAAATATTAAGCGAATTTTAAGCGATCATTCGAAATGACAGTCTTGTTGAAAAATTATATTCAGATTGATATTGAGCGGTAGTGATTGAGGGAATGACAGATTTATAGTTATTTTGAAATCTGAAATAGCTACGCCGAGTGGTAGGGGTCCTGGCAGTTTGAATGGCTGTGTATAGATACCTATACGAACAATCGCTTCATCAGGCTATGGTCGTGATTATCCGTCTGAAGACGCCAACGATCGCGTTTTAAGAATTTTTATTGGGATGTATCAGACGCTGCCGCAGCTTTGAAATGTTTTATCTATTCTACATACGAATAAAAATAGGAGAAACGAAGGGTAGGCAAAATTGGTCAATATATATAAGGAGTTAGAGCCCAATTCTACCATTGGGAACGTCAGGAAAAAATAAAAGTCGAACTCCCGAACAGATTAGAAAAATATAAAAACTAATTTTTGTAGTCATATTCGACAAAAGTAACTACAACTTGCTGCGACAAATTCAAATAAGAAATGTTTCCGATTCTGCACACATTTCTTTTCCCAGTTTTTTCGTTTCTTTCTGTGGTGGCTATGGCCAACATTAAAGCTACCCCAGCGGTTTTTTCAATTCATTCCTTGTTTTACCCATTCTTCATATCATGACGACCACACCAGACAGCTTGTTGTAAACTGAGCCATTTAGAAGGTCAATCTAATTGATAAGTATAGGGTTCTTTTATACATCTGATATTGAAAAACATTATTCTTGTCATTTTCTGCAGCATTGTTGACGAGATTGATTGGCAAACAATATTTTATTTGACCGATATACGACATGAATTCTGCATACATTACGATAATGGTGAACGCTCTGAAAAGGCAAGTCATGATGACGAAAGTAGGAAACATACAGTCAACGACCGTTTATATGTACATAAAAGGAAAGATCGGATTCATTCTGTAATCGCCCCCTGAACGTGAATTTTGTCACCACTCGTCAAATGAGAAACATCTCCTCCGAACTGCTTAGTTGACATCTTCATCGTCATCATCCGTACCTACTGTTTAGTCGCGTCAAGCAAACAACATTCGAATCATATTCCTAAACATTTCACAGGACTGTCATTCAGAATGATTCATTTGGAATGTCATTCGAATGATCTTGTAAGTTCGCTTTACAAATCGATTTGATTTTCGGAAAGTGTCTAAGCCAAGAGCTAGAAAAACTATATAAGGTAGACCGGTAAAATCACAACTCAAAGAGTTTAACTGAAGTAACGCTCTTATTTGGTTTGTATTGAAAAAATCTTCACCCTCTTTCATTGCGACTTCTCATTTTTTATCTATTTGAACCCAAAATAACACAAAGAAAGCATCAATTACTGTTTGGATAATAAGACACAACTGAATAACCAGAACTAAATGAATGTGAGCTAATTTTCCAACCGTTTATGGATATTTTAAAATAATGGCTTTATTTATATCCACAGGTATGGGTGCACGTTTTCACACAAATTTTTTGGTAGAGCAATTATCTTACAAACAGTTCACTCCTAGCCTCAGAAATCTTATCTTGCTCTTTTTTATAAAATCAGTATTCGCTAACAAGTACTTTTATAAAGAAGTCTAATAAGGTAAAAATATGAAAGTATTTATTTGCAAAATAATTATAAGAATGAGCTGATAGTTATTTCAGCTGCACGCCATCCCCAGAACAGATAAATAATTTGTATCTCATCGTAATGGAGTTCTATGAAGTGAATGCCAATTCAATCTAATCAATATAATGAGTTTACATAATATTATATTCTGGGAGCACTTAAAAAACGCGGAAGAAATTCATTAATCCTTAATATTTAAGCGATTATTTTGACCCTCTTCATTGGCTTGAAGAATTTCTGTACCTCAATTTATTGAGGTACAAAATATTATAAGGTAACAATACGGTTCAATTAACTGTGTTCCTGTTAATAATAATTTATTTTTTGTGGTCAATATTCGACCCTACTTGACAAATTAATGTTTGCTTAATGATTCTTGAAGTAATTAATATCTCACTTAATCAAGATAGCAATAATATTCGAACTGACGATATCATTTATTTGATAATTGTTTTGTTTCTACTATTTTCTACTAGTATCTGAAGAGTCGGCAACGTATCCATTCTTTTTTTGCTGTTTATATCAATGCAAATTTTTAAATTGAAAGAGTTAATTATTTTCAATGAACGATACAATTAGAAATCTTGCCTGAGTAAATCGATAGACCATCATTTATTAGTCAGACTTTTTTTGAGTCTAACTTACAGTTATACGTAAATTTAAGACATCGATCTGAGTCAGTTCTTAGATAAGTCAAAAATTTCACCAAAAGAATGATAAAGCAGATGTTTTGTTAACTAATAATTTTGTAAAATTTTACACGAATGAGCAAGCTTTCTTGGTATAATCATTATAGCTGTGAATGGGCAGTAGAAGTTCTAAAAATGTACCTTTATACTAAATAATAACTGAAATATTGTAGTGTACGTAAAATTGTGTTCTCTATCTGATTCAGTTCTTAGATAAGTCAGACATTTCACCAAAAGAATGATAAAGCAGATGTTTTGTTAACTAATAATTTTGTAAAATTTTACAAGTATGAGCAAGCTTTCTTGGTATAATCATTATAGCTGTGAATGGGCATTAGAAGTTCTAAAAATGTACCTTTTATACCAAATAATAACTGGAAATATTGTAGTGTACTCAAGGGTAAAGTTTAATAGCAGACTGTTTACAAAGAAAGCCTTCTTCTTAGTTTTATAAGCATTGATTAAGCTTACACTCGCTTATTTTTAAACCTATTTCGTATGTGGGAAATGTATTTATTTTTTCAAAATTTTTTATCTTGTAAACTACAATTTTAAATACTTTAGAAATAAATGAGATAAAGAAGCTCTGAATTATTTAATGTATTTATCAAAGCGTTTTATCTTGTCATATAAATCAGGAAATAACAAAACATTTTTTTCACAACACAAAAGAGAATGAATATTTTGTTTATTGTTTCATCAAATTCATCAATTTTGGCTCAAATAATACCTACCACGTAGGTTATCGTCAAAAATCGTACACGGTACATTTTATTTTCATTCCCTCGATACTCGTTCGCGCAATCAATTTGACTGTTCGTTTTTGACGTTAATTCAGATATCAGTCCGCAGGCATTGAATAAAACACTGCATTTTCTGAATACAATGTCAGCTAATATTCTATGACCTGTAGGAGATATTAAAAAAATGGCAGTATACAGAAGTATTGAAAAGCTACGATACATAAGCCCTGTCAATAATTATAATATTGGCGTTATTGTTAACTTAAACATTTTCTTCTAATGGTGGCTAGTTTCACAGAGAGTTCAAAAAAAGCAAGAAATAGCAACTAGTCTTTTGTTTGCATTATCTGACCATATTATTCTTTTATATATTGTTTAATTAAATACAATGCAATTTACTAAATGCGCCAGCTCTTATAAAGGAAAGCTGCAAACAATTAATCTAATAAGCTCCAAAATAAACTCTAAAAGTATCTAGTAAACAGTAAACAAAAATAGGGCCCGTCGTTATAAACTGATAATTATTATGATTGATTTTTACATCATTATTTGCATTGACTAGCATTTTTTCAACAATAAGACATAAACACTGATAGACTATTTACAAATCAATTACTGGTACTTGGAGGTGAAAAACCCAAGGGAAATAAAATTAATAATGATGAAACGTCTGTCCTATTTAAAATATTATTTACTAATCATCCATTACTGTTAATGGTTTTATTAATTTTTAAAAACCTTAAGCTATTCATTTTAATACATTTTTATTCAATCGATGAAGTATTTCTATGTTATTATTTTTATTAAAATTATGATCATTTTCAATTAAATGATTCGCAAACTCTGAAAAATTATTACTTTTGAGACAACTTTTATGTTAATATTTTCTATGGATTCGGCAGTAACTTTGTGGAATTTGGATTATTGAGATTTTGTACACTTCCATGTATTTTGTCACTAACGACCCGGGTTTCGCCTTTCGGCATCTTCAGGCATTCGAGCACACGAATGGACTCGAACTGAGAGACAGTAAACAGTGTCTAACGCTTATATAGAAGATAAAAATGCGACAAATATCATTTACGAGGCAATACATTATACGTCTGAGAGCCACACCGATACCTGAGTTAAAAATTTCGGAAATCGTCCTAATCCTTATTTTGTAAACACCATATTAACAGAGTGACGAATTGCCGAAGGCGAATTACCGCTTTTCAACTTCTTTTAGAAATACCAGTGATTTTACAATTATAATAGTATTGTGGGTTTTGACGGGATGTAATTCGACGAATGGGTAAATATGGAAGTGTACAAAATCTCAATAATCCAAATTTAATATTGAAATTCCATCAAGCACCCTCAGTCGATGTCTTAAATTATATCAATATTGCCAGTACAGCAAGATTGACTGAACTCTACAGTAAATTAGTGTTAAAATATCGTGTTGTTTGTCAAAATTTATGGTTTAATATCAGTTGTTTTAAAAATAAAGTGACTCCCAAGTTCATATCGAGAAATGTTAAAATTATCAATGGTTCGAGGCCAGCAGTGAAAGCTTTGCAAAAAGCTAAAGCAGCTTGGTTGAAGACGGAGACAGGTCAGTGGTACGCAGCTCGCGACAATATTAGCCAATACCTTAAAATAATTCATTGTTCTCTCGCACAGAAACTTCATCCTGTAGAATTTGATATATTAGACCGTGATATTAGATATAATGTTTCCGAAATCATACAACGCAAATATGAAAAACAAACTTATAAACTCAAGAAATTGATCGAAGAGAAAAATAAAAATAAAAGTTTAGCTGATAAATCTAATCTAGTTATAAATGAGGAAACACCTATAAAATTTTTTGATAGAGTTGTAAATTTGTCTAACGTCAATTTAAAAAAAGACGAGCAGAGCCTTTTATCAAAAGGTCTTAAATATTGTCCGCCTTTGCCAAATAGAAAATCGGATTATGAAAACCTTGCTATAGATTTAGAAATTGCATTGCATAAAGATTTAACCAGCAAACATATTTGTTCTCGCATCCTTAAGAAAGATTACTTAAACAGCAACAAAAATTACAATAAGTTTAATGAGGAGTTGGCTACTCTTAAAAATATTAAAACTAAAATTAAAGATAATGATATCATTGTCTCAAAGGCGGACAAAGGAAATACCACGGTCCTGTTAACGCGAAAAGACTATGTTGATAAGTTTAATAACTTTCTCGATAATAACGATATAGTCGAATTGAAAAAAGATCCTACATTAAAATTTAATAAAAATATTAAAGAGGTTATAAATAGTTGTAGCATTACAATCAACCCTAAGGATTTGTCCTTTTTATCCACTAGAAATCCACAAGCCCCCAAATTTTATGGGTTACCGAAAATTCACAAGGATTCAATACCAATCCGCCCGGTAGTTTCATATATGAATGCTCCAGCGTATAAACTTTCCAAAAGAGTTAACTCTCTCATCCGCAATCACAGTAAATTCAAGCCATTGTATAGTATTAAAAATTCATTAGAGTTAGTAGATAAAATTAAAAATTATAACATTCCGTTAAACGCCAAATTAATTTCTTTTGACGTTGTTAGCTTATTCACTAATGTACCTGTAAACAAATGTAAACAAATCATCAAAGATACCCTTAATACGCGTAGAGTTAATCCTGTCATTACTACGGAATTACTTAATATATTAGACGTTTGCGTTGACCAGAACTATTTTCAATTTGATAATAGATTCTATGAACAAACCGAAGGCCTTGCAATGGGAAGTTGTTTGTCACCACTATTAGCAGAATTTTACATGAACCATTTAGAAAACCTTATTTTTAGCAATAAAACAGAAGTTAAAAACGTAGTTTATTGGTTCCGTTACGTAGATGACATCCTTTGTCTATTCAATGGAACGGAGAGACAAGTTCTCTAACCTTCATAATTTTCTTAACTCACTAGATGATAAAATTCAATTCACTTTAGAAGTAGGGGCAAGAATATAAATTTCCTTGACCTTAATATTGATATTAAAAACTCCATTCATGAATTTAAAATTTACCGAAAACAGACGTTTTCAGAAGCCACGATCCATTTTAAGTCAGACCATCCTTTCTCATATAAATTGGCTGCTTTCCATTCTCAGGTTCACAGATTAGTCACTATACCTCTAAATAAATTTAATTTTGAAAACGAACTAAACATTATTAAACAAATTGCCATTAATAATGGCTATGAGGCGTCTCTTATAGATAGTCTTGTATCAAAAAAACAACGTAAATTAGCAGAAAAGATGCTATATTTTGGGAACTTGTCTAAAGACATAGACCGCCCCAGAATCTGGCATAGAATTAGTTATTTAGGTTGTACAAGCTTTAAAATTAAAAAACAACTCGCTGATAGTGTTAGACCGGCGTTCTATTGCAAAAACTCTCTAGGCAAATTACTTATTAACAATAAAGATAGAGTAAACTTTAAGAACAAATCTGGTATTTATAAATTACAATGCAATGATTGCCAACATTTCTATGTGGGTAAAACCACACGTACATTAGATATAAGGGTATCAGAACATTTAGCTGCCTTTAGATTAAAAAAGAAACTTCGACATTCGCAAATCACTTGCTAATGGAGAACCATACGTTTAATGCGGATGATGGGGTTAAACTGTTGCATAAAAACATGGGGGGATCATAAATTATTTTATCAGGAAATTTTAGAAATTAATAGAGCCCAGTTAAACTCATTACCAATCTTGAATGAACAGCTGAACCTTCCTAATTCTCCGCTATTATATCCGATACGTTGAAACACCTAACAGATGTCACCAAATGTGGAATGATTGTATATATTTACCCATTCGTCGAATTACATCCCGTCAAAACCCACAATACTATTATAATTGTAAAATCACTGGTATTTCTAAAGAAGTTGAAAAGCGGTAATTCGCCTTCGGCAATTCGTCACTCTGTTAATATGGTGTTTACAAAATAAGGATTAGGACGATTTCGAAATTTTTAACTCAGGTATCGGTGTGGCTCTCAGACGTATAATGTATTGCCTCGTAAATGATATTTGTCGCATTTTTATCTTCTATATAAGCGTTAGACACTGTTTACTGTCTCTCAGTTCCGAGTCCATTCGTGTGCTCGAATGCCTGAAAGATGCCGAAAGGCGAAACCAGGTCGTTAGTGACAAAATACATGGAAGTGTACAAAATCTCAATAATCCAAATTTAATATTGAAATTCCATCAAGCACCCTCAGTCGATGTCTTAAACTTTGTGGAAGTTAATTTTTAATATGAAATTAAATTAAAATTAACTTATATGTTCTTTAACTTTAATATTGAAGCTTTTACTTGTCTGTTTTATATAGAAAGCTTGACAGTCTTCACAAGAGGGGCGGTATATTCCACACTTTGAAAATGATTCTATTCGACCTTTATTGTTTAATTTTACTGAATAAATTATAGTGATATGGCTAGTCTGAAGATGCTTCTTAAAGAGGCGAAACGCGTTACGTAAGTGATAAACCAAGTGGAATTTAAAACGTTTAGTTTTTATATTAGTGATTTTTGAAAAATAAAAGTGGCAAAAGGAAAGTATATAAATGTTTATAATGTTCAAATAAAAGAGTCAGTGGAAATTGGTATTATTTTATAATCGAATTTGAAATAATGTTATTTTTTGTTTTCAACTGGACTAGTTTTGAATGTTTTAAAAAACCACGCATGAAATTATGTTTGATGAGATGTGAATTTTATTTTCCAGGCTTTAATTTTATCATCTCTGATTGAAAAAATAAGCACCTAAATTGTGCATTGTTAAATAATTGAATAGGGTAAGTTTCGGTGCGTCAATTACTTTCGAATCGACAACCATCCCTCTATCACCCACCCAAACTAAATTCTAGAAACATAGCATTCCCGAATAGTCGCCATTATTGTTTTACACCTTAAACGTGAGTAATAAAAATAATTGCAATTTACTATCCTAAATTCTTATATTATACTAGATTTACGAATGATGACTGCATTTGAGCGTTTGTCTAATTAGACTGCGTTGACCATGGGCTCGAATCCCTGTACGGAAAACTAATTTTCAATCGTTACATGGATTTTTTTCAAAGGTGTGGATGTGAAAAATGTAGCATAGTGAGAGAGCCCCACCCTTCCCTGAAGAGACTTTGAGCGACTGAATAACGACCAGTTTCTGCAACAAAACTTTTTTTGAGACTCTATTAGAAGTTAATCTGCTCTATCTTTATTGAGTGTGTATTAAGTGTATTGAGTAGTAAGAAAGATTATCATTCTTTCATAAAATTCTGATTCAGCTAAATGAATTGATATATTAAAATCAATTTTATTTTTTAAAACTTCTTTACAGAAAAAAGAAGTAAACGTAATTTAACAAATGAACTTTTCACTGTTAATCAAATATATTATAAAGATATAGTTTTTTTTGGTTAGGGATATAAAAAAACATGTCACGTACACTTTGACTGGTGAATTTATTATTTGATGAGAAATTACACATTGCAACCCAAATAAATAAATTTTGTCAATTGTAATTATTAACAATTCCCGCTTTATCGCTCACGTTAAGGGGTTAGATGTAACAGCCGTACCTAGTTTACTTTTATATGTAGTGGAACATTGGCACTTATTTATTCATGAATAGAAACTACAATGGACTTTTTAAAAGCCAATTTTCATTTGTGAATACTGAATACCAAGTGGACATGTTATCAAAGTTTTACTAATGGTACATTTTTTCGAATAAACAAAATAACAATAGTTTTATATTACATCAAACAGATGCTTCAAATTATTGCTTGTAGTGTCATAATTTCAAAAAAAAATGAAAGGCCGTTAAATAAATTATATTATTTGAATCAAAAAGGAATAGCTGATATACTATTTATTACATATACGTTAAAAATTAACAATGCAATTTTTGTATTATGGTAGTCATGATTGTAATGTCATAAACAGAAATATGCGAAAAAATATTTATGATATATCTTCCACAATTTGATATTTATATTACTTTTCAAGTGTCAACTGAAAAAATCTGTATGGGATTGTAAATGTTATACTAATTATGTGATACATTGCCAAACAAAACAACTGTTTCATAAATCTTCTTTGAAATCTAACATAATTGTTATAACTCGTATCTTTTTTTATGTAACACTTTTGGATTGTTTTTTTTTATCAAGTGAAAGTGCTATGCACCTACGTATAACCGGGTATAATATGTAAATACTGTATGAGAAATGTATTAAACTTAAGTATTCATTATATTATACAATAAATACATAACCAAAGCATAAACAGAGCTAATTTATATTGAAAACTTATAATGTTTAATAAGTATAAACCAATTATTACGACATCCAAAATAATGTGAAAATGAAGGGATGTAGTACCATAACTCAGAATCTTCATCAGTGCTTGTTTTTGGTAAAATCAAAAAAACCGTTTTCATGCTACTGTTACAAATGCATAGTTTGATACAAATAAAACTGTGGAACAGACTTAGACCATGAAAAGTAAACAAACACTGGTGGGCATGACAGTACAATGCTGCACTCTCATTGGTTGGAATGAGGATTATCAACTTTTCACAATCATTTTCACAGTCAGTTTCGATGGAAGTTTGTTATCTTAGAAAGATATTTTATAATTTAAATGGTAGCTTGAACACAAAGAACAAAGCTTCTTTCATAACTCATATACTAGAATTATGAGTTATGATACTTAACGCCTCAATTATAGTCAAGTTTACGATTAATGCATATCATGCATTTAATTTTTTTTTCTATAATGTACTGCTGAATTATGTATTTCATTCATATTCCACAAATAACCAGTTTTGTTGTTATGTCTTACCTTACTATAAAATATATTATCAAAGTATTATTGGTGTATATGACAGTATTAAATGTCATTGTTATAAACTACTACTCACTAATCCTAATGCGTGTAAAATAAATATTTAAAGTTGATGCAATTATTATCTTAAAATACGAAATTATTCCCTGGTAATGTCAGTCTGATGATGATTCTCAAAAAGGGTCATTTGTCACACTGAGTTGCATAAGCAGTAGAATTAAAAAGTGATCATTTAATATTAAAATTGTATCCAAAATGTATCCGCTGAATTTCGAATGGCAAAGTGGACTTCATTCTATTGATATCACAATGCGCGTGTATTGTAACAACCTTTTTCATGTTTTATAAATAAAATCATATTTGAGGTAAATCGTAAAAAAATATTTAAACTTTTCTTTGGGCTGGAAAGAAGCCTCCCAAGCCGACTCACGAAATAATGTTAATAAAGTACGCAGGTCAAAAACTTCTCTAGTATGGAAGTGGTTTTCTGTATATATATATTTTGAAAGCAGGAATAGACATGGGATATTTTATACCCCAAGGATTTCAACCCTGTTATATGTTTGTTTTTATTGTTATTACTTATATATATTCAAGCATCCTTTTATATGTTTTGTTTTTCCTACTGAAAATAGCCTCTGCTTGTTTTAATAACTATTTTTGACCATCCTTAGATTTGGAATTTTTAATATTATTTTTTGAAGATGGATAAGCTCATTGAGAACCAAAAACTGAGAATAATAAATGATCCTTCTCTTGCAACAACGCTGTTGTTTTGACATGTTTAAGGGAACAGAGTTACAATGTTTTGATGTCAAGTTGATTAATTATTCTGATGCTGCATACCATTTGTTTCTTTTTCATCAAAACATGTTTTAATTATGGCGTTTGAGTGCCTCATTTTTAAAATTAAAATAATGCTTGTGGAACAGTTTATTAAATAATTATGTTTCTAGTGATGTTGCATAAAACATGTAACATTCTGTGTTTAAAGCTCTCGCTTAGGCACGCTGAACTATATAATAATTGAAATTATGAAAGAAATTTGAAAACATAATGGAATTCAGAACCTGCATAGAATTATTGAAATGATAACATTAACCACTACAAACAGCGCAAAATTATGCAAAAAAAAAAACAGTCAAATTTTATTTCAAATTTGAATTATTGAGATTTTATACATTTCCATGTATTTTGTCACTAACGACCCGGGTTTCGACTTTCGGCAACTTTAGGTATTCGAGTACACAAGTGGACTCAAACTAAATCAAACAACCAGTTTATAACGATTATATACAAATTTGATGTATTGTTATTAACAAGTTATTCAAAATCTTTTAAAAAACATATTTTCATGTAAAAAATGAACTGTAAATGTGTTTCTGGTGTTTGAAATTGGTCAATTTTGACAAAATATTCTTTTGTTTTCTCGCATTGTTTTATGAAAAAAGTATTTTTTATAAAACACTAGTGAGTACCCGGTATGCGTTGCAATACCACTCAAAGAAAGAAAGGGTTTGTGTTTTAATTGTCTACATGGGCTGAAATTTTATAAAATTACCCGGTCCCCAGCCCGAGTCCGAGTCTCAATATCACATTTATTTCCCGAACCCGACCCCAAACCCAGATGCATTTTTCTCATCCAGAAAAAAGCCCGATTTATTTTTTAATATAGTAATTCATTTATACTTTTCAAACAGTATATGTTACTGTTTCTATATTTCCAACGAAATTCAAAGCACATGTGAAATAAATTATTTAAGTTATGAAAACTATTGCCTTATGACTGCCTCATGACTTGAACATCGAAATATTTTTCTAAAATTTTAATTTCTTACCCAAGCCCGTGCAGACATATAAGATGTTAAAGATTCTTTGTACATTTCATACAAAATGAAAACTTGTCAAGGTTTTCCGAGATGTTTTTAGATTTTAATTTTTTTCTTCAGAAAGCTTCACGGGTGTGCCTTTAACACCTCCCCAAAGTTTCATCAAAATCGAATAAATGGTAAAGGAATGCATACAGGACAAACAAACAAACAAACCTTCATTTTTATATATTATTAGGAGCCTATAAGACATGCTTTGCGGTGCCACTCATCCCATGTGCTCCCGTTCCCGATCCTAGTACGTTATCTGACGCGTGAGCAAGCCCGTTCCCGTTTTTTCCCGAATTTTTTTCACAGGAACCTTTCCCTATAAGAGCCTATAAGATCAGGACAAACCAACAAACAGACATTCATTTTTATATATATAGATTATCTATAAATGCACCACAAAAATATGAAATGATATATTCATTCCAATTGTAGTAATAACATAATATATATGAATTTTATTTAAAATTAATACAATTTAAAACGTAAGATTACCCGGGATCAAAATAAGTCCGGGATTAGATGTCTATAATGGAACAAATACAGTGTTTCCAACACCATATGTTGTTATTTCTTTTAATTCCATTGTACATCAACATTGATACTTAAAAACTCTGTAATATATTATACTTTCGTTTCAAAAATAAACCGATTTTGATTGAAAAAGAACATGATCAATATGAAAAATGGAAAAAAAACATCAGTTTTTAAATTATGAGTGAGACTTTGTTTTTGTTATTTTATGTCAAAAAGAGTTTCAATAAATAATCGACGTAAACATGTAGGGATATAAAAGTCCTGACAATAAATCCATGCATTTCTTTAGTCCGCTCCTGGATTAAGGGTGGCATTTCCATCCGGCGAATATTCCAAAAACTCTTACGCCAGCCTTCGCTAAACCCAAAATATATTTAAATATCCCCATATGAATATATCGCGCCTATTAGATGTTTTTGGGCGGTCGGCGGTTTTCACAGGGGATTAATAATTCTTCGTTTGTTTTTCTATTCTCTACGCGTTTTACTGGCCCATAATATGTTATGCCGTTATGATGATAGTAAAATTATGAATTATATTTGTGATTTATTACAGTTGTATATTATATAGCTGATGCTGTACAAGAAATGCGCATCATCTTATTTGTTTTCCCCTTAGTTCATTTTTTTATTTGAATAAGTAAACTCTAAAACGAATTAAACGTGCCGAATCCAAAATCCTTAGTGAATTTTTATTTTGTAAAGAATAATGTTTTGCCATTTTGATGTCAGTTGTTTTAATTTCTTGCAGTCGATCGAGAACAGTGAATATTTGTTGTTATCAAATTATTTGAGTAGTTTGCAAAATTATTGTAATATTTTCCCATTTGTTTTTTCTGTTAATGAATTATTTTTGTCACATAATTAACATTTGATTTCAGATTATTGGTTTTCCCTTCAATTATTTTTTAGACTATTAAATTTAGTTTATGTATAATTATAATGATTATTCGTAAATTCTTGCCATATTTGAACCAATTGTTTGTTATACCTTGCAATTATTGACACTCAATTTAATATAAATAGCCCAGTTAACATTTATATTTTATCAATTGACAAAGCTCGACATGAGCGAAAAATGTGGTTAAAGAAAAGTGTTATATTTCTAAAACTATGGACAGGATGAAAAAAAAAATATTGTTGACTGCGTTTAAAACTTAATGCTTTTAAATCAAAGTGACTTTGATGACTTAATCGCTACGATCAAATCATCAAAGCAATATTATGTTTTGAAAATATGTATAGAAAACCATATAAGTAAGAAGAGTCTAGTGAACATATACAAACAAAGTGAAAATAATATATAAACATGGCCGCTGCAAAAACATTTTGTCGGCATTCGTGGCGCAGTTGGTAACATCGTGGGATACGGCTACGGATGTCTCAGGCTCAATTCCCGGTGCGGACATTTTTCATAAATTGATGTTTCAATCGATTTATGGATTTATCCATATGCTCCACATTGGGAGCGGACATGGAATGTGCACCATCCAATCATGTGCACAAACTGAAGAATAAAAAATGTGTTATATTCAACTTGTCTGTGATAACACGAATGATTTCACAGCACAATAAACTATCAAAGAGATATTTTGTAGCATATTATAAAAAACATTCAACCTACCGGGCGAGCTTGGAAGAAATATAATCAAAAGTCATTGTCAATTTGAAATGATGTCAGGTTTCATTAGATTAGATTGAGCCATGATAACATATTTAAAATTAATTTTATAACTTGGAATGAAATCAATTAAAAATCAAGTGAACTGTCTGAAACTGAAAGCTTTGTCTAAATGAAATTATAAATCTTATGGTTTATAATTTTTTTAATGACCTACGTTTATTTGATAAGATCTTTAAAAGACTAGACTAAACTCTTTATTTCTCAGTCTATTTTTACGTCTTCTATTTTCCTAAATAGTTTTATATTCTCTCTTGTCAATAATTTTTACTATTTTAAGATCTAAAATCTATTTTAAAATCTTTATCGGCCTTTGTGGTCTAGTGGTAAGAGTTTTGCCCTTGCAATCAGGTGGTCAATATAAAATTTAGATTTATTCAATTTAAATTTGTCATCTTGGACACGAGTGACTTTTAAAAATTCTCGGGTTTATCTCTTACAATTTGCAAATTTTCAAAATATTTGATGCATTGACTGTCAGCTGTAATGTTAGATATTTTTTTAAATTCTTCCAAAAAAATGTGTTTATAAACATAATATATTATTTACAATAGCTTATGGGATATGCGATTATGAAAGTTTTTAGTAAATATTTAAGAAGAGTTTGAAAATCATGTAAAATAAATATACATATTGCTGTTTACATGCTATTACATAGTCCATAAAAAGGTACCTAATTATTGTTTTGAAGTTTTGAAACACTGAATGCTGAGTATTTTTGAGAAAGGAGGAGATGCATTCAAGGTATTGCCATTCACCAACACACAATTATTAATTTTTATAAGTGTATTCGTAATGACAGAAGTAAATATTTAAGCTAAATACATTATTTCAAAAAATAAATGATTGTCATCTTAATGAGGGTTAATTCGTGTGTTGGATGTTAATTATTGATCTTTGGTAGAATATCATCGTTATTTTGAAGAAAAATACTGATTATTTCTATTATTTTTTTACTTTAAATGGTTTTGTAGTAAACAATATTGTTAGCTGTATAATACCTAAATGTATTCATTACCATAGCCTAAATATAATGTATAATTTTCAAAAGAAACCGAATTGACTGTTATTTTTCCCATATTTATCAAAATACCTTACGGCGATTTCCAAAGCTCAATTAATATAATTTGTATGTGCATTTTATGTATGGAAAACTGTTTGAGTGCTTTCGCATTCAAAGCTTACGGTGGCAATAAAAAAGCTTTTTGAAAAAGTTGAAAGTGGGCACTGGTGTTACTGGCGAGAATTTACGACTTTCGAATAGTGCCTTCTTTATTACTTAGAGCTTCGCCATTATGAATGATAATGTACGAATGAATTTGAATTTATTCCTTCTAGAATGTAAATATAAAAGATATTACAATGTATCTTCTTTGTAGAGAAAACTTAAGGTTCAAACGATCGAAATAAACGACTAAAAAGACTTTTAATTTATTTAAGCGATATTCTGTACCATTGATAAAAAGTATGAGAACTAAGTAAATAATACCAAAGCTTCATTTTATAATACCACTAGTTTGCCACTTTTAGCTTTAGTCTTTGTAAACCGTAATTAATTACATCCAAGTTATCTTTTTAAGTAATTACAGTTTCCTTTGAGATTTTCTTTTGATTTTACGCTGTAAAATTTATTTTTGTATTTTTTTATGTCTGTTGGTCTTTTATACTCACGTTATCTGAATAACAAGTCATGTAAAAATTGTATATATTTTATCTGTGATATTATATTTAAATAATTACATAAGTTTTCATGAACTCATTACAAAAAAGCATAAAATTGATCTTTGAGTGATTGAAATCGGGTCACTTTAATTGTATTCCTTTTCAGAAAAGTTCAGAATGAAGGAAAAAGATCTTATTGTCATTTATGCTGAATAGGTAGGACTATATAAAAGTGTAGTAGACTTAATTGAAGATAAAAGTGAATAAATGAGTTGTGAAGCCAAGAATTTCAAGGTAATTTTTCAGAGTGTAGAGTAAATCAATGGACAGACAAATTTTGACAGATCAGCCATGATGATGTAAACCCAAAATAATTATTTTCAAATACTCACAGGTAAAATATTCGTTTAAGGCTTATTATTATTGAAACACAGTTGCTAACGATAAAGATTATATAATACGTTTTATCGTCTAAATTACTAAATAGTCTTAATAGATTCTTAGATCAAAAAATCATACATTTTTTATAAATTTAACTAGTTTGTAACAATTTTTATTGTTGGGTTACGGCATTATCGTGCCTTTACAATTACCGTGTTTTTATTGAGACGGTGAATAAGAGAACGGTCAGTTCTATATCACAAAAATTCAATATGTAATAATTTAAAGTAATTAATGAGACGTCGTAATTATTTATCAGTTTACAATACTACAAAATGATAATGAATAGACTCACCACTTACTTATACCTTAAAATATCTTAGTTTATAGGCAAAATACTTGTGAAAAACAGCTGCTTAATTCACCAAAATATTTAATAAAAGATTGAATATCTTTGGAATATTTCAACTTCTAAATATTTTCGACTAGCCATTAATGACAGTGTAATCAGTGTTTTATCGTAGCGTCGTAGATCTAGACAGCGTAGACCCAGCTGTCGTAGAGGTCACCTTTAGTAGTTTGACGAAAATTGAAAAAATATTTCAATTTTAAAATTTTCACGTTCTAGCTTATTATCATTAATCTTAACTGCTCATCGTTTGGCTAATTTTAGGTGCTGGTAATGATTTTCACATTATTCATTTTACTTTTTACACTTTCAGCGGCAATTTTAAGATTGAAATGAATGATTAATTTCTTGCTGTAATTTTTAACTGCTTAGGAAAAAACGTATTTTTTCAAATAAGATAACCTATACACATTTAAAAAATTAAATTGAATATAATTCAAATACGTAGTATGTCTAATCGAATTAACTAATCTACTCGCATCAGATTTGACACGTCAACAGTAAATAAATGTTAAAAATTACTATTTTTGTCCTTTATAAAAAAAAGGTTTAAATGAACACTTAAATAATCGTTGATTCCTGGAATCAATATTTATTTTTAAAGATTTTAGGCTTTCATGATTTCATTTTCATTAAATTATATCTTAAACCAAGTCCACTCCCGATGTAAGAAATATGGACTTCTTATGGACAATATTTACAGATTTTTTTATCGAAAACTTGTTGTCCTAAGGCAGTCAATCAACATCTATTTAACCTAAACTCCCGTTTTCAGGATAGGTAAGGGAGTGCTTGAAAAAACAAAGTCATCTATACTAGTGGTAAAAAATTCATAAATCAATTGAAAATTCACGATGTGAAAATTTCGATAACGTATTCAATGTTCAAAAGCCTTGACCAATTAGCTATTTACATGATCGATTTTTTTATATTCAACCAAAAACATTATGTTAATTGATAATGCTCGCGATGAGTGAAACGAAACCAATCCTGATCATTATACAAATGTGGAAGTAGTACAATAAAACATAAATTTGAATTATTGGGATTTTGTACACTTAGCATTAAAACGATTCTTGAAATTTTAACTCAAGTGTCAGTGTGGATCCTAGACTTATAATATTTTATCTCGTAAATAATGTTTGTCGTATTTTTATCTTCTATATAAACGTTGAACACTGTTTACTGTCTGTCAGTTCGAGTCCATTCGTGCACCCAAATTCCTGAAGATGCCGAAAGGCGAAACCCGGGTCGTTAATGACAAAATACATGAAAGTGTACAAAATCTCAAAAATTCAAATTTGATATTGAAATTCCATCAAGCACCCTCAGTCGATGTCTTAAATTAATAAATTTTTTTTAATATAATGCATTTCCAACAAGAATTAACACTTTAAAAGTAAATTTGGATTATTGAGATTTTGTACACTTCCATGTATTTTGTCACTAACGACCCGGGTTTCGCCTTTCGGCATCTTCAGCATTCGAGCACACGGATGGACTCGAACTGACAGACAGTGTCTAACGTTTATATAGAATATACAAATACGACAAATATTATTTACGAGGTAAGATATTATACGTCTGAAGCCACCTGATACCTAGTTAACATTTCGAGAATTACTTTAATCCTTATTTTGTAAACAACCCATTAGCAGAGTGGCAAATTGCCGCTTTCCAACTTCTTTTAGAAATACCAGTGATTTTACAATTATAATAGCATTGTGGGTTTCGACGGGATGCAATTCGACGAAAGGGTAAATATATACAATCATTCGACGTTGAGTGACATCTGTTAGGTGTTTCAACGTATAGAATATAATAACGGAGAATTAGGAAGGTTCAGCTGCTCATTCAGAATTGGCGGTTCAAAATTTCTTGATAAACTAATTTATGATCCCCATGTTTTGATGTAACAGTTTAACCCCATCATCCGCATTAAACGTATGGTTCTCCATTAGCAAGTGAACTTCGACATTCGCAAATCACTTGCTAATGGAGAACTGTTACATAAAAACATGGGGGATCATAATGTTTATCAGGGGTCGTTAAAACGTGGAATGATTGTATTTACCCTTTCGTCGAATTGCATCCCGTCGAAACCCAATAAATTGTAAAATCAATGGTATTTCTAAAAGAAGTTGGAAAGCGACAATTTGCCACTCTGCTAATGGGTTGTTTACAAAATAAGGATTAAAGCAATTCTCGAAATGTTAACTCAGGTATCAGTGTGGCTCTCTGACTTATAATATCTTACCTCGTAAATAATATTTGTCGTATTTGTATCTTCTATATAAACGTTAGACACTGTTTACTGTCTGTCAGTTCGAGTTCATTCGTGTGTTCGAATGCCTGAAGATGCCGAAAGGCGAAACCCGGGTCGTTAGTGACAAAATACATGGAAGTGTACAAAATCTCAATAATCCAAATTTGATATTGAAATTCCATCAAGCACCCTCAGTCGATGTCTTAAATTATACTTTAAAAGTAGTTATGTTATAATGTTAATAAACTTGTAATCACTCAGTAGGTATAAAAAATGTTATGCTATTGTTGTGAAACATACCACCCGAAGAATTTAATAGTAAGTCATATAACTAAACGCGTGTTTAGGACCAAATTGTTGAAGGAATTGTTTAGCGAGGGGCGCAGCTTTGGTTGCGTTTTATTCCTTCAAGCAGCAGATCATTCGCTGTGATACTGGCGTGTAATTTCTTTTTACGACTTTCAAAATGGTGTTTGTAGAAAAGTGTAGTAAATTGGAAGAAAGTGAAGGTGCATGTGTAGTACAAGTGGAAGCGGACGAGGGAGGCGAAGGCTAGACGGCGCGCACAGGGTTGATAACCCTTTACTACATTCGACAGTGTCAGCGAGCTTAAATTTGTACACCAGTTGTGTTTTTTGAACATCTACGAATCATTTTTTTTGGTTTTAATAAATTTCAAATTTTTATAAATATTAGAACTGCTGATCTAAATGGTAAATATATACTGAAATTATACATTTTAAACGCTATAAAAGGCTACAATTGACAAAAATAGTTACTCGAAATACGGGTCTGTAGTAAATTTATTATATTGCTTAAAGGAGACTGTTATTCAAAAATAAGATCTTTTTAGAGTTTGAGTTCAAAACTAGAAGAAGGTGATCGACACTCATAAATAGTTATTGAAATTAACTAATTTACTAATTTAAAAACACAAGGAATAAGGTTTACGAAACTATTATCTTGTCGATTCAGCATAATTTTATTTTAGAACGACAGTTGTCGATGGGTTGCAATCGATCGCAAATATTTTCACAATCAACCCGTTGGCCATCCCTGATTTATCATATTAAAATCAGTCCATTCGTCAAAATGAATATTTCTGGTTTTAAAAGTTTTTTTCGTTAATAAATTATTATTTAAATATATGCATGTGCATTAGTTGAATGCGTAGCCGCAAATGCGCCACGTCACTGGTCAGGTAAAAATGAAAATGCTTTATGGCACCCTTTGAAAGGTGGCGGCCACCACACATACATTATATATTACACATTATGATATGCATATTTATAAAATATGTAAAGAGAACTCAACATAAATGAGTGATGTAAGTAAAATACTCTAACAAGTGAGTGTGGTCACAATATTTCAATGAGCTATTTGTATAATGTTAATGTAGTCTACTTATTACATGCAGCCACTGTTTCACGGTCACCTTCCATAACACAATAATGACCAAGAAGACAAAGGAATTTACTTCTTCACGTCGATCTTTTAAGCATGCACTATTTTACTGTCAGGGGTTACGGATCTCACAGGTTTAAGTAGTTCAGACAGTTTGATAAATTGGAATCGATTTATGTATTTCTGATGGAAGGCATGGAAATTCTCAAAGAAAAAGTTCTAATAAAATTGTTTCTTTAGTAGAATAATAAAATGTGCCATTTAGTTAAATATACAACATTAGTCGAGTGATCAAAAATCTTTCACTGGTTGTGACATCACGTGTGGAATAACAATGTTATCAATTTTAATTTAATATTAAAAACAAATTTACACACAGTTTTCGCTGAACACATGGAAAAGAAAGCAGTATTATCATAAAATCTTGAAATATAACTCTACCAAGGATTAACAATAATCAAACTAAAACAAAGTTTAACAGATCGACTAGTATTTACTACCCGATTTCACACGGAAAACAGGGGTTAACATTAGGTCATTTAGACGTTGGCGTTATTTTGGTGCTAGTTAATATTGAAAGTTCAAAATATCACCATGAATCGTACGTCATCTAATACCCACAAAATATTGTATTAAAAATAATTTGAATTTTTAAAATAACACGATTGACTTAGAAATGGCAGCCAGAATGACACAAATTTCACATCAGTACTGTACACCGTTTGCGAAGAGTTCTTGTGAAAGAAAGAAAAATTTATACATGTATTTTCTGCTATATAGTATAGATAATTAATAAAATAAATTGCAAGCAGTGAATTCGTTCTATAATATTATTTTAATAGAGTGATTGTTCAGTCTTTAATCATTTTGATTGAATATCTCAGACATCAAGTTGTGCGAAGAAAACTAAACGTCCATTCATTTCAAAGGCTCTCCTTTGAAAGGCAGTAGATCAGGTGTTCGTAATCTTGTGAATTATTGATTCGGAAGGGTCACTTTAATTAATTAATTGCGTGAGCTATTTGCTCAGAGGAATTCAATTATTATAGTAAACAAGTAAAGTATGTATGTTTAATATTATATAAACGGTTATCTATCTATAAATAGCATTTACTTATTAAGTAAATAGTTTTTTTGCTTATAATTTATTTACCTAAATTACAAAGTAAATTTAATGGCTTTTTCGATGTAAACAACATTTATAAAATAGTAAACATTGAAAATTCAGACAAAATCTACTTTTATACAATAAAATATTGTGCTTATCTGAACTTACTTTCGTTCACGTGGCCTATCGAAATCCGGTGCAATACCGCTGAAGATTATTAATGCAATTAAAATACTACAACCGTGCTTAGAGGCACAGATTCGTTTCAATATATTAGACGTGAGAGAGTAATTGTTACAATGTTTTTTGTTCGTGGATACATTTAATTAATAATTTAATATTTCAGTGATTTATTATAATTCTTGACGACTGCCCTTAATTTTTTATTTTAACTTATTTATGTGCTAAGTATTTTTAATATTATGTTTTTATAATTTACACATTTTTAAAGGATAATTTATTTATTTGTTGGCAGATTAAAAAGAATACCTGAGATACACGAATTTATTACCTGCATTCAACGAGAAAGGGAAGTATTTGAAATAACAATATTTGTACAAAATTCAAATTCACTTTTACACTGGTTCTGTAAGTAGATGTAATAACAGCACAACCATCGAAGTGAAATTACATATTATCAATTTTAACTTTATTCTGAGTTTTCAAAAGTTTCCGCCGAATTCAACAAAACAAAAAAATTATTCTATCGAGGTATTTTTATGATTCAAATATTTATCCATATGGGAATATGAATAACAAATGCTGTGGTTGATGATAGATAACTAAAATACATTATAAAGCTTTTTTTAATATATATATGAGAAGCAATGAATGTAACATATTTCACAAATTTAATATTGATCGAGACTGTTTTTGCTTACTCAACAAGGGGTATTATTAATGAGATCGATTTTTTACTACCACTCCTTTGAAAATGATCTTTCCATGTAAATACACATATTCTCGGACCCGTGGTGCAGTGGTTAACGTCGCTGGCTTCGGTTATTTTATGGATTTTTCTGTCCAAAAGCATGCATGTTTGTGAAGTCTGAAATTCCTTCCAACAAATCCGATCCTAAAAACGGGGGCTGGGGGGGGGGAGGGGTGGAGTTTAGCAAATCACTAGTCCTGTCTTAGTCCATACCCTACCTAAAAATATCTATCCGTAATAGTATATAGTGTGTACATATTATATTTATATCAACAAAGATACAAATTGCATTTGCAAATTTATTAAGCAGATATGTAAACGCATGAAAAACATGTTGACGTCTAAAAAAATGTTTTTAAAGAAAATTCAATGGCATTCGTAACACTTTATTAGACACCCCTGACTTATTATTCAAGGGGCACTTTCATGCGCCATATTTCCAACATATTAACGCTAAAATGTAAATCAGTTTTTTTTACCTTTTGCGTTTGTACGGTACGGCCCTTATCGGTAAGATTTACAGGAGCGTACTGGTGATGATAACGGTCATATTTTTATTATTATTGCACCAGTGGCGTGGAGTTTTATTTTTTAATCACGCTGAAGGAACAGGTTATGGTTTTATTTACACCCCTAAATACGCACCCAAGCCTGCAATATCAATATTAATAATACGGTGGTTATATTCTCAGGTATAAAAAATACACTTTTCTATATAATAGTTACTGTAGGTTGCATTTAAAATGTTCGACAAGCCACGACAAAACATGACTGCACGAGGGAATATATGGATTGTCGTAAAAGGCTTATCAAAATAAAATTTATAATACACTTTATTTCACATTAATTAATACTTTTAAATAAAGATAATATCTTATATTAATACATGATCAGATAGGGAACAGGTTACAATATACATAGCACGTACTTTGCTTCTTTTGAAAAGGGTTTCTTAAGCTATGTGCCGCGAAAACACGGATTAGTTTTATAATTATCCTGAAACAAATTCAAACATGTTTGATAACATATTGACAGGCAATATCAATACTATTATGAATCAGTGAATCTAATTTTAAAAAACTTGCGAAGATCAGCTATAAAATGATTTCCAGGCAAATATACCAAAAGAGAATCTCAGAATGTCAAAACAAGCTATTATTTTTTGCTTCCGCTTACTACGAAATATTTATGAAAAGCAGGAGTTTCTTAGTATGTTGTAACGAAGTCTAGGAACAGGTGTAACGCCACACCTGATATAAGAATTTAGCTTTTTAATACTGTGCCTGATAGAAAAAATATTTGCTTTTCAAGGATCCAAAGCCATCGAAGCCATAGATTAAGAACCTCATTCACTTATATTTTTATGTGAAATTATCAAAAATAATTACTAAATAATTCTTGTTTGAACCAATTTTAAAATTATTTTTATTGATTATGTAATATTACCTACCTTACAAAATAAACGAAGTGTTCGGTCAAGTGTCCAATCGTAGGAAAAAGAATCATTCAACTGATAATAATGATCCTTGGCCATTTTGTATTTTTTTTATCAATCTTAAATGTTGTTTATCAAATAAATATTTTTGACATAATTTAAGATTAAGGGTGATTGATGGAATTTCAATATCAAATTTAAATTGGTCAATTGTTATGTGACTATTTCCCCGAATTAAGGTTGGAGGTCATTATTATCAAATCAGTATCGAAATTCATCCAAATATCAAAGCAGGTCTTACTTAGACTTAGCGACAATATTTTTTCTTAAACGATATGCGTATTCCAGCAGTTTGAATTCATTTGTACACTCGTGAAACTTGGGTCGTTAGTGACGAAATACATGGAAATGTACAACGTTTGAGCTATTCAAAACTAAATGTTATTAAAATACTTGTCAACAGATCCAGCGCTACATGTTGAAAACGAATTTTTTTCTATACATCATTCATAATAATTGTAACTAAATTTCATCAAATTTCTTATTTTTTTAGACTAAAAATAAATCATTAAGAAAATATTAAGATTCAAAAAGCAATACGCGCATCAAAAAATAATATTTCAAAAGTGATCCACCTCAAATTGAATTTTATATATCAAAGTTCAATTTCAATGATGATAAGATAAATTTATTTTCATGGTTAATATTGTAGAGGGCTACTTTGAATTAAAAATAGCACTCTGACATTTTGACCGTTTTCTTTGTTCCTTTATTTTGTCGAAATAGAGATTCATACGCAGACTTGTGGTCTTACGATATATCTAAAATACCACTAGATAACGCTATTAAATAAAAATTGTTGCACTGTTGAAGCTATTTATAAATTTGGATTACTGAGATTTTGTACACTTCCATGTATTTTGTCACTAACGACCCGGGTTTCGCCTTTCGGCATCTTCAGGCATTCGAGCACACGAATGGACTCGAACTGAGAGACAGTAAACAGTGTCTAACGTTTATATAGAAGATACAAATGCGACAAATATTATTTACGAGGTAAGATATTATACGTCTGAGAGCCACACTGATACCTGAGTTAAAATTTCGGGAATCTCCCTAATCCTTATTTTGTAAACACCATATTAACAGAGTGGCGAATTGCCGCTTTTCAACTTCTTTTAAAAATACCAGTGATTTTACAATTATAATAGTATTGTGGGTTTTGACGGGATGTAATTCGACGAATGGGTAAATATACACAATCATTCCACATTTAGTGACATCTGTTAGGTGCTTCAACGTATCGGATATAATAGCGGAGAATTAGGAAGGTTCAGCTGCTCATTCAATATCGGCAAGGAATTTAACTGGGCTCTATTAATTTCCAAAATTTATTGATAAAATAATTTATGATCCCTCATGTTTTTATGCAACAGTTTAACCCCATCATCCGCATTAAACGTATGGTTCTCCATTAGCAAGTGATTTGCGAATGTCGAAGTTTCTTTTTTTAATCGATTAAGGATTAGGGAGATTCCCGAAATTTTAACTCAGGTATCAGTGTGGCTCTCAGACGTATAATATCTTACCTCGTAAATAATATTTGTCGCATTTGTATCTTCTATATAAACGTTAGACACTGTTTACTGTCTCTCAGTTCGAGTCAATTCGTGTGCTCGAATGCATGAAGATGCCGAAAGGCGAAACCCGGGTCGTTAGTGACAAAATACATGGAAGTGTATAAAATCTCAATAATCCAAATTTGATATTGAAATTTCATCAAGCACCCTCAGTCGATGTCTTAAACTATTTATAAATAGTCATTAATTTTAAAAATTCTCCGTCAAACTACATTTACTAGCTTCCCGGTACTTCTACAGATACGTTTTTGCTGATCACAGTCAAATGGGAACTATAATCTTTGGAACTGGATACTTGGAACTTGGATATTATTGTCAGGTAGCTGAAGTCTGATTCAAATAAGAAAAACCGCCATCATTTGTAATACTCGTAGACATATTACAGTTTACATGCTTTGAAGTTATTACACGTGAAATCTATAATATGATGTCATCATAACAACTCAAACTATGTTTAAGTCACTGCTACCTGCTGTATTATGGTAATAATTTGGAGTTCACCGTTAGATGACTGGAGATTGATTGATATATAAAGAAGAATATACCCTAATTACACTTGTCCTTAAGTTATATTTTCTGACATCTGTGACCTATCATTGCAACTTGCAACTCTAATTATTTTAAAGTGGTATTGTTGTCGGTGATTATCATATCAACCGAAAATAAACAATTATATAGATTTAAAAAATAATAGAATCGTTAATTTACTACGCATCATCCCAGTCGTAATATGGTTGCTCAACTTAAAAGATAGAACCAAAAATAATCAATCGTTTAAAAATAAAAGCACGTAAAACGTTAAAAAATCCATAGAGAAAATGACACAAAAGTACGATTTCATCCTTGCGATTTTCATATACATGATCTGTAGAAATAACACAAGTACGTAAAATCAATAATTGCGAAATTTAAAATGAGAACAAATCATTGTTTACGCAATGCATCTGATATTTCGTCTTTTCTAACTGATGTTAATATATTTAAGTTTTAAACAAGCGCCCCTTTTTTTACTTTTTGTTTATAGATCTGGCGATATTGAGGTGTGTACATAGCTTGATATTCATTACCCATGGCGCCAACGTACAGAGGTGTTAACATTCAACCTCAGAGACTCAAGTTTTAACGATCTACAGATAAGAAAATACCAACCAGCCGTCTGCGGGCTTTTTAAACATTTGACATTTTCTACGAGCACAGAGAATTATCAACGGTACCAGTTAAGCGTGCAGTAAAAAATAACAAAATAACTATGGCAAAAGATTTTGTTTAGTAATTCAATATAATGGCTTATGAATGCTGAAAATTTAGTTATTTCATATTTTTTTCTTTTATGAAAGTTTCATCCTTATATCCGCGCGATCTACTATTGATTGACTTGGCATTTACTTGGTAGAACTCCATTATAATAGGATAAAATAACAATTCCATCATTTATAACAATATAAACTAAAAATTGATAAAAATTTCAGATTCACTATAGAATTTTATATTAAAGATGAATTTCCACTAAGTTACCACTGAAAGTATTATAGTAATTGACATATGTTTATCGCCATCTCTTTTTAAAAAATTTTGCAGCAAGAACACTTTTATGACCTTTTTTTTTCATATAGCATTATTTTTGCAAAATAGAAACTTTGTAAACAAAAATAGAAAAAAAAGATTGCAACATAACGTTTTTTAGGAAAGCGTTCACTACAATAGTGTGGTATACGAAATCATGTAAGGTTTTTAATGTAGGTTGGAAGAAACTAAAATTAATACTAAAACATTAACACGCAGTAATTCATTAATTATAATCAGCAAATTGATTCTACATAAAAAATAGATATTAACTAATAAATCAGACACTTATTACGGATGATAATAAATTGATATTACGATTCGGTAAATGGTTTTCAATCGCTGCTCCAGATGGCTTCTTCTTCCCTTAACTGCTTCTTGTAAAGTTGGAGGGCTGGTTATGCATTAATTTACGTACGTGTATAAATATTTTATTACTTGTCACTTTACGCTACGCGAGGTACTTGTCAAAATCTCAAAGTAATTAAATGACTGTGACATCTGCTTTTAATGCTTTTTTTGACAGACAATAAGCCATAAGTTTTATGAGCTCTTAGTTTCTAAAAAAAACTGAAAGTATCAAATAGAAAATGAATCTTTCAAGATTTGCACACGTCATTTATTTTTATCATTATCGCGTACGGTTTTGCCTTTTAAAATTATTAAATATTCAACTACATGAATGAAATCAAAATGACAGTGAGCGAATATTTTAAATAATAACTAAACCAAAAGACACAATCAGGTTATTTATCAAATATTTTTATAGGAGATACTTTAAATGTTTTCCGTATAAATATTCCGTATGTTTGTTTGTTTGTCCTTTATGCGTTCTTTTACCATTCATCCGATGTCGTTGGAAATATAGAAACAATAACATATATTGTTTTGAAAAGTATAAATGAATTACTATATTAAAAAAAATCGGGCTCTTTTGGGATGAGAAAAATAAATCTGGGCTTCGAGTCGGGTTCCAGTGACAAGTGTGATATTGAGACTCGGGCTCGGGCCAAGCCAGGCCAGGCTCGGACCAGGTAATTTTATGAAATTTCGGCCCGTGCAAACCTCTAATCCAAAAGCACTTTAATAAACGGAATTAAAACACAAACTCTTTCTTTCTTTGAGTGACATTGCAACGCGTGCCAAATACTCACTAGTATTAAATAAATATACAATTGAATCAAAATATTTCTCAATTTTCATTACTAATTTACTTAAAGCTCATGTCATAAAGCAATATAAACTACTATTGCTAGGCTTAGTTCGAATTCATTTGTATTTGAATGCACAAAAATCCTGACAGGAAAATGTGGGTCGTTAGTGATACACGAATTTTAATAAAATTAAGCCTTCTTTAGTTTGAGCGATTTAAACGTAAAATTGATATTGATGTTTCGTTGAGCATACTCAGTTTGTTGTATCAAACATAATTATTTAAATTTTCTTTTTAAATGAAGTAACGAAAACATGACATGTCGTTTTTTTCTAATAAGAATATTTAATTCATTTGTGCTTTGTTGGTATTTGTAGTTTTTCTTATTCGTTAAGATAAGAGTCAAAAACTACCGAGGAAACTTCAGTGATACAATGGCATCTACCAGAGAAATACGAAACATCGCAAAGATGACCTACGTACAGTACAGCGAGACCACCATAATAAAATCAGGGAAAATTAGTAATCTTAAAATCACAATGGAATGATAAATGTGTGGTGAGCTGTTGGAAGTTTTCTACCATCCTTTTACAACTTGGCTAAGTGACCAATATGCCCGATTGTAAACGTAAATAAACTGATGCTGATCATATTCACATAGAATAGTTGAAGAGTCCTACAGTTAGATCTATAAGTCACGCGTTAGTCGCTCGAGAGTCCACATTCAACAGTTTTGCGATGTTATACAGAGAGAAAAAAGATTGAAGCCTCCATTACACATTGTGATTTATTTAAGCGCACAACAATCAAGTCATTAGTCATTGTTCCTGAGAAACTCTTGGTAATCGTTTGAAAGTGCTTAACGCTATTATATTATGGGAAATGCCACAATATAATAGATTGTAACTATAACATGCTGAGATGTTGAGTACCCTGGTAAATTATTATGCTTTTTAATTTGCACTTTTTACTACACTGATACGCTTTGTGTATAAAACACAGAGCGTGTCTGTGTATGGATCTGTATGAATTCTAGAACCATCTATGAATCCCGTGATTCTATATCCTAGAGTTGGAGTGCAAGTTTAAAAAAGTGGAAACACCAAGATAGGGACTCGATAAACCATTTCTTGTGATAGATAAAAGAGAAGGCTGATATCAATGTATTATTTACTGGTCTAATAATTTTCACCAGCTTTTATTGCTAGTTAAGTGGACTGAATTTTATTATACCCAATTATATTCACGCGAAAGCATAATGAAAAATGAGTGGATACTGAACACGTTACCGGGAAATCGAAGATTATTTTGCATGGGTTTCAATAATAACAACCACAAACTATAAAAACATACTGCTATCTTGTCAGGTTAAAAGAATCTGTGGAGCATTCAACAGTGGACATTTCAAATATATTATGCTGTAAGATAGTTCCTTTATAAAATTGAAGCTTAAAAGCAGGTATCTATTATCTATACCAAAACTGGTAGAGGGTGTGGTGACGTTGAGTCAGTTGATCTAAAGTGTTGCACTGTTCTAGATTGGTCACGTTCATAACGCATGAAAAAATGAAGAAGATAAGACATTTTAAGAATGCTTAATAATAATCAAATCATTATTTTTTTAATTAATTCGAAAATCTCCATAGATAAGCCGGTGCCTGAGTCATTATGAATATGTAACCTGGCAAAATAAACAAATTTGAATCGAGAAAAATTTTATTTTTTAAATATGACACTGTCTTATGACGCCACAAAGAATTGACAGTTAACACCTTAAAAGTAATACATCTATTTATAAATAGTTAAAATCGTCTTATACAGCGAAAAACTTGAAAATTGTTTTCAGTTTTTATTTCAAGAAAAACGATAAAATATAGTTTTTTAAATAAAACACAATTCATTTGTACTACTTCCACATATTCAATGACTCATCACGTTCTGTAAAAATACAAACATACTTGTGATGACATGTGTTGAGTCTGATGGTTCATGAACTGAGACAAAAAAATACTGATTAACAAGCAAAATACATAAATCAAATGAAAGAGTCTACTATTAAAATGTTATGGACCTCTTGTCATTCAACCTCTTGCAAATCAAAACAAATTGTTTAAATTTGATATTGAGTTTTTGATTGGGTAATTTATATCAATGTCCCATACAACACATGAAACATATGTTTTAAGCCTGATTTATATTTTTCAGTGGAAATTCATGTTTATTAATACATAAAAATTAATATCCTTACTATTACACTGGTCTTTCCACCAAGGATTGACAGTTAACACCTTAAAAGTGAGTAGAAATATAGGACTAGGACAGGACTAGTGGTTAGTTTATTGCTTTCACAACGCTTCGTTTTAAGGATCGGATGAGCGGAAGGGAAAAAAGTGAAGTTGTCTATTAAGTACTTATACACCATTTCAATAAATTATACTTAACGGCGAAAATTTGAAGTATATTTTAATTTTCTTTCATTTGCATCGCAGACGAATTTAAAACTACAAGTATCGTTAATGCACCAATTTTCGGAACACAATTCTGAATGTAATGGGAGATTATTACGCTTAATTTCACATTAAATTTTCTATTCTTTGTGCACGTAAAACGAACATATTTTATTACGCTGCATCACCCCTTGTAATAAAGCGAAACATAAAAAATCCTAATATATAATGGTAATCGTCCGTAATTCTTGCCCCCGTAGGGGGTCAATGGCGGGGAAGGGGGACAATTATTAATAGTTCGCGGAGAGTGGCGTTTTATTTTTACGGCCCACAAATAACTGTAATTTTCTTGCGGCCGAGTGCCGAAAAATCAATACGAGTGCTATTTTAACCACATTGTGTACTGCGGTGAACGGTGGGCTACGCGGTGATTAGAAAGTCTCCACTTTATCGCGATGTATATTTAAATAATGTATGTCAGTTTTTAGTTAAACTTTGTTGCAATTGTTAAGAGCTCCTATAGGTGATCAGAAGAATACAGATTAAAGGACTAATGTGGTCGATATATTTTTTTCATCACATAAAATTTGAGATAAGCAGAAATGTAAAGTGTATTCATATTTATCTCACATTATTTGAATTTAAAAATGGTGCAATAGCATTTTAATGAAATTATATAAATAAAAAAACATATTTTTTCAAGAAAACTAGATTACCACTAACCTAACTGCATTCAGTTAAGATTAAAACAAAAAAAATATCATCCGCCTAGAACTATGGTTAACAAATCAACATTCTTATTTACTCTATCCTGTTTTAATTTAAATATTGTTGTCTAATACAATTTAAAACCTTGTACGCCCCCGATTTGAAGCATATAGACTCCAAATGGAGTTATTTCAACAAAAAAAATTTGTGCTTTACTCAGTTGCTCAACCTCTATTATTCGAAAAGAGTATGGATAGAAGAATAAAGCTAGGGCATGACTTTTGATTAGCTAATTGCTCTCGCTAAGCCTCGTTTTTATTTTAATTTAATTTTAAGTTTAATATTTTTTTTCAAAAATATCTAGCATTACAACCGACAGCCAATGCGCCAAATATTTTTGCAAATTATAAAATCATACGAGATAAACTCGATGAGAATTTGTAGAAGTCATTCATGTATAAGATCACAAATTTAAATTGAAAAAATCTAAATTCGATATTGAACTTACTGGGAATTGAACCTGGATCCACCAGATCGCTAGGACAAACACTTACCACTAGACCACAGGGGTCGACAGTTTTTGGGATCGGATGGATGGGAGTGAATTGTAGACATCGTAAACGTTCATGTCTACGAGCAGAAATATATAACTCGATTGAAAAATCAATTTATAAAACTGTCCGTAATGGGATTTGAACACGAGACGGAAAATAACGGAATCCAACGACGTTGTCCACGAACCCGGCAAAAATTACGGTATGATTAATACTTATCTTTGATGCGTTTCCCTGAGATGAATTAAAACCGGCCAGAACCACTTGTTGCGAGCCCAACAAATAAGATTGATCCTTTATTCTCGTCTTAGTATTGTGGAAGGCGGTCCGTGCATAACTGATTGTTTTGAGAAACTCGACATGTTTATACAAGTATTAATATGTTAATAGAACGTTAATATTTAATCACAGTACGTTTTGAAAAGTTTTCGATTGTCAGAAGTGAGGTCATATTGATCGTCCAGTTCATTACTAACACATCTTCAAATAACCCATATTGAGATAATAGAAAAACCAATATTCAAATGACCATAAATGAAATATTACTGATTTGTACTCGAGTTTTATATATTTTATAAACAGGTGTTTAACTATTAGGTACTTTATGAGCATAATCGGTGGAAGGATATTTAGAAATATCCTTTTGGTGTCCTTTAATAATCATTTAATATTATTAAATATCATAAATGTCAAAACATTTTGTTTAATTCTTTAGAAGACTATCTTCTTAACATTTTTTGGTGATATTTTTGAGTTATCTGAGTACTGAATCAAACAGAAAGCAAAATTTTACATATAACTGTATATTTAATTATTTTGGAGTTGTCTATCTAATGATCGATATATTCAAATTAGTGATTGAAACATTTACTATGGAGTCACTGTGCATTTATTATCGAATGGTTATAGGTAAAAAACTTTAGTCAATTTCTAACTAACAATAATATTAATGAATGGCTTTTTCACATGATTTTTAAACCACCGGTGTATAAGTATACCACTTCTTTTACATTTTTTCTATTTCATGTGTTCGTAAGTATAAACAAGTACGATTTTGTACACGGAAAGAATAATCGATGTTCAGTGAGTTATTGTAGAAATTTCAAGCAAAGAATAGTTTTTCGCAGTATTTTTTAAAGTATTGTTTATCAAACATTATATCAGAAGTGAACATTTCAATTTTTATACGAAAGTTTTAAGTTTAAACATTAATTTTCATACATTTTGATTTTAGATTGAAGATTGAAGGCATTCAAAAAAAAATATTTAATATTTGAAATGTTCAAAAACAATCCGTAACCAGCTTAATTTCTCGTTCTATTGAAATAAATATTTTCTTAAAATATTACAATCCTCTGTCTGAATAAATCCATCACATTTTCTCATGACTAAGGTTTCCAATACTGGGATCCCAGCAATCCCGTAATCCCAAGATTGATTAAATATCAATTCCGAGATTTTCGGATTCACTGTTAATGAAAAATAATTCATGTTTCAAATTCAAATGTTTCCTAATTAACTAAAACATGTACCTCTGTTTTTATGTTCATACTTTTTATAACATATACATAGTTAAAACATTTAAATATTATGGTCTCCTTCCTTCTCATATTTCGTCACTACCCTAGGAAGGAATAGATAGTTTCGATAAAAATATATTTTTTTGCAATATTAAGATATATTTCTTAAAAATGAAATCTTCTCAATATTAAATGTATTACATGAAATTACTGAAATGAACTATAAACAGAATCAAAAAAATCACGAGTTTACATGTTTTTTTTAACTTATAAATAAATCAATTTTGACTTAAATAAGAATAAGTGATGAGGTACGAATCATTTAAATAACTTCTTAGGAATAGAGGAAAACGAAATACTTTTAAAGTTAAAGATCGGTCAACTATACTAGTTTTGTGTTCAACAGGCATTATAGTTGTCCGTTAAGTAAAATGGATAAGTGAGCTTTCTGGAATAAAATGTTAACAGAGAAGTTTAATATAACATGACATCAAATTAATATTGCCTAGCCTCTATGTTTGTAAATACAAGTTTTTTCAATTACATAAAAAAGATATCTTTTATTATGAAAATAGCTGATGATGGTGTGTACGTGTTTCAGAAATCATTGAAAATTCTTTTACGTAGAAATATTGTAACCCCCTTAATTTAATTATGAATTTTATGATATTTTTCTCACACAAATATTCATCATATCAGAAAGCTCATGAGTCAAAAAACCTCGCGTTTACAACCATTTTTACAATCCATATTAAAAAGAAAAAAAATCGATAAACTTCAAGTGCTACACACAGAAATAGTCCGTATCGTACATCTTTACAAGGGGCTTTTTCGCGTGACAAGAAATGTTTTCACAGCCAGCGGACAATGTGCTCTGTGTGTGCATTGTTCAAGGTTCACTTTCGCGTGATTGTGTGAAAGGGGAGGTTGGGGCAATATGCGTGTTTCGCGAGTATAAGGCGAACAAAGTGCGTTATTAAGTTAGAGTGAGCATTTTGTTGTAACCGCTCGCTGCGGTAGTTAGATGTAGGTAAATCCACGCAACCAGAGCAATGACCGTATAATTTTTTTTTAAATTTTAATTATCACCTACCATAATGGATTTGTGTAGGGCAAAAACGTTTTGCTGCTCAACCATGTAGTTTTTTTTTTGTAAATGCTATCATTATAATTTAACACTTTAATATGAAAATGATTTTTGATACTCTGCTTATTGTATAGAATCAATACGCTATATAGGTTCTTGGAAGTGTCGGGTCATGGACGTTGGCTTCGGTTGAGGATATCACTAGCTTGGGTCTCAGTACGGACAGTTTTTTCATTCGATTTATGGATTTCTGTTCGTAGGCATCGGTATTTGTGATGTCTAAAATTCCCTCCCACCCATAAAATCCTAAAAACGGGGCATAAAGAGAGAGATTAACTAACCACTAGTGCTGTCATACTATCCATCCTTCTCTACTCTCTTCAATTGAGCAACAGAGTAACGAGCAGATCTCTTAGAAAAACTTCACTTGAGATAACTCCTTTAGGTGTCAATAAAATATAATATATTGTTGTCAAAATTATCTGTTCCTGTCAACGACAGTTACGAAATTTGACAAGGAGGGACACCGCAATAAATATACGTACTGATTATGTAGGTATTATAAAAAGGTATAAACATAAGCAAATCGAGGTACCAACACGTTGTAGTTAGTCAGAAAGTATTTAATTTGACTTTAAGGTGTTGACTGTCAATTCAAAGGCGGAAAGATATTATATTTAAAAAAATAAAATACAATTCGTTTGTACTACTTCCACATATTTATAATGATCAGGACCGGTTTCGCTCATCACGAGAATTATCAACTGATAATTTTGATAATACTCGTGATGAGCGAAACCGGTCCTGATCATTATAAATATGTAGAAGTAGTACAAATGAATTGTGTTTAATTTTTTTAAATATTCAATTTGAAATAGTGATTCCCGAAATCTCGGGATTGTTATTTAGACAATCCTGGAATTGCGGAATCGACTAATTGACTGGGATTGGATGCCCTTGTCAATACAATTAAAAATAATTAATATTAAATATTGATAATAGCTCATGCTTATGAACTGTAATCTTTCCAAGTTTTTGGAAGGGATTGGTGAGAAATTGTTATTATTAACCATTTTAGTGCAAGAGTAGCTTATAAACGTAAGTAGTTCTAATTTTGCAGTAATAAAGGGAGAAATATACGTTACCTTCTTAAATAATATAAGATAATGATTTTTTCACCTCGAGGGGTTATAAAATATGTGGTTAATTATATCCTTTTCCGTAAAATACAATACAGAAACCCATCAATTCAGCTATTTAAAAAGATTTATGATGACAAAAATTTGGTATCAGAGGGTGCCGAGTAAGTACATATTAAATTTTGTACATGTGTTTACCATATTATCAATAAAGTATGCCTGCGAAAAAATTAATTTTACATCATTTCATCGTAATTTTGACTAAATTTCAGGAACAGGTTCATATAAAAAGATTTGTTTTTAACTGAATTATTGCCATCAGAGTATCTGTAGAACTTTTTTATATTTTAATAATGATCAGGATTTATTTCTTTCATCGACAGTATTTTCAACTGATCAGTCATCATAAAAAAATGTGGAAGTAACACACAACAAATAATCTTTTATTTTTAAAATATAATGCCTTCTATTAAGTATTGACCGTTAACACCTTAAAAACGATTCGTAATTGTTCATCATACTAAAATTGGTTTGTTTTTTCAAAATTTAATTTTACCTAAGAACTAACAGTTTTATTTTTATTGATTAGTCGTACATTATTGCTGATCGTATCAATCTAGGAAGCGACAGTCGTAAATTCCATGCTGGGATTTGGAGTACAAATATCAAGTTGAAAATTTACACAGAATAATTTTAACATGGATATGATATTGTTGTCCCAAACACAGAAAAATATGTGACGTTCAAAGAACTTTCAATCATACCTACTTCTAAAAAAATGTAGAATGATTTATAAGCAACCAGTCACATGACTTGAATCCTTTTTCTTGTCTGAAAAAGGAATGCGAGTGCCTTACAATAATCTTCGTAGGCTAACACGCGACTTCTTCCAGGATTCAACGTTACCAGCCAACTGTTTTGTTTCCTTTCAACAAGATAGTATCATAAAGTTCCATCGAATACTGACAGTTCAAATACGAAATCATTCATACCGCGAGTCCCAGCATCTCTGGCATGACCGCTAGAAAGGGGCTATGCTGTCCATTCCTTTTCTCAGGATGTCTCACCAAGTCGTACAAATCGTCTTCATTAACAGCGTGAAGATGAAATACTCGATCAGCAAAATTATATTGGAGGTGAACAGGGAAAATAAAATCATTTTCAATATTATGTTTGATTGTTCATTATCTGCTTCAGATTAAAACAAACTTATTTTAAATGAGTGAACTTAATACCTGTAGTAACATAAGAACTGTTTAAATATGTATGATAAAATTGTTCCAAAGGTTCTTCAGTAGACCACGTATTTTTCATTTTTGCTTTGCGTTACCCTCAAATATTGTATTAATTATTAACAAGAAAATGTCCACCTAAGCACGTCCAACTTGCCTCAGCAGCAATAGCCCTGCCATCCTCAGTGACGTCGCATAAATATTGTATATTTTTTCGTATAGATAATAATAACGCAAGTAATTTGGCACAAGAATTGTTTGTACGTCTCAATTACGTGATATTTAATAGATAACTTACTTTGATAATATTATTGTATTTATTCACAGTTATGGACATTTACTTGAGAAAAACGTAATTTTCATAGATTAGTATAATCAAGGCTGGGCTTCTATTGAAATAAACATTGTATCATTGAATTTTATTTCAAAGTCTAGCAATAAACAGTCTGTCATACTATTATTTATGATCCCACATTTTACTTTATTACGCTTTTATGTAAGCCTTATTTTAAGCAACGTTCTCTCTTGTGTGATAAAAATTATAAAGTAAGCTGTTGAAAGAGAAAAACATTAATGAAATATAATATTGTCATTCCATTATTTAAAAAATTGTAACGATCAAACTGAACAAGATTTGTTATGAGGCCTTTTTTATACCCTGAGTTGATACAATAGGGTTTGAGCGATTGATTCTCAACCAGTCCTTGATGAATCCTTACTAACACAAAAACTCCGATTGATTTTATGGAATCTTTTATATTGTAAGTATATGTGCCATTGAAAATAAATGTGATTTACTGTTACCTACGTTTGGGATAAAATATAAGTAATATCCCACTTAAAATTTATATAATTAATATGGTTAAAACACAAAAATATTAATAACCAACCAATTGTCTATTCATATTATTTAAATTTTATGTGAAAAGATTTTTATTATTAGATAATTTTATCCCGAGATTTCGCTATAAAAAAGATTAAGAAGTCATAATATATTATAGAAAAGAGTAATTTAAGACATAGACTAAAAGTGCTTGATGGAATTACATGGAAATGTACAAAATCTCAACAATTCAAATTTGATAGAAAAGAGTATTAGATGTCTCATGGAAATTTGATTAAATCTGAAATGGTATGATAAACAATTATTCATAAAGATAAATTATTAAGTTTACAGTAAGGCTTTAGTAATTTTCAGGTCCATGGTGCAGTAGTCAACGTCGTTGGCTTTGGTTACGGATCACACGGACTCGAATCCCAGTACGTACAGTTTCATACATTGATTATTAAATCGATTTATAGAAAATAAGGATGTTTTTGATGTCTTACATTCCCTTTTACTCATCCGATCCTAAAAAACGCAGGGTAGAGAGTGATGTGATAAAATAACCACTAGTATCATAAAATAGCGTTAACGGTTCCGTTAATTCATATGATATTTTTTGTATGCCTACATAATGATAATAATACAAATAAAATTACGTTAATTCATAAATATGCCTCGTCTCTTTGAAAAGGATAACATAACTAACAAGCACAAAAATTCGCAGTACTGCGCCGTCTCAAGCGCTGATAAATGAAAGGGTAGCTCACTATGAGGGTTTACATAACAGTTACTGCACCCACAGTGGATTTGAAGTACTTTGAGGATGGATTACTTCAACATGAAGGGATGTCATTTACGACTTGCTGCTAGAGTGAATTATTTAGAACCGTCGCCGGCCGCTGTATATATTTTCCAATCATACTTCTTACAACACAAACAGCTAGTAAACTCTACATTCTTACGCACTTTGTAATGATAAAAGGTACGCAACTATTATCTCAAGGATTTTGGGACAAAATATTTGTAGCTTAGAAAAACCAAGTCGGTTAAATATCTGTGTATCATATATCATACTACATTCACCATAAACTTTAATAAACCCTGTCGTAAGATTCTTTATTATAACAAAGTTATTACATTTAAATCGTTCAAATTTTGTACATTTCATATGTTTTGTCCCTTACGACCCGGGTTTTGCCTTCCAGTATTTTATGACATTGGAGTACGCGGATGAACTCGAACTGACAGTTTGTTAATCTATATATATATTTCGACTGAGGAAAGGAAAAGGGACGTAACCCACACACAAAAAATATTGTGCATATCCCAAACAAAACGTGTATTAAATTCTATTCATTGTGATTATCGAAAAAAAAATATTTAGAAAAGATGGAAGGATAAGTTCTTTTGCCTTCTCTACAGTCGTTATATTATATATAAATACAGTGTAATAGCATGTTTTTGTGAGCTATATACAATATTTTTTAGTGTGGGTCGATATATATATATTTGGATTATTGAGATTTTGTACACTTCCATGTATTTACATTATTCCATGTACATGGAAGTGTACAAAATCTCAATAATCCAAATTTGATATTGAAATTCCATCAAGCACCCTCAGTCGATGTCTTAAATTATATATATTAATGTTTGTTTGTTTGTCCTCAATGCGTTTCTTTAACATTCATCCGATTTAGATGAAAATTTGGTGAGTTGTTGTGCACACACCCGTGAATGTTTCTGTAGAAAATAAATTAAGATCTCGCGTAAAGGATGCCATGAAGGGTAGGTAAGGAGATTAATTTACGGAGAGAAACATTTGTAAATTTACAAAAGCTTAACGATTTAAATTTGATATAGAAATTCAATCAAACACCCTCAGTCAATATCTTAAAATAATAAATATGGTAATTCTGATTTCACGAGTTACGAAAATAAAATTTCGAAAATCAATTAATAATTTTTGTTTTCCATAGATCTCACTGACACAGAAACTTACACTTAAAGCACTGCCTTAATATAGGTTACAGTTATGTAAGTGATCTTATTAAATTGGGTCTAGAAACTCCAAGATCGTCAATTAATGTAACGCTTGTATTATTAAGTTAGATTCGCCACTCCCGTTATAGCGAAATGAAACCGTATTCAGCCTCCGTCACCTGTGTGGGGTAACATCACGTGCGTCGGGACGCCCGCTCGGATAAATTTAGACGCCCGTAGGCTAATTAGATGCACCGGATATCGATCGTGACGGAAATTGAGCCCCGAAAGCTTATTTCAGGCGGGCTTTATTTTACGTGACATACCGGAGACAGGGACCTTCGAAAAATGTTCGATAATGGATGTATCGTTTTGTCATATTTTTTTCCGATAAATTTAATTTGTTATTTTAATCTATTTTCGCTTATTAATTAATAAACAGTGTTTTGTTACAAAAATAACAGAGAATATTTTTATGGAATTTTGTTCATAATATAGCATTCACATCATTATTAATATTTACAGAAAATATATGAAAACATATTTACTAACAATAATTCATATTTTGTAAATAAAAATATCTAGAATAAAAACTAACAGCCGATGCGCCATATATTGTGAAGTGAGATAAACTCAGTGATAATTGTGACTTGAGATCGATTCTAGGAGAAGAGACGTCACAATCACCGATATTTGAATATATATCTTGAGATCACACGAATTTAAATTAAAAAATCTCAATTTTATATTGACTTTGCATAGACTTGAACTTAGACCCACCTGATCGCTAGGGAAAAGCTCTTACCACGAGACCACAGAGGCGGACAAAATATTTATTAAATATGAAAAAAACTTTTTGTGTTCACACCTGTATGTTAAATCATATTTTCAGTTATATCAAAAGACAGCAGAAAATATGACGATCCTTGATGAAATAAAATCAAAGAAATATGTTTAAAATGTAAGGTTGGTATTCCACGTAATAATACATAAAACTTTTTTTTTATAAATAGACTCAAAGAAGATAGATAAACTTATATTATTAAATACCCTATTAAAGACTTTTTACCACATTGTTTTATTTCAAATCGTTCGTTTTATTCACAACCCTTGTTTGGCTTTTGGCATCTTCAGGTAGGTACAAATTCAAACGCAAAAACCATCAAAAAGGTAAGACCACTTGTATGCTTATGAATCATGCTAATCAGGTAGTTTATCTCTACTAAATCCCATCTGTTTAAATTCACAGTTGTTTAAAACATGCAACCCTTTAAAATACAGAAGTGTTCCAAATAAATGTCTAATGAATCCTTGCTATATTTCAATAAATTTAATATTACTGTAAAGCTACTCGTCGGAAAGATATCGATGGGTTATTAACACAAACACGTATCTACAAAAAATGCGTTTTATAGTTAAATATGCGGGATTGTTCACTATAATTGGCTGTATCTGTAATACAAAGACGTATCTCCGTATATAGTATAAAATAACTTAAGACGTATCTAACAATTTTAACCTAAAAAAATTAACACAAAAACTTATCAGCTGATAGATGCTCGTGCGTATGAAATTTCTAGCGATATCGCACATGCGTTTTTGTGTTAACAACCGAATGACCATAATTGTTCTGCACGTAACGGCGGTTACAGTCTTTTTACATAGTTTTTTTCTCTAGAAATAAAAATTCGGTTCAAGTAAAAAAATACATATCGGTTCGGTCTCAGTTTTCGTTCCGAAATAAGTAACGATTTTTCCGGTTTTCGGTTCAGTTACTACTACTAAGTGAATAATTTTTGAATGTTTTTATTTTTATTAAAAAAAATATTTTCTACCATAATTTAAAAAAAATTATGTCACTTGTATGATGGTTCGGCTCTTTGAAGCCAATGGTTATGCTCCACCGCACAGCAAATTTTAAAACAACATATTATAAATTATGTCAAGATGCATTCTACGATAGAGAATGATTTTTTTGCGCGTGTTTGAGGATGTACCGAAACGAAAAAAAAGATGTTTTTTTCATTTCGGTTCCGGTTTTTATCCAGACAAAAAAACCGGCTTTCGGTGTAGTTTCGTTTTGAAGCCCTGCTATATACTATTGGTGACATGTAAAAAAACACCATGAATATTCACGATAAAGTGAGTTCTGTAACAAGGAAAATAATGACAGAACCTATTCATCACATTCGCGAATAAATAGTTCATTATATATGAAATATTTAAATGATAAATTAAAGTTCTTTCACCTCTAGTTAAAAGTATTAATTTAATTCACTTTTAGATGTATGCTTTTGTATAGGATTAAAATAGATTTCCAAATCATTAAAATGACAAAGACGTAACTTCGCGAAATAATAATTCATTCGGTTAAATGAATTAATGATTTATTTTATTTCAGAACGAAAGTTTCAATAAAATTGAAAAGCTTTTTGGATTATTATCGTAAAAGTTTTGACGTATAAGTCAATGTCTTCCGTAATCAAACTCTTCGCATTGAAACGTGGCCTACAACAATATCGAGTTTCATTACGAAGTTATTCCTTGTTATGTTTTCCAAGTATTGTGTGGATTTTGATTATTATTGAATATTATTCTCAGATGTATTATTCTATTCAAACGAATACTGGTGCGAACACTTATTTATTTTAACAATATATATTAACAATCAAGCCATTATGTAATGTAAAAATAACATAATCATATTATGTTTTGTACACGTGAAGTTATTTAGACCAATACACTATTAAAATAAATGCTCGACGACCCCCTATAGTTGTAAACAGGGATTTTCTTTGTTTAAATTGAATAAACACGACCCCTTGTAATAGAAAATGACTTTCCTCTGGATATTTACTTGCGTATTGCATGTGCATATGTGTATGTGTGTATGCGTTTGTATATATATGTATATCTGTGTGGGTGCGGTATGCGGGGAGGTATATTTATATAAATGCAATTGGTGCCCACGCGAATTGGCTTCATTGTGGATTGCTTAGCTCTGCAGCGATCACACCCTTCTATCTGCAACGATGGAATTGGAAAAAATTAGCATTTGAGATGAAGGAGACTCAAAAAACTATGACGCTCACGCGCCTTAGGACTTAACGGTCCATGAAATTGATAACCAAAAAAAAAAAAAAAAATCAAAATAAAAGCCTTTTCAAAGGCTAATTTTGTTTGGTCTTTATTCCAATTCATTTTTTCTACAACTTTGCTTTAGTTATATAGAATCACATTTTTCATGTAATTTACTAGCAAAGAAAAATTTCTTAGTTCTCAAGAAACCACAATAATAAACCAATGTAAAGATAACACATTAAAAACATAAAAATGACATTCTTGCATTTAAATAAAATCAAATAATGATGACTGATTCAACGATTCATTAATATTTTTTTAGAATTAGTTAATAATTAGAATGAAACAGTTTTTAAGCAAATTTTTTTATAATGATAAGGACTGGTTTCACTGATCGCAAGCATTTTATCAACGTGAGTAATGTTTGTATTCTCCCCCGGTGAAAAAATGACTGAAAATGAGAGGTATACGAAAATCAACATTTACATTTTTCAAAAAAACCCTGTAATAATCGCAAATTGCATAAAAATTATTGAAAAATTGCATATTTAATTGTTGAATCAACTGAAAACAGTAATTTAAAAATATTAGTTTAAGAATGTGATCTCATCTAAAAAAGCATCGAAAATGAAAGATTTAAGGATATATCAAGACCAAATAATTTTTTGAAATAAGGTCAAACATGATATCATTCATCATATAAACATGAATGCTTGTATCATAACACCCTGTCCACTTAAACTACATCATTTGAGTTCAGTTAGTTACAATCTTGTAACAATAACAGATGTACCTAATAATGTAAAATGTTAACGTTATCAAATTAACTCAACGTAAGAACATCGTTCAATATTACAATCCATATAAATCAATCATTTAGATTGGCCCCGATCCTAAAGCTAGTGGCTGAAATTATGGTAATTAATTATAAGCAATCTAATAACTAACTCAAATTTGGATTAATCCAAATTTGATATTGAAATTCCATCAAGCACCTTCAGTCGATGTCTTAAATTAAATTATTACATTATTATTAAATTATAACACCTTAAAAGTCATATTAGTTTATACTGAGAGCTTGCACAGCGCTGACTTGTTTATTCCAATTTCTTAACTATCAGGCTCATTAAATTGTGTTTAGTCGCATTTGTAACTTTCACTCGTTAAACTAATTAATTTAATTGATAATACTTCTAACAGTATATCAATACATGAATATTAAAATTTATAAAAATTCAAACGAAATAGATATTTCTGGCGAATTAAAGGAAATAGTTGAAGGTATCAAGGCTATAGCTGAACCGATAGAAGTATTGCAAAGCTAAGTGGAAGCTGGGAACTACCATCAAAATAGGTTGCCAACAAAAAAGACAACTGACATTATTACACCTATAACAGAGCTATCCCAGCCAAAAAAGAGAGTAACCCGATCAACTGTTAAATCTAGCTCAAGTAAAAGTAGCCCTAATGCCAGCCAATCCTCATCAGAGCCTAAGCGATGTCAAGTTTTTCCTGCCCTCGCTCTTGTTGTTACTGGTAATATTGAAATTGACCTTGCCACTGAAGATGAACAATGGACCAAAGTTCAACATAAGCCGCCCATTCCATCAACAAGTACAGCACATAATGATTTGAAGACTGCCAAACCCGAACAAGGGAAAGCGACGATTAGGAAGATCGACAATGTCCCCATGACTGCTTTACTTTCAGCAAATATGCGGTACCAAAGTTGGCACGTAAGCTTACTTGGGAATTGAGCGTGCACCACTTACCCACGCTTGGCCTTTACATCCTGAGATAACCATGGATGTACACACTGAGTATCTAAGTGAATGTGTACCCGGTTTTGAGGTGAGCGTGACAAAGTTAATGATAAAGGCGAGATATGCATCATTCAAAATTAGGGTGCTTAAATCAAAATTAAATCTATTTCTATGAACTGACGCTTGGCCATTAAATTCAATTGTTAAAGAATGGCAAATAAAACTTAGCTCAACAAAAAAAATGTGACTTTTGGAATAATGTAACAAGTCATTTCAATAATTTAACCATATATTATCAAAATGTACGGAGACTGCGAACCAAGTCTGTTGAGCTATGTAATGCTGTTTTGGCGGACTCTTATCAAGTTATCCGCCTGAGTGAGAAGTAATAAACGATTTATTATTTTTAAGCGAATATGTTACCTACCAAGACTTGTAGAAATAACTATATATTCAAAATATGTTATTTTATCCGTAACAACCACGTTTCATAATTTTTCATAATTTAGTTTTTAATATTAATGGTGGGTTAAAAGCAGATTCTCTTCAACTATTATTTGCGACAAAAACCAAACATGTAAAATTCGGTAATGCTGCTACTTATTTAATTTAATTGTTATCGATCGTCATACAAAATTAAAAACATCATTTTTTATCATTATTATTTAAAAAAAATACCTAACATTACAGCTGACAGCCACTCATGTTTGGACACAAATTTGAAATTGAAAAATCAAATTTTGATATTGATCTTGCTGGGATTTGAACTAGAACCCACCTGATCGCTAGGGCAAAGGTTTCTCCACTAGATCACAGAGGCCGATAAATCTTATCTCTATAAACATGTTCTATTTTAAGTTATAATAGATTTTAAACATATTTGATTTTTTAATCTATGTTTTCTTCTATTTTTAAATAAATCCTTATTATTTTTGAATTGTTTATATAAATTTCAAATGTGTTGTACCTATAAATTGTATATTGTATACTAAATCATTATGTTAAACTTGGACTTTTAACTTCAAATTTATGACGTACGAAATAAACGCCAAATAAATATTAAAATGCGTTGTTTTATTTGCTTCAAAACGCTATGATTTATAAAAATAGAAGCTAAAAACACGTCTCTCTAGACTTAACTTTATTTTTATAACAGTCAGTTACGAGTTCATTCGTGTTCCTAAAAACATTAAGATGCTTTAAGACACAGCCCAAATAGTAAATGACAAAAACTATAAATTAGAGTGATTCAACTGATATTTATTTAATTTTCTTTTAAAAAATATTGTAAATGACTCAAGTGACCTTCTTGCTTACAAACAGATGGCTCAATAAATAATACAAATGAACACACATTGTTACAATACGTATTAATCAAGACGTCAAAAACAGTTGATGAGTTATGTTAACAAAACATAATAATCGTGCGATTAAAATTGTTTTGGCTAGACGCAATCATATTAGAGAGATAATAGTTTACAGTATTAATCTTTAGATTGAATATACTATCGTATCATTATTTACCCCAGTGCTCCGCAACCTTTTTAATACGGCACACCTAAGTACTCATTAATATTTTGCGGCACACCAAAAGTCAAAATATGTAAATTTCATAAAAAAATAACAATTTGTTAATTTGTTTTTATTTGGTGAATTTCAAATAGTATAGTAGTGATTGATATTTTTTCAAAAAAGATGCGCATTTTAGATCCTTCATTTGATAATATGTATTATTTTTATTCATTCGTTAATTAATAATTAATTCCACTGGGACATTTTTCGTCATTAATGCTTCCCAATATATGCAACAATGTGTTATTTGTACGGTAAGATTTTTTTCGTTTTACACACTAGAAAACCCCTTTTTTATTGCCCATCATTGCAGTTGCACTATCCGTGCAAACACTTATAAAAATATTACGTCAACATAATATAATACTCTTTCCTTCGTGAAAAATTTAATCCGAGATCTTAGCATCCGAATGGCTTTAATTTTTGTTAATATAAAATACTCGACTTTTTTTCATTTTGAACACACTCCGCAGCGACACACCTGGGATGGTCTCGCGGCGCACTGACTTACACTATAACGTCATTTATAAATGACAAACTTAACGTTGGTGAATAATCAGTAGGATTTTTAATTCTTGAATATTGAAATTTTTTTATGGGTGAATATATTTCAAAACTTTGTCAGCTTTCCAATTTAGAGCACGTGAACTCTTAATAGAGTTTATAACAATATGGGCTATTTCAGTTGCTAAATCTTTCTTTTGAAGAGAGTAGAGATATATGATAAGATGATGCTTTCGCTTTGCCCTGTTTTTAGAATTGAGTGGGAGGGAATTTTAGACATTACAAACTTCCATGCCTTCGAAATCGATTAAAAAATCAATTTATGAAACTGTCTTTAGTGAGATTTGAGCCTGTGACTTGACCACAGACACGACATGACATGTTTTGTTATAAAGAAGTCCACTACTTTTAAAAATTATGTCTTAGTGTCCACATTTTGTCTTCATTTTTATTCGTTTTTGATTGATCGAAGGTGAAAAGAAATTTACTTTTAAAAATAATAGTAATTTATTTAAAAAAAGAATAAAGCGTTGGAATAAAAGTTACCAATAGTTCGCGTTCATATAAACATACAAAGAATTAAAATAATTTTCTGCCCTGTAGATTTATTGATTGAATTGTGTAATTACTTAGAGTAGTAATACCATTTAATACGGAACAGATAATAATGCATGATGTGACGAAGAAAAGGCTATGAACAGTATATCATTTAGCTTGTGGAACTGAATATAGCGCTATTATTTACTTTGATGTTGAAAGATGCTAGATAGTTTTTCGGAAAATATTGTTTAATACAACATGGCATCGAAAGCGCAGCTAGATAATTTAATCATCAAGAGATTTTTATAGAAAAACTTATATATATACTAAATAGTAATTTATATAAAAGTACAAACAACTTTACCTGACTAAATATCAATTAAGTAATTAAAAATATTTTCCCTTGGTTAAATACTTTCACGTTATAAGCGGAGCTGTAACTTGAAATTATTAAATGAAATGGTTTCTTTGAAATGAATAAGGCCACTGCAAGATTTTATCGCTTTCATTTCCTGGAAGAAAATTCATATGAACAATTTTTCATAAAAATGCCGCTGCCTTTTCAAAAAAATGAACTTTCACAGTATTTGCGTTTAGAAAATAATACATTTTAAACATTAAGTTTACTGAGCACTATAAATATTAAGTTTTTATAAAAGAATATTAATAGATACAGTTAGATCTTAGATACAAGACTTTTTTTACGATCCTCTCTTCTTACTAGAGAACTTATCAAGTATTTTAATATTTCATGTATAAAAAGAATCTAAAACAATACAGACATGTTGCAGAAACCTTTGTTAAACTATTTAGAAATACCACTTTTTACTAATAAACATGTGCCAGGTACATTTACGTCGTTATGTTACAAAAACATATATATTTAATAGTTACTAATATGTTGGCTAAATCTGATTATCACCTTAGTATTCCCTGATTTGATGCATATTTTATACGAATAACAGAGAAAATTTAGATTTATATAGAGGATTAAATTGATATATGTCAAAACTTAGAAACTATTAAAATGCTCCATAATGAGTTTTATCTTCAAATCAGCGATTAAGTTTGCCAAAGTTGTATATCTGCAGTGGAAACGAAAAGCAACTATGTTACACTCATTCTAACAATAAAGTGTGAAATAATATTCCTCTAAGGTAAAAGGAAATAGTCGTTGACTCAGTAATTAACAATGGAGTTTAGTTATGCAAAAACCAGACAGTCCATATTATGGGTTAAAACGACTTACCACAATGACAACAGTCTAACATGTTGATTTTACTTTTACGTAAATCATCCAGGCAGCTTTAATATACAAATTCTCTAAAAATGCACTTCAAAAGCATCACATAAAGCCAAATAATACGCTATTTTGATTTACAGAAAGTGACAACCACGCTTCTTAACTATCATTAATGTTTTAATGACACATACTACAAAAAAGTTACATAAGCCGTTTCTAAATTTAATTATTTACTACACAAAATTATATTAGGTCTATTGGTAGTTCGCTTAGACTGCTTTCTGCATAGGTACACTCAATTTAAAATTGAATCAGATCCGAAAGGTTAAATTAATTTTGTTCAATTTCATTTTTTTCCAAAATAAAATCTCAGATAAAATCACATAGATTATAGGCCTACTGTATTGTGTTGAATGCCAATATATTTTTTTTTGAATCTTAAATATCCAACAAATAATAAATGTAAATTTTTTCATGTCTTGTTTTAAATAAGAATAACTATTTTTTATAAAAATTAAAGACTTTACTCATTTCGAACACTGGCGCCACTCTTTTAGAGAGGCAATTTCCGTTTCCTTCCATTCAATTCTTCACTTCTTGAGGTGGCATTAAATATTTTTTTATCACAATTTAAAAATTTCGCCAACATAAAAACTTGTATTTTTGTCACGAGGTATGTAAATTGTTTTTTCGGTCGATTTTTTTAGTTAATGGAGGTTAATTTGTCAATGCTGGTGGGGATTTTTTCGCCAAAGGCGGATCGCATTTTGAGCAAAGATAGGTACGTGACCTCTGCGAAATGTAAATTTCTTCTTATGGCATGCTTTATTTATTACCATCATTTTTTCGACTCTCAATTATAATATTATTTATCGTTATAAGAATTTAAAAATTCAATTTCATTTTTTTATTTGCGGTGGATTCGGCGGTAAATTTGTGTAAATTTCATTTTTAATATAAAACTATACCTAGTTATTCCACTGGCTGTGTAACAAAATTTAGCACGTTTCGCTTCTTTAAAAAGTATCTTCAGACTATCTTTAGTCTAAAGATGCTTCTTAAAGAGTTGTATTGTTGCCAGTACGTTATATGTGAAATATAATACTACAATAAAATAAATAATAAAAATGATATAAACATTCACTTAAGTATTCTTAAACAAACATTATCAAATCAAGAACATTAATTTAAAGTTGTTCGAGCATTGAAAATAAAAAAAAAAATAAAAAAAATCGGTTGAAAGTGCTTGATATAATTTCAATATCAAATTTAAGTCGTTCAAATTAAGTATATTTTCAGAAACTTTGTCAGTAACGTCCCAGGTTTCACCTTTCGACTTCTTCATGCATTCAAGTACACGCGTGAAATCAAACTGATAATTACAAACAGTTTGTTTCCCAAAAATACTACTGTTTACAAAAATATTACGGTCTCGAGACCCGAGAATTTTCCGGGACATGAGACTACTCTATCTCGTGTCCAGGGACTTGAAAACTTACAAATTAATCACACTTTTTTATAATATAATCGCATTATTGTACCTGATGTTATTTTTTATCTGATATGCGAACAAAAATGCTAAATTTGGATTATTGAGATTTTGTACACTTTGTCACTAGCGGCCCGGGTTTCGCCTTTCGGCATCTTCAGGCATTCGAGCACACGAATGGACTCGAATTGACAGTTTGAGTCCATAGTGACAAAATACATGGAAGTGTACAAAATCTCAATAATCCAAATTTGATATTGAAATTCCATCAAGCACCCTCAGTCGATGTCTTAAATTTAAAAAATGCTAAAGTAAAATTTTTTGATCAGCAAAAAACAAATGGGGATTTGTACGCCATTTTCAGCCTCATTACGATTTTTTTGTATGAATTCTTCTTTATAAATTGATGGAGACTGGGGTTGTTTCTACTTAGATTACTGTACGATTGCGGAATTGGTCAATCGAATAAGTGAAAATTATGCTGTTTCAGTAAATTTATTAACTGATGTCAATGTTTTAGTCAAGTGATTAGTTATCGACCTACTTTGAACACTCATGAGTTTCAACCCTCGACAATATAATTGTTATTCATGGATTTTATTCAAGTGTATGAATATCTATGATATTTTTATATCTCCCTTCGCATCGTATCAGATTCTTAAAAACTGACAAAGACAGAGTAATAAAGTAACTACTAGATCTATCCTAACAATATCCTTCGCTGAATAAGAGTTTGAGTGATGGAATCACTACTAGTTTTCATTTAAAACCTTCCGTTAAAATGCCTTATCAGAAGTTCATGTGCTCTACGATTTGAGCGAAAATGGTGTAAAAAATCGATGTATTGAGTAAAATGATATAGTCGTACCTACTACTGACTGCCGGATCTGTTGTCATGCGTCCAAGGTTATTGGCTTCAGCTATGGTGCCCATGTCTATTATTACAGTTTCAAAAATTGATTTTTCAATCGATTTATAGATTTCCGATCGAAAGCATGGATGTTTGTGATGTCTAAAACTCCCACCCATCTGATCATAAAAAAACGTGGTGTAGCAAGAGCGATTAGATAACCACTAGCCATTTCATAGCTCTATTCCTCTATCCCTTATGTCTTAAAGCATTGAGCATTGGGACATGGTTAAAAAAACTACTACCTATTGTAAATGTTAATCTGACAGGACTTTCCCGGGTTATTATCTTTAAAACAACACCTTGGGTAGCCCTGCATGTTAAAATGTCACAGAGGTGAACCTTACATTGACGTATGACAATAATAAAAACTGTGTTCGGTCAGCCTGTGGCAGGGTCGAACTAGACTAATTGACCTCAAATTACCACGCGTGTGTTATTGTTATAAATTACCCTACCCCTGCGTGCATAACAGTACGTCTCATTCAATTTAACCCTACAATAAGATAAGTAATATCTTGCGAAATAAATGGTTTTTTTACCAACCATGCCCACTCTCATAACATAACATACGCGCACTCATGAATTTCATGAAATTTTATGACGAGTTTCTGTTGAACCTTTTACTATTTTACACTTGCTCACTTTCTCCTGTATGACGGTAATATAATATAACTTATAGTGCAAATAAAAAAAAAACCATTCGTTTGAATTGAAACGAATTTCTCATTTTTTTGAAGGAAATATAAAGAATTACTTTTTCTGTATTTAGTTGACTATACCTCTACTAATTAACTCCCCTCCAACTCTCTAATTAAGATTCCAAGTTATTTATATTGAATTTAAGCAATTTTTAATTAAAGATGAAAATTGTAGCATTCAATCAAAGAAAGTAATCATCTTTCTCAATTCTAAAATAATTGATCACTAGTTAATTTTCTTTCCATGGAATATATTAGGGCTTTCAATTCTGGGATCCGGAATTGCCAATCCCGTAATCCATAGATTTTTTAAATATCAATCCCGGGAATCCGGTATTCAGAAATAATTCATGTTTAAAATTAAAAATACTTCCTGATTAACTACAACGTGTACCTCAGTTTGTTTAGATACATGCTTCTATACAATAAATAATATAATATGTATTTAATGTGTTATCCTTCCTTTTCACATTTCGTAACGGCCATAGACAGGTGAAAAAGTATATATCCCAAAATTCCGAAATCATAATTTTTGATGTATTTATGCACCTATTTTTTTCTATCTAGTATACATTTTTGACCTAATATACATCACAAATCAATTTATAATGTCTCAAGTTGTATAAATTTGATTCCAAAAATAAATTATCTTTAACATCTTTGATTGCTCTATAAATTATTATAACGTATTTTTTTATTATTATATTAAGCTGTAGGCATATTAAGGGTTAACGTTTGAATTCGTGAAGTACGATTTTCTGCGAAAGCGTAAAAGGTTCTTTTTGCCTACATTTCGAGTATTACGACATTGTATATGAGAAGTCATAAATTATTTTGTAATGTATATTTTCAATTTGACCGAGGTCAAACAATGTCGCGAAACTTATTTCAGGGAATATTGATTCTGTTAAAGCACGTTTGAATACTAGAATAACGAATTTGTAAAATTATCGTTTTAAAGTGTGTACGGTAATACTTTAGTTAGTTACGTCTAAATCTATTAAAATAAATTACTACTGCAATTTTATTTAAATAACCAAATAATCAAATTTAAATTTGGATTATTGAGATTTTGTACACTTCCATGTATTTTGTCACTAACGACCCGGGTTTCGCCTTTCGGCATCTTCAGGCATTCGAGCACACGAATGGACTCGAACTTAGTGACAAAATACATGGAAGTGTACAAAATCTCAATAATCCAAATTTAATATTGAAATTCCATCAAGCACCCTCAGTCGATGTCTTAAATTACTTAAATTAAACCAAATAATCCATCAGTATTTCGAATAGATTATTTTAAATCGCCTTTTGTTCATTAATTGTCTATTATTAATTACTTTACTATTAAAATGCATAGAGATGCGTACTTTTAAAAACAGTTCCGCTATTACATCATTGTACCTAATGGAAAAATGATAACCCTCTTAATTTTTTAGTTTGAAAAAATAAGACAAGTACATTTCCATACGTTTTGTCACTAACGATTTGATTTATTTACTTTATTTTTATACAATTTCTATTAATAAAAGAGGTTGATCAACTGAATAACAAGCATTTCTCGTAGAGAAAAGATCTTTTGAGATACCTCCATTAGAACTCCATATACCGACTTCACATTGGAAGCGGGAATGACTTTAAGTTATTTGTTTTTTTTAATCCCATTTAAATTAAACGCCCATGTAGAAACTTACTTTAAATTGATAAAGTACTTGAATATTTCTCAAGCAAGTAACGGAAGTAATGTTTATTAATTCCTATAACGGCTACCCAAAAGAATATGGAGCTTTGAAACACTTTAATTTGCTATGAATTTTAAAATATCCTTTATTAGAATATTTTTTTATTCATACTCATTCCTGTATGTATGCAAGTTTCAGGAGATAAACATCGTCCTAATACTACGGTCAGTCTAAGCGTAAGTTACACAGGGTAAACATGGGAGACGATGCATAAACTTTAAGTGTAATCTGCTCCGGGAAGGGGTGTGGGGTACCCAAACCCAGATGACACCGGTCAATTAAAATTCAGAGCAGGTGTTAATTTACGCGTCACGCGGTCCCAAGCCGTAACGCAACCAGGTATTAGAGCCAAGTTACTAACAGGAAATGCAAATTTCAAGTCCGGGACCTTTGAAGAATTATATAAATATTCAAGGTGGGTTTTTTTAATTGTTGAAATTCAATCTTTTATGTTTTGAAAAGGGATTTGGCTTGCTTTTAAATCACGGTTCTTCAAACAAATCTTTACAGGAATGGTAAAATATATATATCAATTTTTAAATTCACACAATCTTATGCACACTGATAATTTAAAGATTTATACGTATTTTTAACATTTAAAAGATTCATAAAAAACTTTATAATTTTATCGTTAATGATTGCTGAAAAATATGAATTTTGTAATTCAAATGATCTTGGTGAAACTCAAATTTTGGAAGGCTTTGAAAATTATTTAACTTCGACAAAACTTTTCACCAATTACTAACAGTATTTCTTATCTCAAAAAATTCAAGAACTTTAGAAAACAGATGAGCTAGAACTATATTTAAGTTTGAAAATACTTTAGTTTTCTTAAAGTTTCCGAAATACTGTAAAACGTTTCCTGGGCTTCAAATGGTTAATTAAATAAACTTACTGTAATATTATAGCTGCCCACTGATTTTAAAATTAGAAATTTGAAATAAACAATTATTATTTATTGCTATACATATAACAATTCTATATGAATAAATCTTTTTATGCTAATGAATCTCTTGTCATAAATACTATAATTATCAATTATTATAAATGATATTAAAAAAAATAAGATGCACTATAAACCACCCTAATTATGGTCTACTAGAGTACTCCGCAACCGGTGTTCCGTGGCACACTGGTGCGCCGCGAGACGATCCTAGGTGTGCCGTGGCGCAATGCAACAAAAATGAGGAAAAATGGCGTAGTGGAAGTTTGAACCAGTCGGTTGCTAATATCGATATATCATCCTCGTCGACTTTATTGTTTTGACTTTAAATGAAATAATCGTATTAGTGTTTGTATGGATGGTGTAACGGCATTGATAGGAAATAAAAAGGGATTTGTCTCGTGTGTAAAGCATAAAAAATCCTACCATACAAATTACACATTTCTGCATATATTGGGAAGTATTGATGGTGAAATATTTCCTAGTGGAATTATTACAAACAAAGAACGAATATATTAAAATAATTCACATTGTCAAACCAAACGAAAAAATGTGCAGTACTTTTATCTACTTAACTTACCTTAAATGATTTTTAGTAGTTGAGCTTAATTTTTTTTAGTTACCCCTTTTACAAATGCTTTTTTTGTAATTTGTAATTTAAAAAAAAGGGTCCCATCACTTTGAAAATGTAAGAGAGTTTAAATTGGCTTTTATTAAAAAATATATTAGCCACTATTTCAAGTTCATTATATAAAAATAAATTAATTAATCGAAAGAATTGTTTATTTAATTTGTATATTTTGTCTTGTAGTGCGCCGTGAAATATTTATGAGTGCTTAGGTGTACCGTGGGTGAGAAAAGGTTTCGGAGCACTGGTCTACTAGATTGCGAGTTTTTTCTTTCCAGCGAGACTAGTTATTCATTTTTGTTTCGTTTTTTATATATATTTGCGAGGGTCATCCAACAACCCCGATTTCCATTTGAAGTCCCTATGGAAGTTCTTCAGTTTTCAGATCTATCAACATGACCTGCTCATTAAAATTTTCTTAGTAAAGAGTTGGCTATAAGAGTTAAGATTTTCATAGATGCACTATCTATGAGGGTTCAATATTTCAGAAAATTTTATTTTAGAAATAAGATGTAATTTCATTATTGTATAATAAAAAAAAATCAATTGGGGTTCAAAACTATCATTAATAAACATTAATACACGATTCAGCATTTTTGATTAATGAGAATAAATCTTTTGGAATAATCATGGAAAATGTGAATATAATTAAGTTGTTATACATACTTTGATTGCGTATTATATTCATACACGTAAATCGTAAAATATTTTAATCTTTATACATGTTTAAACATTTAGAAATCCAATCAACTTTCATAGGTTTATAGTTATGATTTAAAGTAAGGCAGTATTTTCTAAATATATAAATAATAAAAATTATCGATATTTAATGTTTTGGTAATTACATACATCAAACAAAAAAAAAACAATTTAAAACCCATTTAGCGAACAAAAAATAATCATGGAGAAAAAAGGCCTGTTATATCCGTTTTGTCGATAAGTGCGATCACATTTTTCCCCCATAAGTACTTACTACCCCACCTTCGTCCTCTTCTAGTTTCCCCGTTTCGACCTTCACCTGACGAATACACAAATTTCCATATCAACTAGTTTTCGGAATAGTACTTCGTAACTATAAATTCTCTCAAAGATAAGAACATAAATAAAACTATTTTTAAACCACTTTCGCTACTATTGTGAAGTATGTATACTCATTATTTAGTATTTAACAATAATTTCTTATAAACCAATAAATTATAAAAGCATTGGTATAATTGATAAAATTATAATGTTGGGAGACTTATTAGTAATTGGTGATAAACCCCATGCCATTATTGTTAGATAGTAAAGTGTCACAGAGAACTTTATATGCAAAAACATTTGATTTTTTATAACTGCCTGCTTGAAATGTAAAAAGATCATACTTGTAAAATATTTTGAAATGGATTACCTTAAAGTCACCATTAAATAGAATTTATGGATAAATAATTGATTTTTTCTTCATAAAAACCATTATGTTATACGGTTTTTAAAAACTTATCGATAGAATTTTCCGACAAAATTCGACGTCACTTGTATACTTTGATTATTTTAATGGCGTTTCCTTTACTGGCAATGGGAACTTTTATAACCCTTAATTTGAGAAAATGTCAAACTGTGTAACCTCTTTAAAAGAAAATAAACGGATTATTTTTATTTAAACAAAATCGATCAATTTGATAATGAAAAAAAAAACTGTCTTCTATTATATATTATTTTGTAAACCTGAATTAAATAATTGCAACTGTGAATTTGACAATTGGCATCGCTTCTAAAAGACAAGATTTAAATACGTTGCCTTACTTATGAGTTAGAAATTATATTTTCTTTGATATTAATAAAATTATAGCTATTTAAATCAAAAATATCAAAATACCGAAATTGAAACTTACTAAAAATGTTTGAGTTTTTGATATCGGACACATTTTACAATGTTCTCACTAAATTTTTTGATAACATACTGCTCGTAATTATATATCATACATTTTTTTTAACCCTTTATCAGGCAGGTGGTTATATCTTTTGCAATTTCTGACAATTTCTCGAGCTCAGGTTTGAAAGTAACTGGATAAAAAGGTAGTTTTGTGAGGATAGGTTTAACCTCAATCAAGTTACGACACGTATTTAAAAAAAGTAATTAAAATCAAATTTAAATCCTATTTCAAGTACACGGCCACTGCTAATAGAACATGTCATTGCGTAGACATATTCAGATATTCTGGAAAACATTGATTTTAGTTCTCAATAATGTCAAATGCTTACTTTCTAGTTAAAAATAACATATTTGAATCCCACAATAGATGCTAATATTTGACATTTTCTAAAAATATTTCATTAAAACATTATTTTTAATAAGGTGGTAGCATAATACAACTACATCAGATTACTATTTGCCTCCGCTCAAAAGATGGCGACTATTTTCGGTAATAATTATTTTTAAAAATGGAAAAAAGCTTGACTTCAATCATAAAACTTAAGGAATGTGTGATATAAAATTTTACGTAGAAATAGGCATACCCCATATGATTTTAATGCATTTCCATTAATAATTTTAGTAATAATCATATTGGTTGAATATTTTAGTTTTTAATGCAAACAAGTATGTCAAGATTTCTTAATGGTGTATTCCTGCAAATAAAAATACAAAAATCATTATTTCGCGTATATAGTGAGATAACCCTTTAAGTACCATTGTAATGTTTATACCATGTCTTATATGGCGGCCGTTTTGTACGACAAAGTGCTTTTGACACAACAAAAAACCTTGAATGCGAATAAAGGTATAAAAAAACTTTTAATAAATGAACGCTACACACATTCTTCTCGGTTTTAAGTTGGCACATTACATGTATGTATCTTAAAAAAGTCACTAAATTAATCAAGAAAAATGTTTCCCTTATCAGTTTTTTTTTATTGCGTGTTGTGTAATGTACATTGATAATTTTAAAGTGAACATTTCAGTATTTGCATTAAATCTTAGCTCTCATTCTATGTAAAATGGCTTCATAGGCGTTGGTTATTACCTAGTGTTGAAGTGCCAATACTTTTAAGGCTTTTGTTACACATCTATAATACGCATCTATTTTGTATACAGAGGGTTGAAAATTGGTAAAACTTTTATGTAAAACTAAATTACTCTTTCAACAACTGTGCTTCGCTTTTTAACATAAATAGTCCAATACGACTTAACGTTAGTATTTATAAAGATAATACAAAAATGTATATGAGCTTTGCCAGCATTTTTATCGGTAAAATAAAGCAATATTATATATAGTTCTAACGATTGGTTGATGTTGCAATAGCCATAAACAATATTTGATAATAATTATTAGAAATTCATATAACGTATATATATATATAATGCAATAAAAAAACCTATATATATGTAGTTCTATATAGATAAAGATTTCAATTAAATAAATACAATAAATGGTATAGTTTACAAATGTTTCGTTAATTTTAATAGCTTTTTCTGCGCTTATCAAAGTTTGATTGAAATTTAAAAAATAAAAGATCGTTATTTGACATTAACCACAGTTCCAAAGTGTTAAAATTCAACAATCATAGTTCTGAGATAATTAAACAACAAGATTTTGGGTTTTATCTTCTACTGTGCATCTAATTTTTGTAAATTTTAATGAAATTCTACAAATGATTATTTATATATATAATATAAAAAAACAAATTTTGTCCTAGTGTCAATAATAGGGTTTTTTATAGAATTTTCGTTATCGTTACAGTTTGGATCTAAAGTAATAACCACAGATTACCACTTGTTACACTTTGGAACTGAGGTATCGAAATACATTATATTTGATGCAATAAAAAATTTTAATAAAGAGGAATGTCATTGTTATCATTGTTTTACTTCATTAAATCTAGTACCAAGATGGATCATTTATATTATAAATTACGTCTTTCAAAAAATGGATTATTTTCTGATGAAATTAAAAAGAACACGTGTGTTAAAGTTATTTTGATTTTTATTATATCAATATTATTGCTATATCGACAATGCCTTAGTGACCAAGTCTTTAAATGCAATTAAATTTTTCTTTCTCGTTGGTCTCACGTTAAAATATTTTTAGGAATATCCATCTTACAACATCAATCTTTCTGGCGAAATTAGTGCGTATATTTTAGTTTCCACTCAAAAATTATCTAACAAAATGTTTCATTCGGAAATTATAATTATTAAAAGTTATTTCACTCAAAAATTAATAAAAAAAAATGTAAGATGCTGTAATACGTTTATACGTTTAAAGTATTTATTCATGTGTGGAGGCTTTAGTTCAAAAATATCTGAGAGCTGAATACGAACTTCTTTGAGACAAACATAATCGTACATTTTTAATGACGTCCTCCCTCACATCGCTACCTGTCTTCGTCCCAAAATTATAGGGTGACATGTTGACAACAATTTGCATTTTAAAACTTTATCCTACCACTGGCTATAACAAATAAGAGTACTCAATAATATTTTAATTATTCAAAACTTATTATTTTTCGCTACAGTATGAAAGCTTAATTTTTTTCAGTACAAACCTTAATATTTTTGGACGACAACTAGAGTATAAGTTATTTCCTTTGTTATTTAGTATAAAGATCGAAAATTACATAATGTTTTTGCTTTTATCATCTGTTCATTAAATTTGTACTTGTTTTTATCAAATATGGAATAAATTTATTTTTATTTTAAGCCGTTTTAAAAATCTTCGTCATTGAGTGTCATTAGGGTGTCCTGGATTACGTATATCAATCTTGGAATTTTGTAATAAATTACAATTTTCTTCATTTTAAATTTGAATTGATAAATACACAAATAAATCTTGGCAATATAATTAAGAAGCTATGGTTAGTGACATGTCTGATTACCAGTAATCTATGGCAGTAACTAGATATAAATAATGTTTTTTTTTCAGTTGATAATGCTCGTGGTGAGCGAAACCAATCCTGATCATTATAAACATGTGGAAGTAGTACAAATGAATTGTGTTTTATTTAAAAAAATAATAATGTTTTGTTTTTCATAACTCTTTGGAGAGCTATCTACTGTTCATACATATAATGTATATCGGAATATGTTTATTCAACCGGCTTTCTCTTTTCGCTTACACGATACCAAAATGATAATTTTACATAAAGTTCAATTGAAAATCAACACCATTCACCGCTTTTTTTTCAATTGAGCGCGGATGTGAAATTTTTGAGAGTAATTGATGATTTCTACTATGTTTTTGTCATTTGTCACATGAAAAAGCAATAAACTTTAAACATATACTTATAATAAATTGATACCAGTGTGTATTTATTTAGTTAATAATTATAATCAACTAGAATTTTACTGAATGGCGAATAATTATACTAATTTTCTGAACTGAAATATCCTCTTTTTAATGTTATAATATAGTTCAATGAAAAAGCAAATATTTTAAAACAAAATTCCAAGGTCTTTAAAAAGATAATTGAGCGTAAAATGTAACACTAGATTGCCTTGGATGGTTGGAAAAAAGGAAAGCAATAAAATTGAATTATGAAGATAACTGCCATAAAAGAAAATTTATGTCGGAACACAAGTGTGGTCGCCTCACTTAATTACAACTTACCCCTAAGAAAATTTCTCTTTGTAGAACAACATCCGTCAAAGTTAAAGCAGAAATAAAACTAAAAGGGCTGTGCCATAAAGAAAACATCCATAGAAAAGAAACACATGTAAGGGTAATACCTTAAACCTGTTTATTGCACGCATGTTTATGGGCCTAACTTGGGTATACCCAAAGTTATTTCTCGTGTAATGTTCAGAGGAAATATAGCGCATGCATAAGAATAGCAATGTATTATTAACCAAACTACGTGTTGCATATTCAGTTGAAGCTACGAAAGACGTCTTGCAAATAAAATTCTTACCAAGAAATATTTTAACTATGTACATTCATTCTTTTGTTTCCTTAATGCCACTTTTGTGTTTGTATGAGTTACGCGTGTTTCGACATTTATTTTAAGGAATGTAATACATTGATTGAATAGACATTTACGTGGGAGACCTCTACTATAACAATCTAAAAATATCACAGAATTATATGAATTGATTGATAACAATTTCTGCTTCACGCCATTGTCTAAACTCTATGTTCAAACTGATTTTAGTTCAACTTTTATGAGGTGAACGGATTCATCCGCAAATGAATACTTTACACGATTAGAACAACCCCATTTTGACGTATTGTAATGATTTAAATAAAAGATTATCTCTGACCTTGTTCCCCTTTTACAAGCATAATATTGCAGTTACAACGTATCGGCAAAATTCAAAAACATGGAATTACCTAAATGGTAGAAAGAGTTGAAGATTTACAACTCCTGGGGTTTCAGTTTACATGCTATAGTTTTAGCATCACCCATCATGACTGACTATGCTTTTTAGAAAAAATCACTCCCATTTAAACTGATTATATCATTACTTGTTTGCTGGATTTCTTTTTCATAATAACTGTAACACGATTTTGAGTATGCAAAATTCGAGTTTTCAACAAGAGCAGATTGAAGGGACATGTTTTCAAACAATAATATTTATTACATCAACATTTAAAAAATATATTTGGTCTTGAATAACACTATTTTAGAATGAATTTTCTGTAATATATACCTATTATTGTTTATTAGTAATATAAAAGTTATAATTGAAATACCGTTAAATAGCCATACATTCTATGTCTTCTATTATTATAATTAATTCAAGATATGAATTATGGCTTCAATTTAAATCGAAAAGAAATGAAGCTATTTATTATTCACGCTTTTAACTAGAGTTTTATACCCCTTTCGATAAATGAGAACGATTCGCTGAATAACTAAACACGCTCCTGAAGTTTTTTAAAGTTTTAAGTATAAATTTAAGTTACTTGGTGTCTTCCGGTATATCTTTATACTGTCGTCTTTTCGGAGTGCGTCGACTGTCTAAAACGACTATTGAGATCGACATTTTTAAGTTTAGAATTTTTTTAATTTCAAATAGGGGACGAAGTAGAAAGAAATTTTAGTTTTGCAATTGGAAAAGTTAATAGATCTATCGATAAAACATTAAAAAAAAAATTCTAATGAAAAATCGCCAGGAACGCGTTTAGCGGCTCGGTGACTCAATTGATGTGTTACTCATTTGCTCAACCTCTTTTTTTCGAAGAGAATAGAGATATAAAGATAGAGCTAGGACAGGACTAGTGGTTAGCTAATCGCTCTCGCTACGCCCCGTTGGGATGGGATGGGTGGGAGAACAGAAATCCATAAATTGATTGAAAGGTCAATCTATGAAAACTGTCCGCACCGGGAATTGAACCCAAGACATCCGTAACCATAGCCAGCGACGCTACCAACTACGCCACGGACGCCGGCGCAGTTGATGTATAAGAATTCAATTCTAAAAATTCAATTGATTAAATTGTATGCAGTCACTAGTATTTACTATCTGACTTTGCTCGGGAAACAAGGTGTTAACATTAGGTCAATTAGACGTTGGCGTTATTAAGGTGATATTTTGGTGGTAGTAAATGTTGAATGTTGGAAGTTGAAAGTTCAAAATATACTTCATGTAGCAGCCACAAAATAAAGCCTCTCAATTAATAATAACGTGAATTGTTGAAAATAGCACACTTGACCTAGAAATATCAGCCAGAATGACATGTGCAAATTTCACATCGCTACTGTACATCGTCTGTGAGAAGTTTTTGTGACACATAAACAAACAGACATAAAGACAGATAGATTTATACTTTTATTTTTTGCTTTGCAGTAGAGATACATCAAAAATAAAATAAGAAAAATTTTGGCGAAAAAAGACGAGTGTCCAAAAAATTATTTGCATGACGCCGAAAAAGCCGATAGTATTATTCAAAGTGATTACTTTGTAGGTAAAATTCAAGCGTATGTAGAGATATACACAAGGGTCTGACATTTCAACGATACGGAAACGGAAGTAGAAAGGATGTTTTAACTTACGATGCTATGCTATGTAAGGTAAGAAGAGGTGAGGGTAGTATAAAAGCATTTCCTAACACAGGGTATATTCTAAAACAACATATTTTAATACGGCTATGTGGCGGAACGAAAAGGGGTGAGACTGAATAAACTTGAGTGATAAAATATGTTAAACTAAGCCTAAGGTTATAAAAATTATATATATATGTTGAATTCGTTATTAATGGCAGCATTAAAATATAAAAAGTAATGCTGTGTAGGTCCATTAAAAAGTCGTTTAGGAAATGAGACGTAATCCACAAAATTTTAAAAAAAACCTTATTTGTTATAATTATAATTATTATCAGTTCTGTTTTGGGTTTGTTATACAGCGGCTGTCTTTTCTTAGATTAAAGGGTACATTATCGTTATTTTAAACATATCCGATTCTTACTCGGAGCATATGGCCACCACACAGTGTATCCAAGATTCTCCCTCATCTACCAGTCTTCTTACTTCCTCCCAGGTCATCCCAGTGTCCCATTGCTCTGCCAAGTTGGATGTGGACAGTCATCAGCGAGGTCCAGGCATGAAGGCTTAAAGCTCCCCTGGGCCATTTGTAGTACATGTCCATGTCAGGTCCGTCGTCAATTTTTAATTTTGGACTTAATAAAGGAATGGTACGTCCGCTCTGTTACTTCCGAGTTCCTGACAATATCAAATCATTGTACCCGTAGTAATCGGTTTCAAAGCACAGTATGTGGTTACCTTGTGCTTTAGTGATGTGCGATGACTCACAACCGCAAAGAATCACTGCCAGAATGGATTTAGCGTTTAATAAGTGGAGTGGAAGGAGAAGTCTTTACTTTGTTATATTTGACAAATATAATTCATTTATGCAGTTTTTTATCTTAATTAGTATTGGTAACCCCCAACTTGTAAGATTATTAAAATCGTTATTTTCGATAAAAGATTCTTTTATTGATTTAAAAATCAGTAAATTGATTTTTTTCACATTCTTATTCTTTAATTTGATTCAATTCATCAATAAGTTTTTCAAATGTCAAATCAAATAAATTGCCAACTCACTTTAATGTCTATAAAAATCAGATTGTCTACTTACGAATAATTCATAGTATTCACCATTCAGATGACACCACTAATTACTAATTCCAAAATGCGTTTTTGTGTTAGAATTTAACAAACTACAGTCGTGTTATTATGTATCCATTGATAGATTAAAACTTTTGACGATTTAAAACTTTAACCATGCAAACGAGTAAGATTCAAAATCTAGATGGCGTCCAAATCACACTAAATTGATTACGGAAATTATGTTTTATTGACTGCTAATAATTTCACTTGTTAGTTGTTGCACCCTTATTACTGATAATCTCGTTCAGCGACACCACGTAAATCCAAAAACATCTTGATTCAATCAACGCAGTGTAACTACTATCAGTTCCTCATTTCCCGTTTACGCTGCTGATCACAACCAGTTTCTCGAGGGTCTCATCACCCCCTCGAGCTTTATTGTTGAATAATTTTAAAGTCCGTCACATGTAGATAGTTTTTAGTCTGTAATTTGTCTTAATATATAATATATTAGACTTTTTTCTTTTTATATTGACGTTTTTAAATTAACCAGTTTGGGATATATAAAATAATACCAAGTTTTGACAAAATCTTCTATAAAACTTATGAAATAACATTCTTCCAAAACTGCTTTATTTTGTTTGCAAGACGAAATGATTTTCAATCGTGTCTTTAATTTATAAATATATACGGCTACCAGACTGAAAGTATTTCTGAAAATTTTATGAACGTTATTTGCATGACCTGTGACTAGAGCTTCCAATTCTAGAAACTCGGTAAATTAATCAATTCCATAATTCCAGGATTGTCTAAATATTAATCCTGGAATTTCGGAATTCACTGTGAATTTAAAAAAAGGTATTTTGATTTGAATACTTCCTGATTGAACACAAATGTGTATCTTGATTTGTTTATGTATAAACTTTTTAATAATAACTACATAATTAACTTATTGGTTACGAAGCTAATTACGTTGTAATTAATGCCGTACCGATTGCCATAGAGATGTTAATTTCTTTCAACGCGCGTTGCGCGGACTCCGCACTGAGTGAGTTAATATATTTATATAATGTGATCGTTGTCTTTCTCATAATATTTTTTTATTGTTTTTGGCATTATTTTATAAAAATATTAATTGCAACTATTAAAATATATAATTTACATTTAATTTAAAATATTGACTGTGGCTAATTGCTACAATTCAAATTATATTTTTCGTACAGCACGACAAAAAAGCACAAAAACTGCAATAAAGAAAATAAAATAGTCTTTTGATTATTACAGGTCAATTTTTCTTGTGTTAATTAAAAAAACCATTCCAATGCCCAAAAATAAAATTCTATATTCATTTTAATTGAAGCAATAATGAACAAAAATTGAATTTACACCTTGAGAATATAAAATTATTAAAAATATGAAATTATGCTTTTTGACAAAATGTGAATCCCGAAATCCCGGGATCATAAAAGGAACCGAAATTTGATGCCCTACCTGTGACGTAAAAACGAAATTCATTTGGCCACATTTGGATTCATTTTCAACCTTATGAAATATTTTAGGGCTATGGTTAACAAATAGCTTTTGTATAAATAATTAATATCATATTATAGCTTAATGTATGCATAAAGATAAGACTAGAGTCTTTTGGAAATTGCGTCACTCGAAGGGTGCGTTAAAACAATACGGTTAATATGTTAATGCGTTTAACACTAAGTAGGCCTTAGGGGATAAACTACATATCATATAGTCACGCGTTGAAGATGTATTTTCGAAAGACGAGCCGTTAAAATATCAGATTAATTTATTATCCACGCAACGGTCTCAAACTTATAATTATGAAATGAAATATTTGGTATCATGTAAAATGTGTTTTTTAAAACACATTGTCGGCTTCATGGTGCAGTCGTTGGTATCGGCTATGGATCTCACTGGTTCAAATTCTAGTACAGGCAGTTTCATAAATTGATATTTTAATCGACTTATTGGTTTCTGTTCGATGGCCTGCATGTTTGAGATATCTTAAATTCCCTCCAATCCGTTCGATCGTAAAAACAGAAAATAACGAGAACAATTAGGTAACTACAAGTTCTGTCAAAGCCCTGTAATTGTATTCCTACTCTCTTCGATAAACAAAGGTTGAGCAACTGAACGAAAAGCAGTTCTCGTAAAAAATCTGTCTCTATGTAATGTTTTTTCAAATTACATTTTAATGTTAATTGTTTCTTATGATTGCATGCAATTGCAAAAACTTGAATCTGTATTTTTCATGCGATTGTTTTCCCGATTAAGGTTGAAAGTAATTATTATCCAGTCAGTATTAAAGTTAACTAAGATATTTGGTGGAAATTTTTCTTTTAATTTGACCTAAATATAAAGTCTTTAGTAACTGACCATCCTGAAACGCAAAAACCAGGTCGTATGTGACAAAACGTATGGAAATGTACAAAATTTGGAGATTCAAACTTATCCATAAGTCAAATGACAACTATAATACACTCTAAAATTTCAAAACAATAGGCTTTTACCGCACACCAAAGAATCTCATCTGAAAAGGTGTTCATAAAATCACTTACAAAATAATCTTATAAAGTTGTATTAGGAAAGATAAATTGAAAAGGATTTATAAAGCCTTTGATATAAATCTTCTCAAAGGTTGGTGCCCGAAAATTGAATTTTGATGTTATTATTCTTGATTTTTATGCAAATCAGAAAGTATGATATTTTAAATGAATATTGCTGATTTACATTTTAAAACGTTGACTGATTATTATGTATAGAAAGAACTTTTTCATAAGAGTAATGGAGTTTTTATAAATTCGTATAATATAATGTATTTCACTTATTTTACAATAATGTATAATACAACACATAAAAATATTCATCTTGATATAATGTAATAAATGTTTAAATTTGGATTATTGAGATTTTGTACACTTCCACAAATACATGGAAGTGTACAAAATCTCAAAAAGGGTAAAAAATTCCATCAAGCACCCTCAGTCGATGTCTTAAATTATATAATAAATGTTATATTGATTATTTGGAATTTACTCCTTATACTTCCATAATAATAAGGCGGAATAGCATTTTTTCTAATTTCACACTTATAGTTATATAATTATTCTTGTGGAACTAAAAACTCAAATGACTTAGTATAATTTTTAAATTATAGTTTAGCTGCACTATTCATGTTTTATATTTATAATACAATCGGCATCTATTGTTTCAATGCATTATTAACATAATTGTTTAACACATTTTTTTATGTTATTCAGTAAAATTCTTTTGTTTTTTAAATATCATTAAAAACTAATACATCTGTATTAAAAAATAAAACACAGTTCATTTGTACTACTTCCACATATTTATAATGATCAGGACCGGTTTCGCTCATCACGAGCATTATTAACTGATAAAAATACAAACATAACAGGCTTATTTATATAAAATTTAGTGTAAAAATGAAGGTATATAAAAATAATAGTTCATGAACTAAGACAAGAAAATACTGATTAGCAAACAAATTATATATAAATCAAATAAAAGATTTATATATAATTTGTTTGCTAATCAAGAAAAGTTATAAAAGATTTATTTGATTTATGTATAATTTGTTTGCTAATCAATATTTTCTTGTCTTAGTTCATGAAACATCAGTTTTATACACCTTCATTTTTACACTCAATTTTATATAAATAAGCCTTTTATGTTTGTATTTTTATCAGTTGATAATTTCCGTGATGAGCGAAACCGGTCGTGATCAGTATTAATATGTGGAAGTAGTACAAATGAATTGTGTTTTATTTTTTAAAATATAATGTCTTTCCACCAAGAATTGACAGTTAACACCTTAAAAGTAATACATCTGTATATATTAAATATGTCAAAATCGTCTTGCTACAGCGAAAAAGCTTGAAAATTTATGTTTTTGTTTCAAGAAAAACGATAAAAAACAAAATGTATGAAATGGTCAATTGTGTTACTATACAAGACTCTCGTTCTGTGCTACTTGTGATGACATGTGTTGAGTCTAGGATGAAGAAGCTTTTGCAAAAGTAACAAACACTTGTCACTCGTCTTCAACCACAAAACAAATTGTTTCAAATTGATATTGAGTTTTTGATTGCGTAATTTATATCAATGTCCCATACAACACATGAAACATATGTTTTCGATTTATAATCTTGTGGAAATTCATGTTTATTAATACATAAAAATTAATATCCTTACTATTACACTGGTTGGATGGCAAGGTATTACACATTTTTTTCCTTCATAAAAAGTTTGACTATGCTAACTAGTCAACCAGTGTAATACGGAAGTATTTTTTTATAGATTATATTTGTGAATTTCCACAACTATTTTATTTTTTTCTGTATGAATTCTAAATTAAGTATTCTTATAAGGAATTAAAAAATGTATATAAAGAAAGTTTTCCATTTGGATTAATTTTTAAATCTTAAAAAAAAATTATTGATAAGCCGATCACACAGATTTATAACTCTGGTTTTCGTTTGAATTTTCGACGATTTTTTTTATTTAATATTATAGAAATAATTGTGTAATGATTGCGTTTCATTAGAAGTTCAAAAAAATGATTTATTTTTATTAGTCTACCAACCTTCAAGAAAGACAAAACATTTAAAGCTTACCGCAAAAGAAAAATCGATCACATCAAATTGCTATTTGCTAAGTTGCCAACGTCAATATTAACATACTAAGTACAATCGATTATCATTTTGAAGCTAAACAAACGAAAAATCACACGCAAGTCTGTAACAAAAAAACCATGAGAAAAAAAAAAAACGCTACATGAAAACTTTTGATGTTAACAAACAGAGGTCGACTGATCAATTTTTCCGACGCATTTTTTCGACGGCGTCGGCGAGCGTCAAGGTCACGACATCGTCTCGCAGACACTCTGACTTTTGAAATTTGCACCTAGATTAAATTTCGTTGTATACATAATACATATCACGCGCAGACAACAATTACAGCACTTGTGAATTTGTTGAAGGCTCCGAGAGACATTTTATTAAGTCAAATTGTTAAGAACTTTCCCTTAGATGTCTTCAATAGATGAAAACTTTTTATTAAACTTGGTATATAATTCGTCAAAGTTATTTACTTACGAAGAAATTTCATCGTTGTAATTAAACCCTCAAAAAAAATACATAAGTAAATATATCCCATAAATACATCAGCGACTCAAAATTTGTCGGTTATGTAGGCGAGTGATTAAAATTAAAGTTAATACATTTGTTATTCTGCTGGCTATATTACTACATTTGACACGTGTTTCGCCTCTTTGAGAAGTATCTTCAGACCAGCTATATGGCAAGGTTATTGATTTCTAAGGTTAAAAATGATACTAATTCTTAAATTAAACATGAAGGAAGGGGTGGCACTATTTCCTTCTACTGGCCATAAAGAGAGGGTAAGTCAAATTATAATAGTATTCATTACCGGTACATTACTAATGACAAAATTAATTACTAATTCATAAATTAGTTTTAATTTAAGACATCAACTGAGGGTGCTTGATGGAATTTCAATATCAAATTTGGATTATTGAGATTTTGTACACTTCCGTTTTGCCACTAACGACCCGGGCTTCGCCTTTCGGCATCTTCAGGCAATCGTGAGCTCGAATGCCTGAAGATGCCGAAAGGCAAAACCCGGGTCGTTAGTGACAAAATACATGGAAGTGTACAAAATCTCAATAATCCAAATTTAATTAGTTTTAATCTTATTATGAGCTTGCATTCAGAGGTGCAACTGTCTATGATGAGTTGCGCATGACAAATACAGGTTTTCGAGAAACCGAAAGGCATTCCAAAGTCTGGAATGTAACAAAGAAAGAATAGTGTGGAGAAAGATGTAAACAGAAATAGTTGTGACTAAGAACTACATTATATTTTAGTGTAAGAATGAAAGGAATATCTCAATAATATTATATAGTTTATGTATCTTTTCTTTCAAACTTTTTTAACATTGATTTATATAAATTTGAACCTAATGAAAGGTATGTGACAACTTTACTTCAAATTATGAATTGAATATTTTTTCAGTTATTGATTTATTTTATATTAAAAGACGTTGCATGGTTGCAAGCCATAAACCTGGAGCGAAACGAAATTTTCAGACAACGCTTTCTTGAGTGAGTGCATCCGGAAAAAAACTTTATGACATTAACTTGAAATGTGTTTCTTTGCATAATCTATTAAAGTTGACAATGAATTATTTCTTCTGATCGAAACACATTTATAAGTGTATGATTTAGAATCAATTTAATTCACAATGCAACAGGATACCGATCTAAGTTACAAATACTTTTAACATGAAACCTTACTATCAAAAATAAACTTTCCAATCTTAGATGCCTTTAGAAATGTTCTTTCTTCGTGTCACGTGAAGACGCCAAATTATACCGAAATTGAATTCGCATGTTCTTTTAAATCCGAGTTTTCATTGCGTTTGTTTTAAATTACATTATTTTTTTTCCAGCGAATAATGTTCAACGAAATATTTATTTCTATAAAAATAAACGTGTTTTTATTTTTTGGCGTATATATTGTACTACTTCATTTTACGTCCTACGCCATTCACCTTTTCTCACACAATCGAAATGATCCGTGTAAAGCAGTAGTTTTTTTTGGATCGAACGTCTGAATTACCTTTTTTATATAACTACATATATTTGCATAAAAAAAATACTTAAGATCAAATCAAAGCGAAAAGATTAAAAAACAGTTGTCTCAAACGTTCAATATAATAAATAACACTCGGCATTGTATTAGTCCAGTTCATAACTAAAAAATTTTCAAATAACGCATATTGAGATAACAGTAAAATGGTCACCATAAATCAAATATTATTGATTTGTGCCCTAGTATTATAAATTTTATAAATAATTGTTTCAAAATTCGGTACTTTCCGAGTATATCTTTTAGCTTCCAGCCTAGAAATATCAACATTGTATTTAATTATTTCGAGGGTTATCTGTCGTAGCACTTTTTTGGTGGCATGTTTGAATTACATGAGTACTGAATCAGTTAGAGTCCACATTTCCTTTATTATGTAGTTGTGTGACTTATGAACTAGACGGTCGATTGATCATGCATGGATTTGAATCAATTACGTTGTAATAGCTATTCATCACTTTTACTGCAAGTGGTTCAGAAGCTACTTAGATATGATTAAAACATTACGGTACATTGTTGAAACGACAATCGATTATCTGTCATTATGAATCTTTTCCGTATCGAATCAGTAACATTCAATATTTGATAGAAATAACTGAAAAATATATTCCACGTAAACACCTTTAATTATTTTACGTAAATTGTAACTACTTATTTTAACGCATCGCTTCTTGCAGTATGATTTTGATTGAGATATATTTTTTTAAATAATTTAAATAATTTTTAACGTTTTTATGTTTTGTGCTGGCCAGGTAAATTTAGATTTAATCTATACTATATTATCGATATGCCAATGTGAGCTTACCATTGTTTTGATTTAGTAAATGTTTCAATCTGATTCTAATTGTAACATCACAATGTCTCAATTAGTTAAATACTCCCCCTGCATAATCAGCCATTATAGTATGGAAACGGTGCCCAGACAAAGAGAAATAGGGGAGATGCGGGTGAATTGACGCTTCAGCCACAACAACCGACCGGCGGCGGTCAAAAACCACACGTCAGGGACATTCGTTCAAAACACGCGACCGGCGAAATTTTAGCACAATTAATATGCAAAAATAATGAGGAAATTTACAAAATGCATCCTGTTTTAAGCCGCAAAATTTTAAACACACATATTGTCATACATTTGTATATACCGATAGTATAAGCGGTTTCTTTGAGGAAAGTTTACAGTGGTCAAGCGTTACAAAATGTTGGTTATCTGACAAAATATAGTGAGCTTAATAAAAAAGCCAAACAGCTGATGAATCAAAAGAAAGCAACGAGACTAAGTTAGGTATTTTCAAAAGATAACAAATGATCTCAAATTGTAGACGGTGGCAGGCTTGCATACAGTATATTAATTGTAAATTAACTAACAATTGTGACAAAATAAAATTCACGAATTAATAAATAAGTGGGGTAGAGTGATCAGTGTCGTCAGCTTCGGTCGCGTTGCTCACGGGATCGTATCATATTTTGGACAGTTTCTTAAATCGATGAAGCATTTATGTCGGTGATATGTAAATTTCCCTCACATCCGTCCAATCCTAAAAACGGAGCGTAGCGAGAGTGATCAAATAACTAATAGCCTCACTACCCTAGCCTTAACTATTAACTAACTCCTGTCTTAGTCCAATCCTAGTCTCATAAGAAGAGCTCATAAATTGACCCAAAATCTTGTATATGTCAAAAAAATTACATTCTGCTAATTAACTTTATTATTAAGTAATCAATTGCTGTTTACTTAAATCACAACTTTTTGTTGTAAAAAAAAGTTCTGCAATTCAGTGCACATAACCCAATTACACTGAGATTGTCGTCTGTGAGATTTCTGTTTTCTGTAATTCGCGCTGAGTTTCCATTTCAGGTGGAGAAGTTGAACAAATAAAAACTGTCTTGTAAAAAGTGTACACTTCACTCCTCTCTAGAATTTAAAAAGCATGATTTAAAAACACCAAACATGCAAACCAAAATGCTTTAGCTGTTGTACAGTAAAAAAACAAATAATTTTGTTACTGTAAAACTTACGTATTACTGCCAACCATTTTGTTGGTTATGTTTTCGATCTCTGGCTCTGCAATGATTCGTAACGCAGGTGGAATTGTATTTACATCCAATTTCATGAACAGGCAGTGTGCTGATTATCAAACACTAGAGCAAATCGACGTTGAAACTGAAAATTTGCTCGATTCCCGTGAAATTATAAAATTATGATCATATATGACATTGCAGCTTCCAGCGCGCAACAGCTAATTTTTCGGACAATTTAATTATACTGCCGGCGTGATTCTTGTAAACGATATTGAAATTAGTTTCCGGGATATGCAATGTTAATTTAAAATTTTCCACGCAATTAGTATTTAAATTTTTTTTTCGTTAACGTGCAAGTAGAAATTGTGATGATGATTTAATTAGTAATATAATCAGCAAACTTAAAATAAGAACCGATAACACAATTATAATTACTTTCTCCATTAGTTCACTAGTTACACAAGGACTTAATACTGATGAAATTATTTTCTCAGGAAAATATTTATGATTGATTGAATCCGAACCTTTGAAACTGTATTTTTTATTCATTGTGTCTTATTTTATAAACCTTAGCAAAAATATTTGAAATGCATTTTTTTTACGAAAATTTCTTATTACTCAAATTTGGATTATTGAGATTTGATATTGAAATTCCATCAAGCACCCTCAGTTGATGTCTTAAATTATATCTTATTACTCAGTTGCTCGACCTCGCTTTTACAAAGAGAGTAATGATAGAAGGATAAGTCTAGGACAGAAGTGGTTAACTAATCACTGTTTCTTTGACCCGTTTTTAGCATCGTATGGGTGAGAGGGAGTTTTAGACGTCACAAAATTCTATGACTTAAATCAAACATAAATCCATAAATCAATTTATGAAACTGTTCGCACTGAGATTTGAACTTGTGAGCATCGTAACTGATACCAACGTCGTTGACCACATCACCACGGATACAGCTTTAAATAATATTTATTATTACTGAATTAAAATTTTAAATATCCATTCAAGGATTAAAGCTCGTGATTATGAAATTTCATCAGTCAACTTATTATATAAAGCTTAGAAAAAATTCAAGCTTTCTTTGCAATTTTTATTGCAAAAAGAATAACAAAAGAAACATTCTAAATTCTTAGATACTTAAAAATCGCACAAAAGTTTGCAAAGAAAATATTCCTCATTTGTATGATACACCTACTTTCAATATTGAAGTTTTCTTTACTTAATAAGTAAGAATCTGTGAAACTTTTACAATATTTTTCTTAAATCTTCTTATAAGGTCAATAAGTTGTTTCAGTGAAGAATAAAGAAAAGTTTACCCTCTTTATTGTTGGCTTCTAAGTCAGCACAATGATACTGAGTTGGTAAGTAGACTTAGATCTTTCCACTTGAGTTTCCGTCTATGATGTTTTCTTACCTGAAAATCAGAAGAAAATAGAGATGAAAAACAGCGACATAGAAAATTTTCAGGAGAGATCGGCATTATTTCGTAACTGAGCGACATTGTTATATTTATTAAATAATATAAAAGAAAGCTTCCTTCTTTGAGCTTAAAGATTTTTTCTTTACATTTATACCGGAAATATATCATTCTAAATTATTACATTATTTATAATGTATGACATTTGAGAACTTAAATTTGAATGAAAAATGAAGATGGGAACATATATTATTATTATTCAAAAGTGATATTGATAAAATTAATGTTAAAATTTATAATTTTTTTTTTTCGTTTAAATTTAATTTTTATATATACAATTTTATAAAGATATACCTGGAAGGCATGTATCACTTTATAATGATTACACAGATGTTTTCATATTTGCGTACAATTGCAAGAACGCATTTTAAAGAGATATTTATATATGCTAGTATAAAATAAAAAAGTATTTAGTTCTACAAAATGTTTATTAGGTAGTTGGTAGCTATTTTGGCTTTACGCCATCGTCAGAACTAATTTCTGTCTAATAGCTATCAACTACCTGAATAAAAATTTTGTAGAACTAAATACTTTGTTATTTTATCCTATTATAACAGAGCCTACCAAGTAAATGCCAATTCAATCGATAAGGTATATATGCTCTCATGATTTTAAATGGTGATATAATTTTGAAGTAGGTTATGTGGTTTATTATATTTTTGAATGAAAAACTTTTTAAATATATTAAACATTATTTAAAATATTGTTAACTGTTTTAAAAATAAAACACAATCTGTTTTGTACCTATTCTACATCTTTTTTATGATGGTGACAATGGTCATGATGAGATAAACCGGTTTTGATCATTATAAAAATATGGGAGTAGTACCAAGCAAATTGTGTTTTATTTAAAAAAAATATAATGCCTTTCCACCAATAATCGACAGTTAACACTTTAAAAGTGATACTTAATAGTATTGTAAACTTTTCTTTGTAAACAATTTACGTGAACGAATTAAATAAGCTTAAGTTTAAACAATTGTGTTCTTAAGCATTTAATTATTAAGACTAAATCTAGACAAAGTCTTTAAACCAGACAGATCTAAGACGGTAAGTAGATATAGAGTGCTTGCAAAATAATTTAAGTCATCACTTATTTATATAAAAGCGTTTGCGTTTAAGTATTTATACGTGTTTTAATGTGTTAAAATACTAAAAACGTTGGCAAAAAGTATTCTGAATTTAACGACAAACTACAACAGTAGAATTTAAATGTAACAGAGAGAAACTGCAGACTGCATAGAAAAATGTCGCAAAGGAAATGTCTACTGCCAGCAGTGGACTTGAGAATATTGTCATATTAATATACAAAACACTTTGTTTATGTTTATTCAGCACTTGACAGGGACCAAGTCTTTGTTTGAGGAATATTCGATACAATTTTTCAAGTTATCGTGTTTATAAATATTGTTACAAAAGACTTCAGTAATTATTATTATAATTTGAATTGACACTTTGTTTATCTTTAAATGTCTATCGTTTAACTTATGTATGAGTATGCATAACAATTTATAAATGTGAGTAAAATTGCCGCGAACGACTTTAAATCAACTTCGAAAACTATTGAATATGGAGATGTATGTATAAAAATGGAAACAGCAGAACACAATAATGGAAAAGACCTTAGTGTATTTATGCTCTCCAGTGAATTACTAAGTTAATATATTTACTATGGAAAGGCAAAAGGTGAAAACCCACACACAAAAATATTGTATATAGCCCACACTAAACGTGTATTAAATTATGTAAATTGTGATTATCAAAAAAAGAAGAAAAAAATGGAGCGATACGTCTTTTGCCTTTCTAAAGTCGAAATATTATAAATATTAACAAGTATTGTGTGAGTTATACAACATATTTTTTGGTGTAGGTTAGGTCTTTTTGGCATTTTACAATCAATATGATGATAACGGCAAAATGTTTGTAAAACATTTGTCTACCAAATAACAGATATTTCATAACGACTTTCTGATATTTGAGTTCTATAAGGGAGAAGAAAACATTTTATATGTTTGCCCACTATTATACGAGTCATAAAAACAAATGTGTTTATACATGTATTTACAACTTAACATAAATTTATAAGCGTACAACCACAATGCAAATTTTATTATAATTGTTACACTAAATATTCGGACGTACAAGGTTAAAAGGAACTTACAGTTGAGACAAGTTAATCTGCATAATATTATACCCTTCTACATTTCACACACCCTATATCTCTTACATGGTAATCCTTATGCGATGATTGTGACATAATAATTTCCAGTAAAGTCGTAACGACCCTCTTGTGATTCAAACGACTTTGATTCATTTGCGTTCCTCTTTGTTTGCAGACCAAAGTTTTGATATGCGTCTACGAATGGGACAAAGCCGAAAGTTGAGCTCAATTAGGATGATACCGCGATGAGAATTTCAGTCGCTCCATTGTGAGGTGCAATCAAATTTGGTTATTCATTATCCGCTGGTGAGATGTTGTTTTTGTCCTTTTTCTAAATTAAATATAACATCGATGTAGTCAAATCCATTCATAAAAAGCTGACATTGCAGCTAGCGGCCAATGCGCCAGATATTTCGATACTTTTAAACTCAAATGAGAATTGTATTTTTTAAAGTAACTTGAGGAAAAGAGACAAATACCAATGTCCAATATCTCAAATATTATTGGCCTATAATTTAAAATTTGAATTATTGAGATTTTGTACACTTCCATGTATTTTGCCACTAACGACCCGGGTTTTGCCTTTCAGCATATTTAGGCATTTGAGAGCAAGAATGGACTCAAATTGTCAATTCGTCAATACATGAAAGTGTACAAAACTCAATAATTAAAATTTGATATTGAAAATCCATCAAGCACCCTCAGTTGATGCCTTAAATTATTGGCCTTTTTCAATACATTTTATAATAATATTTATCCTCGGTAAAGACATTACAAAATATCGCAAATCTGGTGTTATAACGTCATATGTGCAAAGCATCTTTTTTCGCAAGAAACATTTAAAGATTCTAAGCTTGGTAGCGTCACATCGTCACACGATTTCATAATTTCAATAAGTTACTATAATACGGAAACTAAAACAACCATACTTATGAAATTAATGCACTAGATGCAGGAACCTACTAAACATATTTTGACACATAAGTCTCAGATTAAATTGTTTAGCACTTTTTGTTGCACCGGATGTATGATATAATGAAACAAATATATTTTCTATACTACTTATCACAAATATATTATTTAAATCGGGACCGGAATTGCTTCTCTCCGGTCTTTACATTACTTTTATGATACTTTATGACATTTCGAATACAGGAACGAATCTTACTCATTTGTTTATAAAATATCAGTTGGCTCACTTCACTTCTCATCGGCTCAATATTATTTATGTTTTAGTGAAAATATTTCGAAACTCAACAGTACACAAAACAACGCTCTACAATAATATTGTAAGTTCAGATAGAGTATTTGATAAGACAGCAAATCTGATCAGGCTTAAAATATTTCAATCCAATAAATATACTTTAAAGTAAAGGGTAAATAAATACTCGATGAAATGGCAGCCATAAATTTCGTTCAAAATGAAAACCTGAATTATCTAGACGTCATAAAGTTTTTAAGTTCAATTTTTAAAACATGCTTAAAAAAGCAAGAATTTCTTGATACGTGGTTGTGTCAGAGAAGTGACACTAAGAATAAAAGAGGTTTATAATGTTATTCTGTGCTCGCCTAACGATGCAATTAGATCTGAACTTGTCCCTCATTATTCGAATCACGATTCGCGTAACATCAAAAACGTGATAATCAAATGTTTTCAAATTCCAAAATGATCCTCCCTAATGCGAAAAAGTTTTTCTTTTGCCAAACACGGTAACGCCTTTTTTTAATCTCTTATATCTCAACAAAAGGAAAAACTTTATTAATTCTGTTTTGTTGTTTATCTTTTTAGCGTTTTGTTGAGGGGCCGACGAAAAACGCGAAACATTTATGGGGCGCTTTGCAATCGAGTTAAAAAAATAAAAAGGATTTTTATTTTGCCTTTAAAAAAGTTTCCGGCGACGCCTTTTACCCTAATGTTTTGTTTTTGTAAAAGATCACTTAGAGATACATATTCTAAGTATGTGTTACGAGAAGTTAGTTTTTCAATTTAATCTAAATAACATTTTTTAGAACTCGGCTACATTTATTCAATGATAAAATACATTTCTTTATACTGTTGTCACAAATGTTTACAAATCGAGAAGCTTATTAAAAAGTACGTTATAACATATTATAACGTGCTTTTCCACATTCTTTTTATTGCAAAGTTATATATTTGTTCCATGATTAAATTACAAACGATTTTAATGAGCTTAAAATAATTTTAACTCATGTAGAAATGTAAAAAAAAACAATAAAGATAATGCTAGTAAAGATTACAAATTTAAAAACCTGTTTAATACATACATATTGCATTTAGTAAATTGATGTTTGATCATGGCAGGACTCGGACCTGAAACTATTTGGTTGTTAAGCGGATCGCCGTCTGCTACGCTTCTGAGACCGGTTTATTAATTTTTTATCTATAATGAAGTAGAGTTTATAATACATTTTCCCGCCGCCTACTAACTTTCTTATAGAATACTGATTATAATGCTGTATTTCAACAGTGGTTTGTGTAACGCAGACTATGCATAAGAAAACGTTCCCACTTTCGAAAGTTTTCGGTATTTTTCAGGCAATAAAATTTTTTTATAATTATGTCTAAAAATCAGAGCTTTAAATTTAATATTTTTTAATATAAGCAGGCTGAAACATTATAATAATATATACTTATGAAAGATCTTTTTCTATTTATATTATAATTTATGATTTTTTTATTTTTCTTCTTTTAAAAATATCTTAAATTGGAAGTCTTATTTACATGGTATACGAAATCTAAAATTAGGTATAGAAGTCTTTCCATTTTATCACGGTCCATTGGATCCGTTTCCGGGTCGTAGCTCCGCGTGATTGGTGCAAGAGAAGCAAACTTTGGCACGAGCAGGAAACATAACCCTAACGAAACAGAGCTTCGGTTGGGATGTGCTAGGATTGAAGGAAGTTGCATTTATTGCAGTTTTCCAAACAAAAGAAATACGTGTTTAAAAGTCAATATTGCAAGATCATCTTCACCTATGTGTTATTTGTCGGCCTCTTTTGCGTAGTGGTAAGTGTTTACCCTAGCGATCAGGTGGGTCCTGGTTCAATTCCCAGCAAGGTCAATATCAAATTTGAATTTTTTCAATTTAAATTTGTGATCTTGGACATGAATGACTTCTAAAAATTTTCATCGAGTATATCTCGTATGATGTTTTAATTTTCAAAATATTTGGCGCATTGGCTGTAATGCCAGACATTTTTTTTTTAAATTTAAAATTAAAAATATGAAAAATACAATATTTAAATTATTATGTGATATTACATTGACCAGTTTACTCCACATATAAATACCTTGAATAATTAAACTTAAGAGAACTTTCATTAATTGATTTTTTAAATCTTTTTATGGTTTTGTGATAGGAGGTATTTTTTTCAATCCATGCCCACTTCTAATGTGGAGCGTATGGCCTCCTATCTCAATACATTTTTTTTCTATGACAACTGTTTTTTACTTAGTGATTCAACCTCTCTTTTATTTTGAATAGAGTTGGTATAAAAAAGATAAGGCTAGGAAAATACTAGTGGTTAGCTAATCGTTCTGACTTTCATCCCGTTTTTAGGATCGGTTGGGAGGGAGGGAATTTGAGACATCACAAACATCGAACAGAAATCCAGATCCATAACCGAAGCCAACTGTGGTGACCACCGTACCACCGCACCACGAACCCGACTTTCGAAGGCGCAGGTGTCTAAAAATTCGCTCCCGCTCATCCGATTGTAAAAACGGGGCGCTTATTGAACCTCTTGTCTTGTATCACCTGCAACTTTCTATCCTTACTCTCTCAAAAAAAAAGAAGTGAAGCAACTGGCTAAAATCAGGTTTTACAGAAAGACCATTGTTGAGATATCTCCAGTAGTAGTCGACATGCTTTTTGTTGGAACAAAAAACGATAAAAGAAATTTATGTACGATGTTTTCGATGAGTGTAATATTTTTTTTTTGCATTTAAATACATTGAAGATATTGAACTTTGCTATTTTTGGACAACATAAAGTTTAAATTGTTTCAAAAACGATCTTTTGTTCAGTTCTACTTAAGTATGCTCAATCAATTAATTCAGTAAATGATTGCGTCTTTATGCATGTTTCAAATACAATTACTTTTATTTCACGAAACAGAAAATTAATTAATATTTTGTTCATTGTTTTATCCCCTTGTACGGTTTCACTAAATACATTTATGAGTTTTAACTTAATTAACCTGCCGCGCAGGATTTTAATTAATGGATAATAAGTTTTGTTTGTATATAATAAATATATAATTTATACTTAAAGTTTTAAATGCTGTATTTTGGAGTATAAATGATTTGTAACAATTAATAATTGAAAATTTAAAATAGACGCAAAGTTTCAGAAAAACTCGTTTTTGTTTTTCGTTCATAACTGGTATGACTTTATTTTCACAATTTTAAAATGAACTTTAAACTTACTTCAAAACATAAATTATACAGCATTTATAAATAAAAGTAAGTTATTCAAAGTTGTGATTAAAAATTCTGTGGTAAAGTCATTCTGTAAAAGAAAAAAAGTCGATCGTATCTTGATTCACTTGAAACCGTTAGGGTTGTTAATATAACAATTGAATTTTCAATGATACCAGAAAATAATTTGACAGGTTATTAAAAGATGATTAAAATAATAATAATCTTTACAGAACAAATTACAAATTTTTCTTTTCGTTGTAGATACATCCATAAATTGTCATTTATGTGAAGATAAATATTTTTTTAAATTAAGGAAATTTTCAAATTTATTGTGGCTAAAAATAAAGTTTTCATAAAAATGAGACATATCAGCAAATAATAAAGAGACCTAATTTATATCGAAACCTCAGTTCCAAAGTATCATAAATGAAAAATTTGGAATTTTGAGTTAATTATGAGAAAATGCTTAGAATAGAGATATCGACCAATTCTAAAATGTAACAGTTGGTGTTCTGCGGTTATTTAAGAATGATAGTAATTACTTCAGATCAGAACTGAAACAATTACGGAAATCTCGTAAAAACATTATGTTTAGAAGATAGGACTAATTATCTCAGATCTATGCTTTTTGAGACGTTACAATTTAGAACTGAGGTATCGATATAAAAATTTGATTTTTTTCATTCTTAATTTTTATATTATATATAGATTGTAATTGCTTCTAAAATACAATAAGTATTTGTAAAGTGCTCTTGCAAGATTAATTTTAAGCCAATAAAATCCATCGTAATTACTTATGTAATGCTATTAATTTATTTTTGAAATAGGAAATGGTTTATTTGTCAACATAACTATAATTCGCCAGAACTAATTTAGTAACAGACATTAATTGTGTTCATATATGCCTATTTTTATCTTCATTGAGCTGTAAATAAAAAATCACAATTCAATTATTTCTGCTTTTATGCCAAATAAAATTTCACATTTATTGACCGTTAACGACACAAAATAGGCCAGGGCATAGAACAACGTAATTAATTTATAAAAGACTAGATTGTTTTAGTGCGAGCTTTTATTACCATTGTATTAAATAATTGACTTAATAGCCAACCCTTGAAATAATTACAGCCCCTACATATCAGATCCTTCAAAAACTCACTCTAATGTCAAATACACTAAGGGGCATTTCCCTTTGAATTAAAAACACTTCATGTGAACGGATGTGTTTGCCGAATTGCCCTTTAAAACATAGACCATAACGGCTGTATTTCCGAGACACATATATACATATTTAAAAAAAAAAATGCTTAAGCAAACATGAATCTTGCAATAAATGCTGATAAAGCTTAGTTTCGTTTAATTTTCGATTTTGTTAAATTAACGTTGGCTATTGGAATATGTTGTATCTGACATGTTATGGAATATCAAGATTCCAATTCATCAAGATAAAAGCATTTGAATTTTAACATGAATCGAAAAATATAAAGAGAATGTGTAGGTGCTAATTTTTATTGGGTTAACGAATTCAAACCAAGCAACTAATATAAGGGCATCATTTTGCAGTGAATGCCAAATGTGGAGTCGGTTTTCGAAACTGACTATTTCAATTGAAATTTTATATATAATACTATTTGAATTAAAATCATACGAAGCGGTGAAAAAATAAAATATTATAGTTCCATTAAATGTTTAATACAAAATACTGATACAAAACGGTGATGTATGCTAAATAATTTTTGTTCATTAATTTCTGTTTATTTCTCATTTATTCTGAAGTTTTACAAAAAAATACACTTTGAATTTAAATTTATCAGTTCTGGTTTAAAAAAAATGATAAATTAAAGTATTTAAATTAGAGAATTTTATGAATAGTAAATTTAATATTATATTGGACACTCAAATATTATAATATTAAATTAACAGGGATAACATTACTTTTTCACTTTTAAGTATCGACTTGAGAAATGCAAAAGGATGTAACCGGCACCAAAAAATGTTGTGTATGTACAAAAAATCTTTTAAAAAAACAAACAATTGAATTGGATAGTTTCAAAAAAATAATGCTTTGAATGCGATTATCTCATAATTTGTTGAGAATTTGTTTTTATGATTTAATGCGTTCTGTTAGTTTAACCTCGATATGTTCTTAGTAGATTGTTGTCATTAAATGTGTGTATAATTAACATTAATGGTTAAGCTTGTAGATATATTTAGGTAAAACAAGTGAAAATTTGATTTCATATAAACGATTTTAATTTTCGGGATTTTTGTCACCAATGGAAAAAGTATTCATAATAATCCGTACTTTGTTTCTGTGGCGTATGTTTAAATATTGTAGAAGACGATCCCAATTAAATCCCAGTAGCGGGTATGAAAAGGTTTCACTCCGGCAAAGTATCGGTGTAGAGCAGTAATAGGCGCTAATTATTACATGTATTCGTCCTGGGGTCACAAGGGGCGTTGTTTTTAATTCTGGGACTGGCTTTGCTACGTCAAGTCAAATACTGCATTGTCACACACAAAATGTCTTATCAAAAATAACAGTCGCAGAATTTCAATATGGCTTTAGATACAAATTGGTGATGCTTTTGATGTGACGCGGAATGGAATATCAATAGCATTCAAAATACGCCATCATTTATTTAACCAATTCGAGTGATATTTATTTTGTAAGTAAATATAATAACATTCATGCCTACGAACAGAAATTCATAAATCGATTTATGAAACTGTCCGTACCGATATTTGAACCCGAGACAAGCTCTTCACTGTGATGTCTTGAATTCCATCTTACCCATTCGATCCTAAAAATGGGACGTAGCGTGAGCGATTAGTCCTTACCTAGCCCTATCCTTCTATTCCTTCAAAAAAGAGAGGTGAAGAAAATCTAGTTTTCGTAGGAAAAATTCTGTTGAGATACCTCCATTCAAATTTTATATACACTACATTGGAAACGGACGTGGTATTAAATAAAAAATGCTTTAAATTATTTGTTTTCTTTAATCCCATTTAAATTGTACAGTTTCATAAGTTAATTTCTCGATCGATTTGTAGATTTCTGTTTGAAAGCATGTATATTTATAACATCTAAAACTCCCCCATACCCATCCGATCCTTAAAATCTGACAGCAGCGAGAGCCATTAACTTACCACTAGCCATGTCCTAGCCCTATCCATCGGTACTCTCTTCGAAAAAAGAGGTTGAGCAACTGAGTAAAAAGCATTTATTGTAGAAACCCTTCTGTCTCGATACATTAGGAGTGTATATGTATATAATATGAGGGATATATTATAAAAACTAGAACAGTAGTTTCAAGCAAAACATATTTGTTCAATGAAATATTTTAATTAATTTAAGATGTATGGAAAAAATTGATTCAAGAAATATGTTAGATAATATAATGTTTTATCATAAATAACTTCAGTTACAATTCATGCCACATAAATAATATTCAACCCATTTTTTATCGATCGCCTTGGAGTGAAACGAAATTATCCCTACTGGTTTCACAATAATGTGCGATTTTTGTGCCGTATAAAAGAATATAAAATAGAGTGCTGTGTTTATCACCGTAAGAGTATAAATATATTTTTAATACATATATATGTGGGGAGTAATCAATATAGACGATGCAGATTCCGCACACTATGTAATTATAAAGGTGAACGCCCCGACAAAGCAGGCTGCAATTCAAGTGATGACCGATGCAGAATTTGCAAGAAACAATCAATATAGACGACGCAAATTCTGCGTACATACGATGAAGAGACAGTATTAAAGGACAACCATAGAAAAGGACCTAAATTCAGTCGTCGCGCCGCAAACTGCAAACATCTCTCCAGAGCCATTTGATCGTCACTTTAACTACCACCCTATTCCTACAGGGAAATATCTTTAATTGCACAACATTTCAAATCCAATTCCTATCATACAATACGCTGTATATATATATATATATAAAAGCTTACTTCTGTGTATAAACTTTCTAAATTTCTGATCTTAATTAATCAATATTCTCCAAATGGTGCCATCCACTGATTATCTTTTTGCTATCTCTCATAACATTCCAGGTATTCTCACAAGAATACCCTATGGAAAGATCCCGATCTTCGTCCGAATCACTGGTATTTTACCGGTCTAAAGAAGAGTTAAGCAAGGTTACAAAACCACTGATGAAGCTGTCTGGTACACTTTCCGATCTCATGGTTCCTCTTGAACTCAAACCTTCTCATCCTCTATATCTGACGCAATCATTTATTTTCGAATCAGGTAATATGATACGCTTAAGTGTCTATTCACCGCACTAGAAAGCCTTTAAGCTTTGAGTGACAGTAAAAGGTTTCGATTTTTAATTCTATATTGGCGTAAATAAATTGAGTTAATATTCTGTAGATTAGATGCTGGCTGTAATTAACATGTAAGTTTTTTTTATCTCATTTTCAAGCTCATTTCAATGACGAATATATGCAATAAGATTTTCCTTGAAATTTGATTTACAAAAATAAGACTTAACTTATTCTACAATTTTATGATACGATCCCGACCAGTTTCCTAACTTTTGCACATTCTCAACTGATTTTGATCATTTCATTGAATTAAAGAAATATATTTTATTTTCTTATGTTTTTAAAAGAGTTAAAAATTTTATATATCTAGATTATTTCAATTCATGTAAATTGACAAAAATAAAATTTCATAATAGGTTTAATAAACCAATAGCCTTTTATCAATAATTATTATTGTGTAATAACTCAATTCACTCAGTTTGTTTATAAAGACTTTTTGGTTATGAATTCGTGTGCGGGAATAAAGATAATGACTACGAGATTTTCAAATCACGTTAGATAGATTTGGGCACGACTATTACAAGGATTTTAGTGCTTTTAAGACGATAACAATTAAGTTAGCGCTTTTCACTTTTTTATAACCTTTTGCCAACTTTTTGGTTGCCCTATCCAGTCACGTGATACCTCTTATTTTTTTAGAAACGCCTGAGTATTACTACCGACATCTCACTCTTTTACATGCAAATATTCTTGTTCGGATATCTTTCCGCTCTTTTGTCCTCTTTCATCTCACACTGAATACGTACGCAAAATTAATGTGAAGAGGGTCGCTCAGCTATGAATATGCAACGTGATATTAAATATGTTTTCATGTTTATATTATTAAAACAAGAAGGTCGTTTGTAAGTTGCAAAGTTTCAGGCTCAAAGAATAGCACAACACAAGTTCAGGCTACACGAATTACACAGCATAACTTCTAATTCACGCCCGGTATGCCTGCATTTGCGTGATAAATTTCTTAGAATATCCGGAAAATAATATAAATAAACAAAATAATAACCTCATTAATGACCAAAAAAAATTAATTCATCGCCCTTACTTAAACAATTACAAGAAGCTCACGCAATAACGTATAATCAATTTCAATGCATTTATGTTAACGATTTATAAATTATACCGTTTATCTTCATTTTCCTAAAACAACTGAAAAACACAGATTTCACATCAAATATTTTAGTTTTATATAAATGTTATGACGTTGTAATAAGTGAGATAATTTTATGTTGTCTATCTCTTCTAAAACAGTATATATATCTAAGCTAAATTAAGTTTGAACATATTTTTGAGGATGGCGTGAAGCCTAAATTTCTATCAACAAACTAACCAAATTCTTGTAGAATTCAATAGTTTTGTTATTTTTACCCTATTATAATAGAGCTCTAGCAAGTAAATACCAATACCATCAAATAAAATTCATAATATCAATTACTTATATTGTATTTTGAAAATAAAACACGATTTGTTTGCAATATCGAAAAACTTCAGAGAATTATCAGCTGATGCTCGGAATGATCGAAACCGGTCCTGCTCATTAAATAAATATGGAAGAAGTACAAGACAAATTGTTTTTTATTTTCAAAATACAATGCCTTTCACCAAGAATTGACAGTTAACACTCTAAAAATGATATTTATATTATATCTAGTAGGTACTTTAAATTTCAATGCATGTAATTGATTTATTTTATAACTATACCATCCATTTGAGAAGTATAAGTGGTTTAAAAAAAATACTTTAGGATACTTCATATCTATTGGCTCACATATAATATACCAAGTATACAAATGGTGATCATGCTTTCTTTGAAAATGGCCATTTTGTCTTTTATTTTGTGAATTGAAATAATAATTGTCTGCATTAGTCGTATAATGATTTTAAAAGTTACGAATCACGTTTCACACATACTAACAGAGACAATTATCATTTTTTATTTATATTAAAAATGAATTTTCACAAAGCTACCGCTGAGTCCATCGAAAATACCTTAATGTACCTTTGACCGATTGTATATTAGCATGCCTAATTTTAATACCCAATAAAACATATTTCAATCGAGTGAATACTTTATTTAAAAATATTCCAATGAACGTATTAAAATATCAAACCAATATCATTGAAACAATTCGTAAATATTATTATTCGATCTTGGTTCGGTGATTTTTATCTTACCCCAAAACCTGTTGATACTCGCAGCTAGAAAAGTAACTTTTAATTGGCAACAACTTCCTCTAAAATCTGTTCAGTGGAGGGTTTAGAAGTTAATATAAATCCAATGATGTGTCACACACAGATATCTCTAATAAATGTTTACTGAGGTTATTTGAATCGGGAAAGGAAAAGGTCTCTAGTACTAAGAAGGATACCTTTAAGTATAATCCAATTTGCTTTCAGAATCTCTAAAGTTCGTAAAGACCTCAGATGGTTTTTCAAAACAAACTTTGTTTTGTTTTACGTGATATAATTAATATAAAAATGACTAAACAAAGCAATTGTTTTATATAAGCTTCGGAACTAAAGATAAATGTACAAATTTCGTATAAAAAATCACATATTTAGCTATATCTGGTCCCAATTTTGAGCTAATGGACTCTTAATAGAGGTATTTTGATAGTAGTTTTCTACAAGAACTGCATTTATTCACTTGTTAAGCCTCTCTTTTTAGAAGAGAGTAGGAATATAAGTATAAAGCTACGACAGCACTAGTGGTTAACTTATCGCTCTCTCTACGTTCCGTTTTTGGTATCAGATAGGCGGGAGGTAATTTTAGACATCAAACTCATCTAACTCTTCAAAGAAAAAGCATAAATCGATTGATAAATCAGTTTATGAAACTGTCCGAATTGGGATTTAAATCTGTAAGCACGGGTCATTTATTTAAAATAGTTTCGCTTTACATTAAAAAAATGAATTAATTATACAACAAAAATCAAAATTTATTACATGTAATGATACTAATGAAAGTAAATAAAAATAAAAGTACTAACATAAATAAATTGCCTTTTAAAATTGTGTTCATACGGATAGTCAGCATAGTAGGTAAACAACATTTAATTCATAATTGAGTTTAATGTTCCACAGTTCTGTATGCGGTTTTATTGAACCTATTATACCTATGTTAATTACATTACGTAAACAAATATAAAATGACAATATAATTCTGATTGGACAATAGCATGCTAAATTAAAGCACATATTCAGAAAGCAATTATCCTTGTAGAATAAAATAGAGTGGGAATATTTTTTTAGCTCAATAAAAAAATGTTTTGTTTCGAAACGATAAATTTTATTACTGCATTCAAAGACATTGTAATCGAAAACTGTAAATCTTTAGACTAAGAGGTCTATGGAATGTTGTGATATCTAACTAAACATACACTCAACTTATCTAATGATTAAAAATAAACATCTAAATATCCTTAACTTATAGTATAACATTAGACAAAAAGAATTAAAAAAAAACTTGAAGTAGTTCTCCAACAGCTAAAAATATTCGCTTTTAAGGCGTCAACTGTCAATTTTTAGGGGAAAGATATAACATTTTAAAACTATTTAATTTCGTTTATATATAATTAGTTTGATAACCTGTAAATCCTTGTCGTATTTCTTGAACCAATTGTTTGAAACACCTTGTAATTATTAACATTCAATTTTATATACATAGCCTTGTTATGATTTATATTTTATCAGTTGATAATACTAGAGATGATCGATACAGGTTTTGATCATAATAAACATGTGGAATTAGTACAAAACATTTTTTTTAAAGTCATAATTGAAGGTATTTTCAGAAAAAGGGTCTATATGCAAAAACAACATTTTTCAGGAGAAGTAAAAAACGTTTTATTCTCCCATTCAGATTTTTGGGGCTTATATTTTCTAACATATTTTTTCCAAATCAAACACATTTATTTTAAGCCGACGGTGACAGCGTCGGTTCCCATGAGTCGGCCATCTTGGACGATAGAATAATCATATAGACTCCTCTTCTACGCTTTTAATGTTGCCAATATCTCAAAAAGTGGTGAAGTTAGAATAGTTTAACTCGGTGAACAATGCCATACAGACCCATTTTAATCAGTAAAATCATTTTTTGAAAATCATAATGTATTATAAAGGCACCTTTTCGGGGGACGCTTTCAATTATTGATTGAAAATAGGAAGATTTGAAAAATAAATGAGTATGTTAATTTTTTGTTTGAGAAACTTTACCTTATTTAAAACAATAAATATATATTAAAACAAAAATTAAGCCAACTATGACTCAAAATTTCCATAATTTACGCAACATAAGTTCTATATTATATTAGGTCAAATTTTGGCACGTATTGCATAAATAAATTATCACATGTAAGAGGAGAATAATGAAATTGAGTTCTGGCAATATTTTTATTTATTTTAATTTAAAGATTTTGCCACAAATGGTACGCTCACCAAGATAACAGCGGGTATTTGCATTTTGAAATTATATTCATTTATATTTGGAATGGTAAATCAGGGGTGAAGAATGTTTTTTTGTTAGTAAGCCGCATTGAATAAGTTATAACCTCGTAAGGCAAAATTCATGAAACTTAAATTGGCTATTGACTCAACTCTATTTACACATTCCACCAAAAACTGAGTAAACAAATGATTGAAAATTCGAAGATTGCTTCCCTAAATAAAAAAGTGTTATTTGAAAAATATAACAACATCGTGGTATAAAAATCGCTTAAAAAAGTAATAGTAAAAACCCAATAAATAAATTCTGAAAACATTGCTATTAAATTCTTGAAGTAAAAAATATTATTATATTTTTATTAAGAAAAAATAATATGTAGAAGTCACCAACAATTGATAATTTACGCGCACATTTATGAGACACTGGAGGAAAATCTCTTATATCACTAGGAATTTATTTTTCGAAATGTATTCGTTCTTTTTTTTTTTGACCACATTATTACAAAACCGTTAAAAAATTGAGTGTATTTCAAAATGTACTTTATTTTGTATACATTGAACTAATACATCCAATATTTTTTTTAAATTTGTCATTTATTAATCTTTGATACCAAAAATGTTTTCATTTTATAATAATAATATTTAGCGATGGAAAATTAACATATTATTACAGCTAAAAGAATTTTTTCTGCTATTACATTTCATTTAAAAGGCTGAGTTTAATGATTTCCAATGCAATATGTGGCTATAAGGTAGCGAATTTCTAATTCCTGTTCTAGATTAAAGAGTATTGCGTTAATAAAATTTGGCACAACCTTGCTCGGTACCAGGGGCAATAAATCAGAGTCCAATTGAAGCCGAGTTCGGCAGGGCGCCGCCGGGTCTTTCCTCCGCAACACGATCTCGACAAATCGACAGCGCGACGACAAATCACCTTATTATTTTCGCAGACACCCCTCGCGGCTAAAAAACAAACGCAACACAAAAAAAATATAACATCAAAGTGACATAGAATGTGTCTAGCCTGAATAATGCAAAGGAAATCGTCAAATTACTACAGATATCAAACGAAAACTCAAAACTCCGCTTAAAGTAATAAGCACGCGATAAGTGTAATATTTCATTTGTTTGATTAATGTTAATATTGTGAACGTATTTTTCTGACTGATATATTTAAACAGATGCCTAATAGATATTATTATACTCCAAGTGAATAGCATGCAATGAATGCATGTAGTAATAATTAACGAATTTTAATTTTTTTTTCAAATTTTAATCGTTTAAATTTTATACATTTCCATACGTTCTGTCACTAACGACCCGAATTTTGCCTTTCGACACCTTCAGGCATTCGATTGAACGATTTTAATTTTGTATTGAAATTAAATCAAGCATTCTCGGTTGATAACTTAAATTTAATATTTCATTTTAAAATTGTATTTCTGGATATTTTAGAAAATTTTAACATTACTAAATTATGCTGCTTGATGAAACTTAAATAGCGAATTATTCAAATTTTGATAGAGTTAATCCACAAACTCGAATGCCTGAATATGCCAAAACGTAAAACCATCTAGAATAAACAATTAACTTAAATACAACAAAATGGAAGTGTACAAAATTTGAACAATCCAAATTACTGAATTTTTTTTACTTATCTTATTTTTCGACTAAATACAAACAATTCTGATGAAAATCAACAATTTAATGATTAAATTTACTTGGTCCAATATAACAATTTTAGAAACGGCATATTTTTAAATTTTACAAAATCAAGAAAATATCGTCAATCTATTTAATTTGGTATAAGTCTCACTTATTACAGTTAATGTTGAAAATCGGCTAATTATATGCTACACCGCAAAACGAAAATATTATGAAATTTAGTTTACACTTTCACATCGTCATTGAAATCTATAAAAGAAACTTTCCCAAAAAACGTTTTTAGAAAGGTAATAAATTTACAAAAAAAAAAAAAAGACCAGTAAAATAACATTAACGTGTGACTCCTTTGAAAAACTTTTTCTTAGAAATATTAAATTTATTATTGTTTATATTTAATCCCCGATGGAACAAGATTGTAGAATTTTATAAGTTTTTTGGTATATACCATTTCTCTCATCTACAATATGAACTTAAGAGAAAAATATTTCTTTTCCAAAGTTTGCACTCTTATATTGAAAAAAATATTAAACTTATCGAAGAAAATTCAAAAGAATTATATTAAATAATATCACAATACCATACTTTTAGGTTATTTTGTGAAAATCCTTTTTTTATTTATGGAAACATAATTTAGTTATTGGAAACCACTTTGACAAGTGATCTTGACGTGCGAAATTCCTAAAAACTTATTACAAACTTTTGTTTTCGACAGCAACTACTAATAGTTGGTGAAACTTTGCACTATATCAATTAAATATTAAAAATAAATAAAACAAAAAAGCGGCTAGACAGTGCAAATAGCATACGACGGATTTTCGTGACTTATTCAAAGCACTTCAGTATGTAAGTTTATTTTGGTTGGTACTTTATTTTTGGAGAAATATATTTATAAATAATAGGTGTATTTTTTTAATTTTGCAATGCAATGTAGTTACAGCTATATTTTATTACATATTGTTTTGAACTCTACCTAATTGTTATTAGTAATTGTATATCGCATCACTAATTAATGTCCCGAAGAAGAACGAACGTGGACCAAAAGTAAATATTCTAAATGCGACAAAAAACTTTACCAAAAGATTAAACATAGCGTTGCAATTCCATTAATTACTAAAATGTAGAAAAAGAGATTATTCGATAATGTTTGAATATTGAAAAACATATTGTCGATCATCCAGTTCATTACTCAGACATCTCTAAATAGCCCAAAGCACGAAATTTGACATATAACTGCATATTTAACTCAAATCTCATTTTTTTGGTGTTGTCTGACTAATGAACTAGACAATCGGTATAATATGTACCGCTTTGAATCAACATACTTACATGAATCGCTTTTTTCATGTTTAAACTAAGCAAAGACTGGTCGTAATTGCACAATCACTGAAAAACATACTAAAGATTCCCAAAGTTTGCAATTTTTTTACTTATCCGAATTTTCGCGCGTAACATAGAATATGAGTTAACAATTTTCCCATTACAAATCATCTTGGTTTTAAGTTATCTCTTTTCTTACATGCAAATATATACCTTAATTATTCATAACCGTAGAAAAAAACAATGTCTATCGCAGAACCAGGCAAGTTTACAGTTGTATGTTAATATTGTGTCTATTTTTCCAATCTCGTATGACGTTCTGACAGTGGCCTGAATCCGACATAGATATAAACTAAATCATATAACTCTTGTGGAACTAAATAATTCGATATTTTTTTCTTATTACAATGAAATTCCAAAGTGTTCGATTTGTTAATTTTCTATGCCAAAAAAATCATCGCTTAAACCAGTGTATAATTAATCTGTTAAAAAACTGGATTAATCGTGTTTTGCGGATTCTTATTCAATGGCTCAGAATTCAATATAGTATTTATTATTTGATAACAAAAGGCAGATAATAAAATACAAATAATAAAATGTAGGTGTAGGTCTCTCGTCTGATTGTTTGTGCAGTCAGATCATATATCTCTTCACAAAGGCTATTTAATAAATGAAAAAATCTAAGATTTTTTACAAGAAAATATTTTTTTATGATGAATTAATCAATGAATATTATAGTCACACTTTTGTCTTTATGAAATCATTTTTGTCCTAAGTGGATATGTTTTTTAATACCGCTGGTTACTAAAAAGTGTTTTAGAAATAATAATATCATAAAGCGAAATATATATACATAATTAAATATTACATCAAATGGAATCAAAATTATTATTAAATTTTTCAGAATAGTGCTTTCTGATATGGGCCGGTTTCCATGCTTTATGGTTATCTCATTGTGTATTTTTTATAACTAAACGATCCACTTAGTGTACATAAATTGTATGTATTAAACATAAATTTAAAAAGTCGCAGTACAAAAGGCACGCCAAACAAATATCAATACAATATTGAATTTTTCAATTGCAATAATTTCAAATGCTATTGCATTTATGTCAATTTAAAAACGATTTTTTTAAATTTAAAAACAATTTAAAGAATTTAAATTTCCAACGAGGGAATGCAGTCGCCGTCATGGGTACGCTCGAGGTATCTAGGGGGATGTATGATTTTTTTTTCATTCTGGGCGGCACTTAAAGTTTGTTAAAATGTTTTAAAACAATGTCTGTAGATGAGTTCTAATGTAAATATTTTTGACTACTACAAATAAAAATTTAAATTATTTAAATTTAAAAACTGATTTTTGCTTTCTTTGCTTCTTCTTCATATGTATGTTTGATGTATTATTTTATTTATTTGTAATCATTGGCTATTTTTTGAAAAATAAAGATATTAAAGACCCAACTGGACCTCTGTGTATTATCAATGGTGTAATTATTCCTAAGACTTATGTGTTAAAGCATATGTCAATTTATTTATTAATAATAAGTAAACTGTTATTTTTATCTATTCTCTAGTCAATAGTAAATTTAATTATTTTATGAAGACATTCTACAGACCCTGGTTACTCTAGTTTTAAAAAGTTATAGAGTTTCAAATATTTAACTCACACAAATATAGTTCTCCTGGTCTTAAGTCCAAATGTGACTCTTGTGGTTTATGCTCTATCGTTCAGATATATAATTAATTATAAGCACACATTGAACTAAGAGTAAATTTTTGAAATCGTTAAAATTTTGTACACCCCATAATTTTTGTCACTAAGGACCTAGGATTTGCCATTCGGAAAGGCGAAGCCCAGGTGACATTAGTGACAAAAATTATGGAAGAGTACAAAAATTTGAACGATTCAAATTTGAAATTGAAATTCCACGAAAGCACCCTTCGTCAATATCTCTAATTAAAAGTTAGTTTGCCTTCAACTGAAATGAAAATATGATTGAAAGACGTTTAAAGAAGTATTATTATTTTAATTAAATTTGAATAAACTTATTTGTTTTTCAACTACATTGGATTTAAGTAACGCTTCCCTTGCTAAGCAATCTGTAAGGCGTCATTGATCACAGACTATTTAAAGGTAGGTGAGCGTGACGCTGATGGAGGTTTTTACCTGTACGTCTTACCCAATAATCTGTAGTTATACTTTTTACTTCTTTAGAATTAAATTATAAGATAATAATAGTCGATAGTAAATAATTTTTTTTTTCTTTTCCAGAGCGTAGCAAAAAAACCATTATCTTAAAAAAATACGCACATTTTGGTTAGGGTATCAAATCCTAGACCTTTTTTATGATCCTGGGATTTCGGGTCTCACAATATTTCAATCTCGGGATTCATGAAACCTAATTTTATATTTGAAATTGTGTTGGTATTTAAAATTAAATTTGTGTCCATTATTGCTTCAATTGGAATGAATCTATAGTTTTATGTTTTTTGGGCATGGGAATGGTTTTTTATTTATTGAAAAAATTTTATTTAGAGATAATAGTTGGAATTGTGTTTTTTTTTTTAATTGAGAAAGATACCACAAAAGCATGCATGATGGTTATAAATTTTTAAGACACGAAATACCCATTAAGATTTAAAAATAGGAATACAAATAATGATGATTTCATTATGCAATGCTTTGAATTCAAGAGCTAATATATAGTACCCAAGAACTCAACTATATTGAGTCATTTATCCCAGGATTCTCAGTAGTCATTAAAAATCAAGACTGACAATAATATCGATACATCAGTGCCAAAATGTAACAAGTAAAAAAATCAGTTTTGAATTATGAGGAAATGCTTAGAATATCAATATCTACCACTATCAAAATATAACAAGTGGTAATATATAGTTATTTTAGAATTACAATTTGCTGTTATTATAACTTCAGATCCAAACTTTAATAACTACGAAACTTCTGTGAAAACCTCTGAAAACTACTGTTATTAATATGACAACGAAATAAAAGTATTTCATTATTCAAGATATCGACTTAGGGTGCCTGACGGAATTTCAAAAAATAGTACAGTAGAAGATTAAATCTGCCCAAAATCATGTTTCCTAATCATCTCAGAACTACGATTTTTGAGTTGTTACACTTTGGGACTGAGATATTGATATGTTTCCATTGAAAATTCTATAAAAAAATAAGTGTTCTGACCATGAACAAAATATATTTATGAATACACTGAAACAAAATATGTTTTTTTCGAAAGTATTTCAATATAATATGTTGAAAAGTATTGTTTCGAACTAGAAAATTTTTCAAATTAAATTGAATGTATGTTGAATGAAAAATGAACCGTTCAAAATTTAACGAAGCTTTCAATACAAAATATCTATTTTTAAAGAAACGATTCCTATCTTTTTTTAATACTGTGTGCTTTGATAGAATTTACTTTTTATGTCAATAAATGCAAATCAAAAAATTTCATATAATATTCACGCTTAAAAGCGTTTATATAGGTGAACGTATATCTCCGAGAAATTTTTCGTAGCATCTTCTTGAGATTGATCAGAGCTAGGTCACAGGTTAAGTGCGACGGAGCCGCGTAGCCGCGTAGCTCCGTAGCCTACCGCCGTGATACTACGAAACTCGTAGAGCATCTACAAGTCCATATCTCAGATGCCATCAACCATTGTTTACTAAATTTTGAGATATTTACGTTCGTATATACATATAAATGGATTTTTTCAAAACAAAAATGTGAAATATTTAGTTAAATATGCATTTTTTATAAACTTGAAATAAAACACCCAATGAAAGTGCTACAAATTAGCATCTAGAAAATCTTCTCAGCTTTCACTAGAACAAAGCATAATATTTGAATACTCTTTTTTGTTTTCTATGTCCGCTCCCAATGTGGAGCATATGGTCTCCTAATGGAGGTATCTTAACAGAATTTTTCTTTGAGAATTGCTTGTTACTCAGTTGCTCAACCTCTCTTTTTTCGGAGAGAGTTGGTATAAAAATATAAAGCTAGGACAGTACTAGTGGTTAGCTAATTCTCTCGCTATGCCCCGTGAGGATCGGATGGGTAGGAGGGAGTCTTAAGACATCGCAAACACTCAGACTATGAACAGAAATTCATAAATCGATTGAAAGATCAATTTATGAAAGCCGCCCGCTCCTGGAATTGAACCCGAAACATCCGTAACCGTAACCAACGACGCTACTAACTGCGCCACGGACGCCGACAAATATTATATGCATACTTTATCATAACTTAAAAAAGTATTGATTCTTACAAAACTAAGTGGAATTATTCTGAAAATTTTCAGTCACACAGGGCTTATAGTAAGTACCTCTAATTTTTAAATGACTATTATAAAAATTGAAAAATTTACGAATTTCAGGTTAGATAAATTTGAGTTATTTTAAAAATTATATGAAATAAACATTGATTTAATTCATAAAATCAAAACTTTGCATTCATTTTTAATTTTGAAAAAAAGTTCATTCATGGAAAATAAATGTTTAAAACTATAAAAAAATTTATAAAGTTGTTTTATGCTTAAAAAATACTTGGCTTAAAAAATTCAGCTAATTTGTTAGGAGGTGGTGGATTTTACTAAAATGACAATATCATAAATAGTCAGCAAGTGGGGATGTTATGCTAAGCTTATAAATTTATTTGATTTACAGAAATCGTTCGATTACCAACAATTGTTGACCGCTTAGTCCCGCTTCAGCCGTATATTATTGATCCGGGCGATTCGCGTAGAGGAAAGCTGTGAGAGGGGCAACTCCACTGGAGAAGGGGGGGGCTCAAAAAGGTGAGGAGGCTTCGGTCTAACGGACACAGGAGGGGAGGTCTTAAGGGGGTTAGAGGCTATACGCTGAGTGGCTCATGACAGGAGTTATGAACATTTTTCAAGAATAATTAATGCACTCTCTATCTAAAAGTGTCACAACCGTTGTTTATTATGTCTTAAATTGATAATTCCACGACTTTTTTTTATTTCGAAATACAAAAAAGTAAAGTTGTTTAAAAATTAGTTATATTTTTTTGTTAATCTAATCAATGTCTTACTGGCTTTCGACTCAAAAATTCGTAAAAAAAATAATGAATATTTTGCCACATTAATGCACAAATGTAAAAAAATAGACAAACATATTTTATTAGACTAAAACCAGAAATACTCATTTATTGCAAGTTCAATATCTTTTAATTGATTAAATATAATGTTATTATAGTATTCTCATATGAAAATTTGGTAAACATAATATATAACAAAGAGTATTTTTAATGAAATTTAGCATTAACAGAATATTACTGCATTTGTTTTTGAAAAAATTGTATTGTCAATTGAAGTTCATTTATATTATTTTAAGGCTAGTTAACTGTATAGCAAGAGTGAGAAAACCGTATAGCATTGTGGTTTAGGTGATTATGTAATAATAACATAACGATAACGACAAAACGACATTATTGAAGAATTAAATCGTTGATTTTAAATCTACTAATACAAAAATATTTGTAAACAGCTTAGGGGCGTTTATTGTTTGTCTTATAGATGCCTATTCTATATCTTACAGATGCTTATATATAACCTAACATAACTAAGATAAAATAACCAATAAAAAAACATGATTTGATAGCTATATTATTTGAGTTTTTAATTTCTTTGGAATAATTAATTGTCACATTTTTGTTCGTGTTTATCCCTGATCTTTTTTAATGACAGTTTAAAATCAATTTCAAATCGAAAGGACAAAAATAAAGCAAAGGCAAATGACCTTGCACAATAATTAAATACGTAAAGATAATTACCGAGAGCAAGAAACGTCTTTTATCCTCCGCGAAAAGTGTTACAGGACATAAAACAAATTAATCACCCAAAAGGTTGTAGAGAATTAGTCGCCCAAATTAGGGGATTTCATTTAAATCTCTTGTAGTACATATCTACCTCATTTTTTTTCTGGAAATCTGACTTACGCTAAACGTAAACGTAAATGTGTGAGCGTGATAGTACAAAGGTATGAAAGGGACAAAACATTTTGAGAGGGGAGTTTGGACTATAACGTCCCCTTACCTTTGCCCCCCACCTCTGACCTATCTACGTCTACTGGATAGAGCATTTTCTACGTCAAATTTACTCAAACTTTTCAAACAATTTAACCCATATTAATATTTCGTTTATCTCACCTAGTGACACTTTGAACGATACAAGAAACCATGGAAATGACAACTGCAAAGAAAATAGCTCAAAGATTGTCTTTTATTGTAGTTAACAAAAGGTAGATATGAAACTTTAGATGCTATAAATGACCAAATTGAACTGCATGAAAGTTGTGTTCCTTTTACCACCTTGTTGTTTATAATTTGACAAGGGGTTTTTGGCTGCCCTTTCCAATAATATTGACAAAAGATAGTGTCTTCCCCTTCACATGTACTGCCTGACAGAGCTGCACGGAAATGATTTTGAACCATGCACAAGTGAAAAAAACAAAAAAAGTAACAACAAAAATCCCATTTGTTAAGCCACCTAAATCAAGTATGGTGTACACAGTCCATTTACTAACAACCCGTCGTTATAGACGAGTGAAATGACACTAGTCAGAAATAGATGTTATGGTGATTTCCAAATGATGTATAAGTAATAACAAGCAATAAATTTTCACTTTAAAATATGTTTATTGCAATTCATTCATTGCATGGCAACTTAGTCTTGGGTGAACACTCCTGAGATACTCCCTGCAATATAATGGGCAGTAAATCCGTTGATGTCGATGGCGTACTCAACGTGGAGCACAGCGTAAAACGAGAGATTCAATTTCTGTTTTAAAACTAATTTTGTTTGGTTATAATAATATATCAAACACTTTTCATAAAAACTCAAATAAAATGAATATTTTTCTAGTTAGGTCAAATAACAAAGTTATCAATTAAAATTATATATTTAAAATAAATTCCCCCAAAGTTACGCAGAATCCATCGAAAATATAAATGAATTCAATTACACATTTTGGTCACCCTCGAGTAATACTTTATAAATAAGATTTACTAACTTTAACATGCCAAAATATCGTTGAATATTTGATAGTAAAAGGAACATTATAAAAAAACTGTTCATTTTAAAATGTTCCCACTTTTGACACTGTCATTTTTAATTTTATTTGTAGTTGTTCAAATAAATAGTAAAAGTAATTTTAGTTTTACAGCCATAAAACAGATTAATTGGATTGCTCCTCTAGGATTCCATTTTCACCACATGATTTTAAGTGGGATTTGACTGAACACTTTTTTCATTTTATACTTCTTCAATATATCTAAGAAGTTTTTTTAATATAAATTAAAAATTATTTTTATTTCTGGTTATATTGAATTATACAAAAACGATTATACTTGACGAGATAAATTAAGCCTTTTAATTTTATCGTGGAGATCATTTTCTATTGGTAGATCAATTTAATTAAGGAAAGACTTATCTACATATTTAGATTGCAACCCGAAAAAAGAGTTGCTAAAATATAAATGAACCGAAAAATATTTTACCCACCGACAATTTTCAATCAAGACAACAAAAAAATATGAAATTGTAATAATAACCGTACAATATTGAAGAGAATATTTTTTTAGAACTTTTTTGACTATAAAGAGATAAATGAGCGAGAGTATCAAATTTTATATTGATATATATATATATATTTTAGCTGTAGCGTGCATTCTCTCGCATGCTCACGTTGATCACTATAGATATAATATGTAAACCACCAACGTATTGCTCTTGCTTTAATTCTACTTGCACAAATTCCCAGCGTGACTTTTTCGTATATTGTTTATTTTGTGTAGATTTGGATCCCAGGGTATGAGTGTATGTGATCGTTCAGCTCTTGTATCAACATGGATATTGGAAGGTGTTGCTCTGATGCCACCGCTGTCGCAAAATATATCTGAGACACTTATCGTCCATTCGTATATGAGTTGGTCAACAGAAGAGCCCTAGCAGCTTTGTAGATTAGGTGATCGGTATCCACTAAAGAGCGCAAAACATATATATTCTTACCAGATATGACCTGGAATCTTTCATCTTGGCCCTGGGCTTACCTTAGTTTATAACCGGCCATATCAAGTTTAGTCGTAAACTATTTGGGCTGGGCAAGTTGGTTGAAAGGTTGGATTTTACTTGTGAACACAATCATCAATACGTTAATTACATACTGTCGCTCTTACCTGTAATTGAGCAGAGCTGTGTTCTGTGGTCCGTCCTCATACGTGCCCTATAGACCACGCTGACTTGACCAAGGTCAACTTTGAGACATTTGATAAATTTGCAGCATAAAAGAGAGAACAGAATATGCTTGATTCCTCTTTAGATTCAACTAGGAGTAGATTAAACTCTATCACCACTGCAAATTCTCAGTATACGGATACACAGAATACTTAATATCACTTAAACAATGTGACTGAGCAAGTCACATTTTCTTTTCTCTCTATTTTTTCTTATTTTTAAGCACAATAGTGCATGGTTAAAAAATCATTCGTGTACAGCTATGATCAGGTCAAGAAACTGAGGATTAATTTCGTTATCATTGTTGCGTTATGTAAAGCGGTCATGAAACAGCGGGTGGAGTTGAGACGACCAACTTGTACTTCGTCCTTTCCTTGTGAAAGAGACCATGAAATGATCGAATTGTCAGTATTATTGACACCCAATAATTACCGCATTTAAGTACAACGAGTCGTCATGAAATACTCATAATAATATAAATAAATAAATATTATTGGAATATAAATAAACAGCTCGATTTCAAATTTGAATTAAAAGTAATGTAAATGATGAAAAAATATTTAATGTGTATTTATCTTTCTAACCGAAGAAATACATTATACAATAACAATTTACGAAAGTAGAACGCCAACAAAACAACAACAAAAATTCTACAAAGCTGAAGTAAAATATGAGCTTTTAAAATTGTTTTGATCGTCCTCGCAGTCTAAAAAAAACTTGAGCTTTGATTAATTTTCCATGTCAATGAAGCGGGAAGAACGACGTATTTCGAAGCAATACTAGGATGAATGGATTCGTGGATAGGATATGTAGTTTTAAGGGATCCCGTCATCAAATTGCAAGCGAATCTAACCACGAGCACACTGTTGACCTGAAAACCTAGCACGGGCCACACTGATATCTGACTGTAATAGTAGATACGCTGAAACAACCCACTGCTTTACAAACTTTCCTATTAAAAAAATATAATAAAACAATACCCCATTAATCGAAGCTTATTTGTTCCCTAAATATCGCAAACAAAATAAATATTTGATGGTTTGCTATACCGATGATAAGAGCTTGCGAGTTAACTCGTCGATGACCTGGCGCTGTATACAGGCTTTGGCAAGTTAACTCAGTCTTGGCACTCAACGGATTAAGGAGTTAACTGTCAATAAGGCTTTGTTAACAGATATTGTATTAAAACAAATAAAAATCAATTTGTTTTGTACTACTTTCACATATTTACTAAAGATAAAGACCGATTCCACTCATCGCGAAAATTATCAATTGATTAATTTTAAATCAAGAGATTAATTTGTATAAAATGGAGTGTGACTTAAACCAAACAAACAAAAATTTTAATTCCAAATTGACAAAAGGTGATATTATTTCCACAGTATAAGTTCCAATAGTTAATATATATTACGTGTTTGTATTAAATTCGTGAGATAATACCTAAGATAACGACTTGTTTTTGAGAAGCGCTTTGATAAAGGCCCAGGTAGATGCGGATCTAGATGTAGGGGCAGATGTGCAGAGTGCAGACTGCATCACAGTGCATATTTTTAGCTACGCTCGATAGTTTACGAGCCCGTCCCGGTTATACTACCTGCCTAGCAGCATTTTTTTATTATGCTCAGCACTATGAATGTCCCCAAATGTTTTAACGATATAAATGCGAAGCTGAAAGGTTTGCATAATTCTAAAAATAGTTGAAAGCTTAGGAATACAATTTTTTCATAAAGTACCAACTACTTCAAGGTATAATAAAAATTATCAGTTAAAATTACTATACTATATAGTAATACCAACATTACTTGGCCGCCGCCAAATTTGGAACTAGAATTGTCAGTATAGAATAAATTTCTCCAATTGGCATTGTATGCAAAATAAATATCTTGTCTACTTTTAATAACCGTAGCTAAAATATCAGTTTTGGAATTTACTGAAATTTCAGTTCTGGTTGAGTATGTAAACATTCTTACCGTGTCGGTGACACCCTCACTAGCGGAAAAGTTAAATTGGTACCTCTATAGAGACTAATTAACGATATGTTTCAGATGAACATAATAATATATCAATTACGTTTTAAACGGAAACTGTTTCATGTATGGAAAATGAAAGTACGGGTCGATATCATATAATTATATTTATGTTTAAAATTAGAAAACAAAAAAAATCCTGGTATAAGTGATTTAGCTACGAAAAAGTAAGAAAATGAGAGTAGTTTTGGCAAATAAAAAATATTTTCTGAGCGGCAATATATTCAAATATTGTTGATTCCTGAAGGAAGACCGTGACTTCGCTGGATGGATGGGGTGTCACAAGGATTACGAGTGCTGAGGGTCATCGATTGGCGTAGGAAGGTGGAGAAGTGGCGCACATTGATTTGCGAGGCCAAGGTTCACTCCGGGCAGTCCTGACTATAATGCCAAAGAAGAATAAGAAAAAACCGTCAAATGTATTGATCCTAAAATAATAACTTGTAAAATAAAACCTAACTTTCGTCCAGAAAAGGTTCAACTTCTTGCAATGTGATATTCTATTATGAATCCATATGGTCAACATTCGGAGCGGACAGGGTTGAAAAATGTAGTTGAAATTTAAAAAAAACAACCTCTTTTTATTTTAAAAATTAAACACAATTTATTTTGTACTACTTTTACATGGTTATAATAATAAGGACCGTTTTTGCTCATCGCGCGCATTATCAACAATCATAAAATATAAATCATTACAAGGCTATTTATGTAAAATTGAATGTTAATAATTACAAGGTATATAAAACATTTGGTTCAAGAATTTACAAGTAATCAAACAAATTACATTTAAACGAAATTAAATATTTTAAAATTAAAATGTTTAAAAGCTCTTACAAATTAATAAATAATACCAATGTGAAATCCAAAATTTCGCCACCTTTTTTATTAATGAATAACAAAATTAAGGTATTGTTTGGCCAAGAGGTACAGTGTATTATCGAATAATTCAATTTCTTTTGTATTCTATATCAGACACCGAATAGTTTGAGACTCGCTTAAAAATAATATATTAATATAACATTGTATAATGTCTCTTATGTCATTAAATATTTGACCGATGACATATATAAATATATTCACTCTATTCGTGTGCATGTTTAATGATAGATAAAAAAACTTTAATTCCATTTTCAAACTACTAGTAGGATATTGAAAAGAAAAAATTAACAAATTGTTGAAGATTAAAATACAAATTGTGATGTTTTGTTTTGTTTTACGATATATGTAGTTTTCCATGTTTATTAAATTTGTAGATTTCACGTGAATACCTTTATTGTATATAACTACGTAAAGAAAAAAATGCTTGTATTTTCATTTTGTTGTTCTACCCGCTTTTGCCTCATTTACTATTCAAACACCGCAAAATACAAATCTAATTTAAACGCGTCTATAAAACTCGTGCAGAATAATTGCTTTTTGGGTACGTATTTGTCAACTCGTATATTATAAATAAAGAATAAAAGAGTTTGCCTCGTAGAATCGCTTTACAATAGAAAATACTTGTATTCAATTTAATAGTGAACAAATATATTTTTTTGAATATAAAAAAATGTTGTTAAAAACGATATATATCGACTGTGGAAAGGCAAAAGAACGTAACACACATACAAAAAATATTGTGTATATCCTACAAAAAACGTATATTAAATTGTATACATTGTGATTATTGAAAAATATTTTTGAAAAAACGGAGGGATACGTCGTCTTTAGTGTGTGAACATACATTTTGTGTGAGTTATACACAATTTAATATCAAATTTGAAACGCTCAAATTTTGTACATTTTGTCACTCTTTCGCCTTTCATGTCATTATACTTTATTGATAATACTTGCAATCGCAAAATCTTTGTTTGTAATTGTTTATGTGATGATTTTTCGATTTAAAATTGAAAGCAATATTATAAAATCAATGTTAAAATGAATACAGATATCAATGTAGTTTCTAGAGTTAGTGATTATATTTTTTCTTACTTAGTCGTATATATAATCGATATAAAGTATTTACTGACTTTCAGTTCGAGTTCATCCATGTACTTGAACGCATATAGCTGCCGAAATGTGAATTCCGGGTCGTAAGAGACAAAACGTATGGATATGTACGAAATTTGAACGATTCTAATTCTATTGAGTTTTTGATGGGATTCTACTTGGCACGCGCTTAATACAGAGTGTTTAAACTTAATAAAGCTTATCTATATGCGCTGTTTTAGTATTAGCAGAGATAGACAATATTATATCATCTCACTAATTCCAACATCATAACATTAATTTAAAATTAAAATATGTAACGTAATAATAACTGTGTTTTTGAGTTGTTTAATTAATTAACCGATACAGTAAATACAATTGTATTGATTACGCGTAATTACCTGAGCTTTATGAAATTGTTTAAGGGTGATTAATGTTGGTTTAGTTATTTGATTACATTGATTTTACCTATTAATTTCTAGTTCCTCGAGGAAATTAATCTATAAGATTTATTACACAAATGCAGGCGTACCGGGTTTGAAATATAAGTTATATTGTGTGATTCTTTTTAAAAGATTATAAATATGCTGCGCCATTTTGTTCAGCTTATTTTCAAAACAAAACCTTTTTATCTAAACAGATCCCATAATACGACACCTATACTGTTTTACAGTAAGACGACAGACATAAGTAAGTGCCAATAGTGAACGTAATAAATTTATAAACTGGACTGAAAACAAGAAAAAGAGATAAAAAACTTTTCCTCCCATATTTACTAGCTAATAAAATTTGTTTAAGTTATGTCCTTGACCTAATCTATTTTTTCTTTAGACAAGGGATATCCGGTCGATGAGAAAATACGACGGAAAGTTAAATAACTCAAATTATAAGGATTTCTCCAAGATAAAAAGTTATAAAGATAGGGGATAATGTTAGCGACTTTCCTCTTTTTACAGGTCTATACCAAAGGCTCTCAATTTTTATGCGTATATCTATGATATTTAAAGGCTCGCATTTTTCTGGACAGATTTTATGTTACATTGGTCATAATTTATATTAAATGGTCATAATGTATCGATCATAATTACAGAAGGCAGAATAAGTTATTTATGATCAGTATTTCTAACCATACCTAAACTAAAGTTTTATTTTGAAGGTATAATAATTTTATTCAGACAATCAATAATGTTATTCAAACCTTTCATATTTTTATTCTGACCAAAAAATGTATTTTATTCTGACAAAAGTTGATTTAAATTCTGACCATTTAATTTTTTTGTCATATTAAAATATCTGATTAATGATATTGCTTAGCAAGCAATATCTTTACATACATAATTAAAACGTACGATTTACATTATATGTTTTTTTTTTGAATTATTGAGATTTTGTACACTTCCATGTATTTTGTCACTAACGACCCGGGTTCCACTATTCGGGATCTTCAGGCATTCGAGCGCACGAATGCCTGAAGATGCCGAAAGGCGAAACCCGGGTCGTTAGTGACAAAATACATGGAAGTGTACAAAATCTCAATAATTCAAATTTGATATTGAAATTCCATCAAGCACCCTCAGTCGATGTCTTAAATTATTAAATTATACATTATTTGTATTTTAAAACTAGTTTGTATACGCATATTTATATATCTGTGGCATTATGGTAGAAGTTGATATGTCAGTTTTACCTTAGCTGACAGGAGTATAAATATGAACCTTGGGAAGTTTAAAAAAAATAATTTAATCGATACTTTATGATGGATAATACACTTATTCAATTGGTATTCTTCATTAAAAATAACTAACATACCGAATTTTTCCACCACATGCTGAAAAATATTTTATTGTGAGAATAATCTCAGTATGACGAAAACGGAAATTAAGTAGTGAAATTTATCATTATTCCGTCTAGTCTAAAGGCAGAAAATGGCGAAAACCGAAACCTAGGGTTGTTTGTGACAAAACGTATGGAAATTTACACAATTTTAACAGTTCAAATTTGATTTTGAAATTTTATTAAACACCCTCAGTTGATATTATAAATTATATGGACTCAAGTCCGAGGAAGTATTGAAAATCAAATAAAAATAGAATCATACATTCACTTTGATGATACGTGAATTTTGTATTTTATTGTACCATATGTTTGTGATTGTTTTTCTAAGGCCATTGTTTTAGATTTTCAACCTCCATGACTGACATTAAACATTAACTGAATTTCAATAATTGAGGTGCATAAAATATATTATTTGAAGTGCAATCAATTGAATTGCTCTTTCAAAAGCTATTTACCCTCCAACCCAATGTTAGTAATTAATAACACAATTTTAATACAAGGATCGTAAAATACAAACATGGACTAGATATATTTATGGCGATTATGTTCCCTTAACATTAAGCAATTGAAATTTTGTATTTATCAACCACAGCTACTCAGAATCAACAAGGTTTCAGTGCATTTGACGGAGATAAGAATTGATTACAGGACCTATGAAAAGACAAGAAGACTTAATAACAAGAGGGATAATAAAATGAAGGTGTCAGGTGATGGCAATATTATCCACTTGTGTAGCGCACGACGAAGAAGTTTAATTATATAACTAGCCATCAAATACTAATTTTCTTTCAGCGTGGTTACTGCGTAAGGACAGATTTACGGCAGAAATAAGTATTTGTTATTTACTTCAAAACCTCTTCTGAAGTCTACGCCTTAAAAGTTAAAAATAACCAGATTTTTGAAGTCCTTTTTATTCGATGTTATGTAATAACTGAAAAAAATTATCATTTTAATCAAAAGATAGCACCATGAGAATAAGCATACAAATAATGACTTAACTCAGTATATCTGAAATGTTATAAATATTTAAAATGAATGAAATAAGTTATTTATGATCAAAGTTTGTGTATTACCACTTTTATCAAAATTACGCTTTGATTTACGACTCGGTGTAAACGGTGAGAGGGTTTTTGAAATTCAATATCAAACTATTTAAATTGCTTCTGAATAATTAATTTGAGTTGAGAAACGCTGGAATTACGGGGCGCTATCTTACGACAAAAGTCGAAACTAAAGAGGAGGAAATATCAAATCGGATAAGTCGCAATAAAACACTTGCCCTATTTGCTGAAAACGAAATCCTTTCACAACCCCCTGGCAACTAATATTAATCTTTATTTGAATTTTCTCAGAAGAAAATAAAGCCTACGAAATGTCTTTTTGTCTCTGCCATGTTGAATTGTACTATATTCACTAAAATTCTGTGCGATACATGGGGGTAGAATAAAAGATAATGAAATGACACAAAGTTTTTAAGTATGCCTATTTGGTTTCTTAAAAAACCTAGCCATTTAGTCATGGCGATCATTCGGGTAATTATTTTTACAAAATATCTAACCTCCGTATAAAACTGTTTACTACTATTATTAAAGTTAGCGCGTAAGCAAATTACAAATATAAACCTATAAATAATTTTATTTTAGATAAATGAGGTGTTTTAAAGCAAAATTGTCACATTGCAATATTAGTAGTAAGAGACGTTCTTCTGTTTCACAACAAATTTTTAGTTTGATTGATAGTTTATCTTTTCCATCGTATTGTATTTCCAATTAAGAAAAGTATGTATAATATTAGTAGCTAATTAACTAATTATTACAAAAATATAAGCAACAAAAAATTAGACATATCGGCAATTGATTGTAATGTGTAGGTTCTATAAAATTATTGATAAAAATAAAACATATAATTTTTTTGCTATTTCAATTATTATTATCCTAGCCCGAATACCATCAAATTTCAACTGGACATATATATATATATATATATATTAATTTAATTACTTTTTATATACTGTTAAATAATTGTTTTTATAATACATATTTAATAGGCTGATACTACGGACTTGAAAAACAATAAGTGTCGCTAAGACAATGAACGTATTATGAAGAGCACAGCCCCGAGACGTTTCCCTTATCGAGTTTAAAAAGAAACATTAGTTATGTTTGAAGGTTCTTCGATTTTACCTTACTTCTGTTTATTACGAATCTGAGAGAGAAAACAGACATTCAAAACTCTACATTATGGCCTAAGTAAAATCAGCTGTATTCTACATTTTTTTAAAAATATAATATAATAAATTACCCATTGTAATATTCGAAGATATATTGCTATTCAACCTACACCACTGTTGTGAAATTTAATTTTCTTTAATTAATAATTATACTAGCTGTAAGGTACATCACCTCTGCATCAGCTATTCACATGTGTTTGCTAATCATAGTTAAACTGGGAACTATTAACTTTGGAACTGGACTTGGAGATCACTGTAAGGTGACTGGAGGCTAATTCATATAAGGCAAACCATCAGAAGCATATATAAGAATATAAATGAAAAAAAAAATAGAAGTGAAAATGTCTTATGCATCATTCCAGTCATAATAAACTTACTCGATTCAACTGAAAGTAACCAATCATTCAAAAATAAAAATACTTAAAATAATCAAATCATCACAGAGAAAATAACAAAAAAATGCGTGGCGTTACGTTTATCGCGAAATACCCTTTACGATTTTAATATATACAATGATTAGTAAACTCTTAACATAGCATTGGAAGCGATAATGAGGGCTATTTTTTTGTACTCATTTGAAAATTTTATGAAACGATCCGGTTCGGTTTCCCAAACCGCGAGCATTTTCAACTCATGAAAAATTAAATATAATATTATGATATATGATTAATGAGAAGGGATTCAAAACAATTGGTGTATGATTATGAAAAGAATTATCATTGTTATTATCCAAAAATAACTAATAAAATTGTAAAAGTAGTACAAAAACTGCACGTTTTTGTTATAAATACGAGACCTTTCTACTAAGAATTGACAAAAAAAAAATATTAACCTAACATGTATTGGAAGAAAAAATTAATTAGCTATTTTTGCACAGCTTTTATTTATAAAAGAGGGAATGGTTTTGCTCAGGTAGTAAGAATGTTCAAAACAGATTCAGCCAATTAAACAAACTGTCTTTTTAATTTACAACATTTACTAAACACATTTTTTATATTGAATACTATTATTTCTTTAAATATTTCACCGTTTTCTATATTAAACAATATTACATGTATCACTTTTAATGTGCCAATTGTCAATTCCTAGTGGAAATGCATTATATTCAACAAAAATCAAAATATTTTATTTTTTCATTCAACTTCCATATTGTTATAGTGATCTGGAACGGTTCCGTGTATCACTAGCATTATCGACATCGCGAACATTATCAAATTCGTTCAAAGATTTTTTTTAAATTATTTGTCGACGTCAATTATTCACTGTCACTATTAAAGTTTTTCTTGTAATGACTGTTGCTTAGTCCTCTTTCTACGTATTATTATTGTACGTTTCGAATTGTTTTCTCAGTGTAAATTTTAAGTACCTCTAAGAAGTCGATGTAAGGCGCTCGAGGGCAAAACAGAAACATTTACTAGGTATGTATTACAATCTACAAATGTTTGTTGTACGCTATAGCAGAAAAAACAATGAGCTAAGAGTACTGCTACAAAGTTTAAAATTCAAATAAATGTTTATTTTTAAATAATTTAAATAAAAATTAAGAGACACATCGTTACTGTGACGAACGATATCTTTTTTCAGCTGAAAATTAAAATCTTTGCAAAAAATTAATTTAATACATCTTCAAATAAACGAATAAGTTTTGCACCGGTAGTAAATATTTACATATATGAAAAAGTATAAAGACGACATAAATACATCTAAAAAGTGCTCTCAAACACATCCGTCTATTCTTTCTTTGTACGATAAGATATATTGAATATGAATCTATTATCTGGAGTCCATATGAAAATTCCTACAAGTTAAAATTGGAGCAAATTCATACGAAATTTCTACGATATATCTATTTCAAAAAATTTAAATATTTTCCTTTTAATAATTCACTAAAAGAGTACTATCCAACCAAATATCTTTTAGGAATGCTACATTTTTACTCTCTTGAAGCACGAAGATCGTTTTCGATTCTAAAGCATTTCTCTCTTCTTCTTCGGGGACGAGTTCATAATCTTGAAATTATCATGACTATTAATTTACATGCTCTCAATTGTTATCTACGTGGCCGAAACCATATCCAGACAAATTTTATTCTTAAAACTTGTTCTTTGCGTCGGTCATTCGAGTCACCAGTTGCAAGAGCCGTTCGGATGATTAATGCATTGCCTAGAGAGCTGGATATTTTAGCACTAGAACCTGGGTATTGTTCACTAAATATTTGTTCCTTGTATATTTATGTCTCTTTTTTTTGTATTTAATAATTGAAAAAAAAAATGTTTTTATTTTCACTATTGTTTTATTGGTATTATTGTGTTCAATGATTATTATTTTTACTGTTATTTTGTTTTTGAAATGCATGGCGCATTGGCGTCAACTTTAATGCCATGTACTTCAATTTTTTAAATTTACGATAAATAAATAAATAAATATACAGTGGCTGGCTTATGAGCAGTCCTTGTTAATAAATACTTTTTGAAATCTCCAATTAAGGATCTATTTGGTCAATAGTAAGAGCTTAAATGGCTTAACAAACTTACTCTTCTGTTTATAACTTTCATCGCTTGTATTTTGTATAATATAAGTTTATTTTAAAAGAAAACATTTGTACAATTAACTTCTTTTTGAAAAAAAATAAATGATTCCAAGTAAACTTTGTGGGAATTCATTGGTACAGTAAAATTAAAAATCAGCTTTGTTATTATGTGAAATCTCATTATTAATCTATTACTAATTACTGGTTGACTAATTTTATATTGAGTTGAAATCATTCGTATTTTAGAAGCATATTATATTAAGTTATCTTATATTATGTAACCAAACATATCAATTTTAAGTTTAATAGTAAACCATGATAGTTGTCACAGATACAGTTTCAAATTTGGATTATTGAGATTTGTACACTTCCATGTATTTACATGTATTCCATGTAAATACATGGAAGTGTACAAAATCTCAATAATCCAAATTTGATATTGAAATTCCATCAAGCACCCTCAGTCGATGTCTTAAATGATACAGTTTCAATTATTGTCCATTTTTTAAATATTCAATTCATCGTTTTTTGTCTATTTATTATGTATTATAATGTAGCTGGTAAATAGCGTTGGCAAGCAATTTTGGCAATCTCGTCTGCAGAGTTTTCCGAAAAGCTTGCATTATTTGTCCAGTACAAAACACACATGGAAGTCTGGACACGTATGCTCTCAACAGCTGAATACAGAATATCCACGTGTCAGGGATCGTCATGGCTTCCAACTATAAAATGTATAGGATTTTTTTATCGGATAACGGATTATTTACGTTCAATTGAACAATGCAAGCGACAGTGCGTGAAAAACATATACAATTTCTTTTTAACAAAGATACTATGGCATCTGATAAAATGTTTTATGTGAGTAAAAATAACAAAGTATTCAGTTCTACAAGAATTTCATTTATTTGTTGATAGCTACTTTGGCTTCACAACATCTTCAGAACTATACTTAAACTTAATTTAGCTCAGCTTAAATATCGTTTTAGAAGAGATATACAATATTATAATAATCATCTCGATTATTCTAACATCATCGTTTTTATTTTAAAGTAAACTAGCGAATACTCGGCATGGGCCGAAATTTCATAAAATTACCTGGTTTGAGCCCGTCATTTTCAGGCCCGGCCCGAGCCTCAATATCACACTTGTTACCCTAACCCGATTCAAAGCCCAGATTTATTTTTCTCATCCCGAAAAATTTCGATTTATTTTTTAATATAGTAATTCATTTATAGTTTTCAAACAATACATGTTATTGTTTTCATATTTCCAATGATATTCATAGCACATGTGAAATAAATTATTTAAGTTATGAAAATTATTGCCTTATGGCTGACTGATGACCCGAATATAGTAGGAAATATTTTTCTTAAATTTGAATTCCTTAAGCGGGCCCGGCCAGAGCTCGAATCTGAATTGTCTTTGCCCACCTAAGCCAATCCCGGGCCCGTGCAGACCTACAATATTTTTTGTTTTTCTGTACGTATTTTTATTCTTCTTTTAGATTTATTTTGATTTTATTTTTCAATTTTTTTTCTTTCAAAACCTTTACGGGTGTGCACACAACAATTCACCAAAGTTTGATCGAAACTGGATGAATGGTAAAGGAATTCATGGAGGACAAAACAAATTTTCATTTTTATATATTTAGATTAAAATATTTAACGTACCAATTCTGTTTTTGAGATAAGTACATATCAATGTGTAAGAAATAGATATAATCAAGGTGATAACCTTTTTTTTATGACGGAACAAAAATTAATTTATCACCTTTATCTAAAATATTACAAAATGCTTACGTTGTTACCAATAGAAAGTAAAATTTAAATCATTTCCTAACGATTAATTAATAATACCATGTATTATATTTTACTTTTCCAAAAACCAACTTAGCACGGTAAACATTGTAATTATAGTTAAAAGTTATGATATTGGAATAAGTGAGATGATATCGTATTATCTTTTTTCTTTTAAACTGTATATATTATATTTAAGCTTAGAAATGCCAATTCAATCGATAAAGCGATTTTGTGCGTGTCATTATTAATAACTGGTATTTTTTGTTATAACTATCAAATCATAGATATAAGAAATAGCTGTAAGTTTCTGACAATAACAGTCAAGAAAGCTTTCACTAAGATAATGTTAATGGAAGAGGGATCCCAACCCACCAGTATTTGAAAACATGAATTTAAAATTTAAATTCATTGTAATAAATACCAGCAAAAACTACATTAATGTGAACAGTATTACAAAAACGCTTTTGCATGAATAAAAATTACAGACACATAATTACATTACGATAATATTTGGTTTTATTTACAATACTTGTGTTAGTTATTTTTCTAAGGTTGTTATATCTTTTTATAATTATCAAATATTTCTGTATCTCTTTAACCACGTATTACGCATATACTCATACTTAAAAATGCCACGAGATTTAGTATATTTCATATTGCTCTTACTTTTAGAAACATTTCTCTGTATCCACTGCCCTGTGATATGATTAAAGTTACGCCATTTCACTTGGTTCGTAGCAACGGCCTGCGTTTCATCTAGGGAGATCCCAGCAGAACGCAGATCGTTGCTGTAGTAGCGCTGACCCATGAAAGGGTTACAGGCATGACGACTGCACCCGAGAGACTAACGCATGCGGGAACGAAGTGTCGTACTCTCAGGTGGCATCCTCAAGACGTGCTCTGGCTATGGTATATCCCATGACTTCAGTTATAGTTTTATTTCATTATTTATTGAATAATCACACGATTAATAAACCATTGTATTGAGTTCCACAAAGTATGGTAAATATTATTGACAGTTATACATTATCGATAATTCCTCGATTGGAAGTTATTATATAAGTTCACTTAATAATAGTCAATGTCTTTCATATTTACTAAATTATTCTTAGAATATTTTTTACCGAACCTATAATGGCAGGTTAATTATATTTGAATAATACTAAAGGTATAATTTAAGACATCGACTAAGGGTGCTTAGTGAAATTTCAATATCAAATTTGAATTATTGAGATTTTATACACTTCCATGTATGTTGTCACTAACGACCCGGGTTTCGCCTTTCGCCATTCGTGCTCTCGAATGCCTGAAGATGCCTAAAGGCGAATGCGGTGTACAAAATCTCAATAATTCAAATTTATACTAATGGGATTACATACATAATAAGTAACTAATCAAAAGAAGTATAATCTTAACAACGGCACAATGTCGAAATTGTAATCGAAAATATTTTACCATAACTCTTATTGAAGATAATACATTCCATTTTTTGATTATAGTAATATATAACAAATCGTACAAAAGTACACCAATACCTACGTCAAATAAAATGTACTTAAGTTTTTTTTTTTTTTTAATGATAACTGATTAATTATTTGTTGAGTTATCTAATTCATTTTTTTAAATTGGCCAAACCGCTCCCAATTTAGGGCAAATTATCGAGTCCTAATTGAAGTTTTTTCTCTGACAACTGCTTGATACTCTGTTGCTGAACATCTCTTTTTTTAAGAGAGTAGGGATATAAGGATAAAGCAGAATAGAGCAGGACTAGTGATTAGCTGGTCGCTCTCACTAGCCCCTTCTTATCAGCATCGGATGGGACGCCAATACATTTATACCTACGAAAAGACGTCGATAGAAAAATCAGTTTATGAAACTGTGCGTACTGGGATTTAAGCCAGTGAGATCCGTAACCGAAGCCAATGATGTTGACCACTTCACTAGGAACCCGATATGAACATATATATAAGTATATCAAGAATTATAAATATTTTATCATAACACATCAAAGACTACAAATCCAATTTGATTCACCTGTGAAAATTTCCACGACCAACGTGTTCCGTTATGGCAAAACTCATTAAGTTTCTTTCTTACCAATCAAAGCCTCTTCCAATAACGTTCTATTGATAACGTTCACATAACGTTATACATAAAGGCACACTAGTTATTTAAACTAATATATTCTGCATAGAGTTATTCTTTTCAAGGATACAGAATAGCGCAGTGAAAAGAATATACGTACATGTGTGAAAAAAGGCAAACAGAAAGAGATTTGAGTGATTTTGTATTCATGCGAGGCAAACGATGTGATATTTACTATTCAGAATGTCAATAGAGAGTGTGTGTGCTGTAAGTAAGCTAGGTGCCTACATACTTTATTTTTTCATAAGATATATATTCACATCATGGTTTTGAATATTTACTCAACGTATCATCACAACACTGTCTAAGACTGCTAGTAAATCGGTTAAATTAAATTTTACTTTAAACGCAGTTTTAGTTGATATTTATAACAAATACATTTTTTTTAATCCAGTCGTGTAACCGATTAATCAACGCTATTCCTAGTACGGATTCTTTCATGAATTGTTCAATGGATATGTTTTCAAAGGTATATATGCTATGTCTACACTCCTTTCCTCTCATCTAATCTTAGAAATTAAGGCGTACATCTCCATCACCCATATCCTGTTCAACAGACAGGTTGAAAGACAAACATATCTCGTAAAACAATTTCTGTTGATGTTCAATTACTTTACAATAAAACTCTTAGCATTGAGAGTTAATATATTCAAAAAAATGTATAAATGGTTATATTATTCAGTACTTACTTCACAATTTTATAATCAGATCTTGGCCTGTTTCTCTCGTAAACTAAGCATTTTAAGCTACTACTTTAGTTCTCATTCTTTATATCATGCGAAAAACGAGACTTTTTAAAACACAAATTTGATTGAATCGTTATTACCTTGGTGGCGTATATATATTTTTAAATATTCATTTTTTTGTATTTGAACCGTTGAAATTTTGTGCACTTATTTATAAAAAAATTCACAAAATTACTTTTTTGCAGTAGTTTTCAAATAAAAATAAGTAAAGAAAATTATTTCAATAATTTTATTTAAAAACCTTGATATTAGTATAAAATATTTGCAAAATGATAATATTTATCTGTAAAGAAAAAACTAAATAGCTTACGGAATTTTCAGTGTACAATTTTTAAACTGAATTACAGCAGTAAAACATATCAAAGGTAGTCGGAGGAAAATAGAGTTTAAAATATTCCATCCAGCTAAATGTTTCAGTTCTTTCCGCATGACTTGCTTGGTAAATGTCGATTTTCGTTACTAAGCGGATGTTATACCTATGTTTATTTAGAATACCTACTCATTTTCATTCAATCGTAAAATTACCTAAACCGCAAATTATGTTTTTTTTTATTATTTAAAACATCGGGTGAAAAAAAACTGTTATATTATAGTACCCTATTGAGAACGTGCAACTATGTTTGTAAGGAAACTAAATTTGGGATTCATACGTTTTACCATATTATATTTTTATAATAAAAAAGCAATTCATTCATTTATTGTAAAATAATTGTGACATTCGTTTGAAGTCGTGTCTGGTTTACGACGTTGAATAATTTTGATTGAAAAAGGTACCCCGAGTGCTAAATGCAGTTCCAAAACGTGTTTATTGCTTCCCAAAACTACTATCATGAAAAAAAGTTAACAAAAGTCAAACAATTTGAAATTCCAGCTTAATTATAACAGCATAACAATATTTCCATTTCACAATTGCACATCTGCAAAATATGCGTTTACTTTTTGTATTATTATTACTATAAAAATCGTTCTTTAATGCATGCAAAATAACACAACTGACAAAAGTTATAGTTATGTATATTTAAGACATTGACTAAGGGTACTTGATGGAATTTCAATATCAAATTTGAATTATTGAGATTTTGTACACTTCCATGTATTTTGTCAGTAACGGACCCGGGTTTCGCCTTTCGGCATCTTCATACATTCGAGCGCACGAATGGACGTCAGTTCGAGTCCATTTGTTCTCTTGAATGCCTGAAGATGCCTAATGGCGAAACCCGAGTCGTTATTGACAAAATACATGGAATTGTACAAAATCTCAATAATTCAAATTTTATGTATATTTATTATTGATAACCTGTTTTAAACTGTTTGTATGCTCCCCTGAAAAAATAAAATTTTGCAGGTAAACAATTTTGCAGCTGAAACGACACAATTTATAACTTGGACATCAACATAAAACTTTTCAAAATATTTAGATATAACTGAGTTAAAAATCATTGGTTGATAAAAATAAGAGCATAATGTATTACATAAGACCCTTGTATTTTTTACAAGACCAATAACAGTAACACTTTTTTAAAGCTTCAGATGAAAATGTTTTGGCCTTTCAACGACCTCATACTGGTATTATTATGTCGTTAGCATAATCATCCCGGCTTCACTGGGCTTTTTTAATGTGGGTATTTAGATAGATATCCATTAGTTACATCCAATAATTCAGGAATATGTATTATTTAACAAAATACATTTTATTGCGGAGAAATATTTGGAAATGCGTCATTCAATGTTTAATGTCAATAATAAACCATTGAAAATTCTATTACTTGTATGTTTGAATATCGAAAAAATAAAAAAGCAAATCATACTCAATTTATTTTTACCATATGACATGATTTTTTCTACATGTTTTTGACATAAGTTGTTTTAAACCAGAATATTAATTGAAAATAATCTATGACTATAATATGTATCTTGTTTTATAAAATGTATTTAAACTTATTTACTATTTTAATTTAAATAATATTTATGATAGGGTGTAAATAATAAAGCATTCAGTTCTACAAGAATTTTATCAGTTTGTAGATATTTATAATGTTAAAACACAATTTAGCTTAGCTATGTATACTTTTTTAGAAAAGATAGACAATATTATATAACATCATAACTTTTATTTTAAATTAAAATATTGAATGTACTAGTTGTGCTTATGAATTGTTCTAGGAAAATTAAAATACATGGTATTCACTTTTAAGGTATTAACTGTCAATTCTTGGTGGAAAGACATTATATTTTTTAAAAAATAAAACACAATTCATTTTTACTACTTCCACATATTTTATGTGGAAGTGAACAAATATGTGGAAGTAGTACAAATGAATCGTGTTTTACTTTTTAAAATAAATGGTATTGTTAATTAATCGTTAATGTAAATGTATTGAGTTTTTATTGATTATGTGTATACGTGAGCTTCTTGTAATGGATTAAGTAAAGGTGATGAATTATGACATCAAGGATATTATGACCTTGACTATATCTATTAATTTACAGTTGTTCTAATAAATTAAGCCTAGGCACTTTATATCTTATATGTTCTTTTACCTAGAACAACTTAAAAACACAATTTGTAAGTATGTACAATAAATACTTGAATTTAAATAAAAGTTATAATTTTGGAATAAGTGAGATTATATTATATTCTATATCTCTTCTAAAATAGTATATCTAGCTCAGATAAATTAAGTTTAAACATAGTTCTGACGATAACGTGAAACTAAAAGAGCTATGAACGATCTGATAAAAAAATTATATAATTTAATCCTTTATTATTTTACTCTATTACAATGGAGTTCTACAATTGTGTAAATGTCAATTAAGTCAATAAGTATGTATATTACTCGACCATCAATACAATTATCTTTAAATCAAAATAATTAACATATATAATAACTTTTAGATAAGGAATATTGGTAAGTTATCAGTTGCTCTTCAAATCATTTTCGAAACAAGATATAAATAGTAGGAATTGTCAAAAACTACAGAAACATATGTACTATTCAGAAAATTCTCAGTCACATTGAGTGCTTACAGTTTTTACATTCTTCTACTATGTCATAAAATCTTATCAAATAACTGGCAAAATATAGATATATAAAGACGTTCATGGTCTTAAATGTATTCTGGCATCACATTCAGCTTCTTGAGAATTTCTGAACAAGTCCCCAAACTAAAAAAACGCAAAAACAAACAGTGACGTGCTTGTTTAAATATTAAAAACAATTTGTGTGGAATTCGTGGCACGGAACGGTGATACTTTTTAGTATTATTGGGCCTCTGAACCTACTTGAAAAGTCGAAGAGTTCCGCCACCAATGTAGGAAGGGGGAAATAAAAAGAAAACAATTTGTTTTTTTTTGTTGTTTTCTCTACACATTTAGAATTTTAATTCACGTGTTTTGTATTGATCTTCAATGTTTTGGAGACTTTTTTTTATGTGGAATAGTTCCATAAGTTAATGATGCAATTTTTCTTCGGTCAATAATCTCAGCAAGCGGAATCTGTCATGAAATTTTGTTTTTGTAAACGTTTCTTTTTTCTGAAGTAGTATTCGTTTAAAGGTCGTTTATATTCCCATTTATATATAGACTACTTGTCATTTGTGCATAATTTGTAAGCAATCTAACTGGCTAGACCTACGTCTGTCAAACTTTTCACCTCACGCCACACGGGGCAATGAGGATTAGTTCCGCGGCACACCAAATTAAAATAACTTAAAGAATGTAATGTATTTTATTAATGCATATGAATTATGAAAATCATAGTGAGGATAACAATACACAATATTATTTTATAAACATATATAATGTAAGTATACAGAGGTGGTAAATTTCTTATCCATGAGAATAGTGCAATTGATTTTCAGAAAGAATTGTCAAAGCGCCTCTCTAAATGTGATAAAACAAAATCTTTAGCCGCTGTCATTTTTTTTTATTTCATTTCCGAAAACCTTTCTGAAAAACCAAACTGTCTAAGCTGAGAGTTTTTAACTTGTCTTGTCCACAGTTTAATTCATCTTCATTTGTCGCGGGACACCTTAGACTTCTTGTGGCATATTTTGACTATTACACTGGTTGGGAAAAGAGAAAATTGGCTATAACTAAAATGTATGTATATCAGTAAGTATGTAATAATTATTCCATCAGAGTTTTCTGCAAAGGAACATTATTGTGTATAATGATCGAGGAATAGACAATTTTTATCGTTGTTTTTTTATTTAATTCAGTCTATGATGATTCCGTCTCTTACCTCCTACCTTATTTCAACCTGAAAACGAGTGTTTGTACTTCAAATTCCCGGATCATTTATTAATCCCGTAGTCATAGCGTTGTCAAAATATGTAACACGGGATTTTGGGATTCACCGTAAATGTTAAAAAAATTATTCATATTTCAAATACAACTACAACATGAACCTCCAATTTTTTATGTATATACTTTTTTTTAATACCTACATCATTAATACAAATATGTATTGTGGTCTTCCTCCTTCTAATATTGCATAAACGTAGACAGTAACAGATAACTTTGACATCAAAATATTTTATTGTTTTCTTGGCATTTAAAAAAAAAAACAATTTGATCTGTAAATAAAGTCTGATCCAAAATAACCAAAAAACGATTCCCATGCACAAACTAAATAAATATTTGTATTCCAATTGAAGCAACACTGGACACTAATGTAATTCTAAATATACAATTCAAAACATGAAATAACGTTTAATGACCAACAATATGATTCCGGGATTAAAAAACTGTGAATCCCGAAATATCGGGTTTTCGAAGCTCTAGTTGAGACGGATAAGCTTGCTTTTAGTATTTTTATAAACCAAAATTTCTATCCTTAACCTATTAAAAAAATGGTTGGTCAACTGATTCCAACCAGTTCTCATTTAAGAGATTCTGATGAGTTGTTCCATTAGACATCCTTACGCTAAGCAATGGAATCAGAGAATATAAAAAACTTTTTTGATATTTTAATGTCACTTCACTGTTACATAATCTCCCTATATATGCAAGTTTATGTGTGTTTGTGTTTGAGATAAGGTCCCTGGTCTCCATCTCCTGTATATCGGATGACCACGCAATCGATTCGAGCGTTTCCCTTATTTTTATTGCACCTTAAGGGCCAAATCTGTTGGGATTTGAAAGAAAATTACACGAGAGGAAATTCTATCGCAAGGTGTAAAGGAAAATATACCTACGATTGTACAAATGCCTCACACAGCATTGTTGGAAATAGATATTTATTTAAACGAAGGTCGAATGAATAGAACTATTTGTCAGTGAATGAAGAAGGTTTTTCCCTCTTCTATTGACAAGAATCTTTTGTCAAAATTAAAGAAGATGCTGGCAAAAATAGTCCCGTTGAGGGTTTCTTATTTTTATTCATAGAAGATTTAATGTTTGTGGAATTCAAAAAATTGTTGGAACAAAAAATGAAAAAAAATATTTGGTATATTTTTTGTAATATTTAATAAATTTTATCGAAAACAGCTATTTAAATATTTTTTTTAGTGACTAGCCGAAGGCTTAAGTAAAACCTTTCAGTGGATGTAATTTATTTTACACATCCACACCCAGTGTGGATAATTTGTACTCTTAATGAAGGAACTCAACAGTAGTTTTTTACGAAAACTTCTTGTTACTCAATCATCTGAAGTCTCTTTTTTGGAGATGGTAAGGATATAAAGGATGGGAATAGGAAAAGACCAATATCTATCTAATTGCTCTCCTTACTTTACGTTTTAGTGCCAATTTTTGGGAGGGTGTATACAGTGCATCATCAACGGTTATTGCTCGTGAGCTACAGATAAATGCTAGTTGGTTCGTAGTTTACCCAGGGCTCCACTAGATTCTAGAACTTTACCATACCTTCATGGAGATCAGCAAAGACTACATAATCAGAACTATAGTTCTACAGGAGAAGTAATTTCCGTAGACTTGAACTGTCTTAAGTATATTTCCGTACGGCATTTAAAAACTTTCATTACTTTTTCTTACCTATTACTTTTGTACTATTTCTCTTGATATCCTAATTGACCAGTTAGCAGTTAAAGAAAAGCGTTCCTCAAAACTAAATCAGCCCCACACCTTTTCTTTCCTTGGAAACTACCTACATACATAGAACACCTTTGTTACCGCAATCCCGTTTACTAAATAAGTTGAGTGGAACCTTTTGCAGTTGTGTCATTTGAGATTAACTGAAAACATCAAAATTTTAATGTGAATAAGAAAATTAAAATGGTAATGAGCTAGGTACATTGTCATATATATATATAAAATCACAGTAAAAAAATCAATAATCGAGTGGCATCCGAAGTTGATATATTTTTTTTAAGCAATGTCCGTTTGATCAGTTTATATGTCCGTACTGGGATTCGAAAGTATGAGATCCGTAACCAAAGTCATCGACGTTAACCGCTGCACCATGGACTCAAAGTTGATATAATGGCCAGAAAGATGACGATGGGGATACTATCACATTGATGAAATTATAAATGTCTGTTGTTGCGTAACACGAGATTATTAGAAGTGTACGGACAATTTTTCATTTCTAACCGAATGAATAACGATTTCTGATGACTATAATGATAACTGAATTTTATTGACAGCAAAAATAGAAAAGATAGATTTTCTTTCACTATTACAACACTTTATTAATGGACGTATGCGTTAAAATTACAGATGGCTGTGGCTATAAAACAATGGTTAATTCTAGAAATATTATAACTCTGATGTGCTTTATCTATAAAGACTGGAGATAAACCGTTTTATCGCTTGACATCAACTTAAGGAAAAAAATGACCTACAAAAACATTGTTTCAGCCTACATCTCAAATGAAATGTTTAATTGATTAAACAACACACTATTTTAAAGCCGTTTAGAATCAAACAGTGTAATCATTGAGTGGAGGGAGTTTTTTTACAAAGTCTTATAAAATAAGCTGCTGCTTTTATTTTAGTTAAAAGAAAATGAATGTTTTCCAAATAAAACACAATTCGTTTTGTACTACTTAAGTTTTTTATAATGATCAGGACCATTTTTGCTAGCTTTAAGTCCTGCCCTAGCAACATGTTTTTCTCTTTTCTTTTTATGACAGCATGTGGTGACCAATTGAATAACAAGCCTTTCTCGTTGAACTTATATTGAGATATTTACAATAAAAGTTCATATTAATGATCTGTGTTAATAGTACATAAACATATTGTCAGTTTTTTTTATTTTAACTAAATGTTTTATTTTTAAAATATTATGTCTTTCTACCAAGAAGTAACAGTTAACACCTTATAAGTGACAAAAGAGTGTGCTGTTTTCATCGATCTAATACGAAAAAACGCACGCTGCCAGAGTCGTGCTAAAATTTTCAGTATCTGGTTGGTTCGATCAAACTTGTTTGCAATCACTTGTTCCTAAGCATTTTGGAGAGTAGCGTCTTAGGGTTCGAAGCCTGTTAGCTTTTAATTCGGGTGCTTCGTACGTGATCCAATTTTGCATTCGCCGCCCGTTTTACGACCAACCTTCGCATACAATAGGAGCACGCACTGACTCCACGAGAGGGGTGCGACACCATTTTCTCGTCAACATAAAAATAATATTAAGATAATGTAACAAAAGTAATGCTGTAACAAACGAATGAGAAATAAATTGAGGTTATCGTTACTTTGGATTAAGTGTAGATACAATAATTTATCTTTTTTTAGTGTGGAGCATATGGACTCCTAATAGAGTATCTCAAAAGAAGGTTTCTACAAGTTTTCTTGTTATTCAGTTACTCAAACAATTTTTTTCAAAGATACTCTCACTACGCCCTATTTTTTGGATACGTAGGAGGGAAATTACAGACATCTATCTATACATGAGAACAGAAATCCCAAAATCGAGAGAAAAAACAATTTATGATACTATTTTTACTGGGATTCAAACCCGTCAGCACTGCAACCGATGCCAACGATGTTGATTAATCGACCACGGACCCTGCAAATACCTTATTTACTACACGATTAATTTATATATGATTGATTTTAATTACTAAATAGATCTTTATTTTCATTTGACTTATTACATCTTTGAAATTTATGTTTCAAAGACTATAAAAAAAACAATGTGTAATTAAAGTGTTCTTATTTTTACTTAACAAAAAGGAATCAAATCAATTAAAAATCATTTACTACGTCTAAGTATTTTTAAATCGATATTCACAACGCAAATAATATATCAAATAAATTGTTGTTGAAGCAAGTAATATTATGCCTTAACCCTTCACAATTGACTAAAAACTATACAGCAAAAATTAAAGACAAACGGTTATTTTTTTCTTCAAAACGTAAGACAAATGTATAACCAGGGTACCGCGAAATCAATTAAATTTATGACTAAAAGCATCAATCCGATCACATTTTGTTAGTGAATTAATCTGCATAATGAACGTATTTAAATATTCAAATTTTCGGCACAAATTTTTAGTGATATCATGGCATGAAAATGAACATAAGTTTACGGTATCATTTTATTTTTATAAGTTATTTAAACCTGGCTTAGTACTATAGAATGAGCATACCTTTCAAAACACAAGGCCTCCGCCTTTTGAAAAGCCTTATCGCTAAATTTCTCAACGTCAATTGAATCAGTGACAACCCTTCGATACAAATATGAAGGGTATTTAGGTGAAAATAAATGCCCTTTGTTTATATTATACACACGTTAAACTGGATATAAACAATGTATCAACTAGATTTGAAGGCTTTAGAGCGTTTCTAGATTCTTATTAATTGTTTCGTTTATTTGTTTATCAGTAATTGTTTAACGTTGTTTCTTCAGAATACGAGAGTCGAATTTGCAATGTTTTTGAAAGAATATTTACCAAAAATTTTGCATGAAAGACATTATATAATAAATCTCTCAATTGATTTATGTGATAAATTCAGTAGTAAGCTTAAGTAATTTGATTAAAAAACAAATTATCCATCGAACTCTTGAACGAGTCGCCAAATAAAAATAGGGCCATTTATTGATTGAATTGGTATTTACTTAAATAAAATAGGGTAAAAATAACATAGTGTTGGGTTTTTCAGGACTTTTGCCAGTTTGTTGATAGCTATTTCGGCTTCACGCCATCGTCAAAACTATTTTTAATCTTAATTTAGCTTAGCTATATATACTGTTTTAGAAGATATATACAATATAACATTATCTCACTTATTCCAACAACATAACTTTAGTTGAAAATTTTTATATTTAAAAAAATAATTGTATTTTTGAGTTGCTCTAGGAAAATTGACATATTATTATAAATGATATTAATAATTGTTTATGAGAGTAAATGTATTTTAATTTTACAGATTTTGCGTAATTACGTAAGCTTCTACATTGTAATTGACTGCCTGTAGTTTTATGTGGGAAAAGCACACGTTCGTTAGATATAAGATGTATCAGAACATTTAGCTGATTTTAGATTAAAAAAACATGTGTATGAAGGAGTTAAAATATTGCGTCAATACATGGTGGATCATAAATTGCTTTTTCAGGAAATTTCGGGAATAAATAGAGCTGACACAACAACTTAACCTCCCTAAATTCTTCTTATAGTATCCTTTATGTAAAATGAATTTGGTAAAAGAATCATAAATTACGCCAGTAATCGAAATAATGAAATAAATGCTTCTTAATGTGGTCGCCTACAATTGCCTAGTATTTGCTTGCAATTGTTTATGAAGGTTTATTCCCAATGAAAGTTTTAATTCATTATTATCAATTTAGCATTAAAATTAATTAATATATCTATGCAGTTCGTAGACTTGGCGATAATATTTTTTTATAATTTATTTTATACATAAACGATATTAATTATTTACATTTCGAGTTCATGCATGTACTCGAATATCTTAAGATGCCAAATGACGAAACCCGTGTCGTTGGTAACAAAATTCGTGGAAATGTACAAAATTTCAATAATTCAAAATTGATAAGTAGATTATTTGTTAATATAATAACTCACAGATATTTTATCGTAAAATAAATTATCAGTGACAAAAAGCGTTTTGGTTTTCTTTCTGAAGGGTAATACATTTTATGTAGATTACACCTTACAAAAAACAGTATGTCATCGAACACCAATTGTCGGCACAAAAACTTAAAGGTTATAGTTGAATAAGTAATCGATATTATAAACATATCGCAGGTCTATTGGTTTTATTTTGTCACTCAAGTAAACTTTCGATTGTCATTTTAAAACATAGTACATCAGAGCTTTGAGTAAGTACTATAAAGTTACAAATAATATGTTCAATTGTAAATATATTATTAAAAACATCACACATTTTGAATACAATCCAAAAAATTCTCGTAGCAATATTAAATATTACATATAAGGGTTTTTTTATGTTGGATATTAAAAACACCTGCTAGGTTAAAGTAACTCCTTTTCCGTGTAACTGGTTGAAACAGGTGTGTTTTTCAAGGAAGCAGAATTAATCGATTTATTTAGCATTATTTGTTTTCGCAGGCGGGGCTTACTGGCTAAAATGTCTGGCTACAGAAAAACACTCGAAAGCTCAAATCTGAATTTAAGATAGCAAGAATTCTGTCTTTGTAAAAACAGTCTTTGTCTTAAGAGTATTTTGGCATTGTTTCATCATAAAATTAAGGAAAAAGGTCTTTTAGATAACGATAATATAGCTTAGTTTTTTACCGGGTCCGTGGTGCTTTGGTCAACGTCGTTGGTATCGGTTACGAATCTCACGGGCTTGAAACCCAGTACAGACAGTTTCGTAAATTGATTTATGGATTTCTGTTCGGAGGATGTCTAAAAATTCCCTCCCACCCATCCGATCAAAAAAACGGGGCGTAACGAGAGCGATCAGCAAAATTTTTGATGAGCATATATTGTACCTTTTCAATCATCATAAGTGGAAATCCCTCTTTGCAATACCGCATGATTTGATGACTTACCTGTAACAAACAATAAAAAAAATTATAAAAAAGAAGAAGATGGTAATAGTGTGTTAAATAAATATATAAAGGTCAGTTTTTTAAACCTAGCCTAGCCAAACCCAACCATTATTAATTTGGCAATTATTTACTGACCAAAAGTAATTATTCATTGGCCATTTATTATTTCTCACTGACCATTTATCGAATTAGTTACTGACAAAATAATTACTTGCCTTGAATGAAGGGTTCTCTGTATGGTGTTGCTAATTATTTTAATAAGTATATTACATTTTTTTTGCTATTAATAAAAATAATTAATACATAATTAAAAAGTATGGTCAAATAAATTGAAGAACGCGTTTAATTTCATTTTACATTTTGCTTGTAGATTTATTTATTGGTCTAGAACATGTAACATTGGGGATTTAAAGTGATTAAAACTGTTTTTCAGAGTCCAATTTTAATGTCGCTCATATTTTATTATCTATCCACATTGCATAAATTATTTTTGGTTGAAATAAATAATTAACTTACACAATTGCTCATGCTTTTGACAATATGAACAAGACCGCGCTCAGTTGAAAGTGTTAACAAGTTGCGTAAAGTCGAGCCGTTCTGGTGGAAAAATACATGTTTTATTTTTAATAAATCAACAATTTTTCTTTGAGTTAAATTTAATTAAATTAAGTTTAATTTTAACAAAATGTTGATTTGTATTGATCATAAGAGTAAACTGAGGATATAATACATCCAAACCTTTTGTCTTTAACATGAGTATTGTTTCTATAAGTGTTTTTACCACTAATTCAAAATGATCCATCATAACAAGATCTATAAGCTAAAATCTCTTGACGTACAGAAATCAAATATACCAAAGTTGAAGAACACCCACTGAATATAACTGTGATTTTAATATATTCAATATAGTCTGGGACTCGTGGTTATACTCGACTAGGACCAAGTGCAACGTATTCAACGCATGCATCCTGACGGTAATGCTTTACGGTTGCGAGTCATGGCACCTCACCAAGGCACAGGGTAACTATATACTGTGCTTTGAAAACAGATGTTCGCGACGAATACTAGAGGTACGGTGGTTTGATTTTGTCAGGAAATCGGAGGTAAGAGAGCGGACGGACCAGCCTCTTATTACGTCCAAAATAAAAAAGTGACGATGGATCTGGCTTGGACACGTGCTGCGGATGCCCCAGGAGAGCTTGAATCCTGCTTGTCCCTTCTACCGAGCAGATGGATTCCGTCGCCCTGGAAGGCAGCTGATGACCATCCATAAGATGTATTCGGCGGAGTTATGGGACGCTGGGATGACCTGGGAGGAAGCGAGGAGACTGGTGGGACAGAGAAGCTTGGATGAACCGCGGGATGGCCATATGCTCCAAATAGGGAGCGGATATGGTTTTAAAAAAATATTAGCACAATGGCTTGATAACTTTTATTGAATGTTTTTGACCATTTCAAACTAACAATTTAAAGCTGTTGTAAGTATATTCACGATTCAGAAAAATAAAAGCGAACAAAAACAAAAAATATTGTATAAAGTACTTTCCTAGCATTATTCTTTTATTCTTGTTTCGTTCAAAAAGTTCACTTGAGTGATTTTATTACAGCCAGTTCTCATAAAACAACTTTTATTGACATAGTAAGTGAGCGTTAGTTGTGCGTGACATTAGAAGCTCCTTTTTTTAAATTTTAAAACATCATTATTTTAAAAAAGTTTATGAAAGACATGGGATGAAACTACATACAAACAGTGAAATAAGATTCTATTCTTAGTAACCGAATTTAAATGACAGGTTTAAATTTGTTTTAATTTTAAGCAAATAAGTAATATTTACATTTAGAGATATCTTTATTTGATTTAAAATGCGTACGGAAATGCAACGTTCTGTAAATCAAAAAAATTCTAAAAAACATAATTCAAAGTAAAAAAATATTCAGATTTACTGTTCAAATATCACTGCATTATAGGTATACAATTTCCAGAATACAACACTAAGACAAACACATAGATACATTTATAAGAGCAGAGGAAATGGTAGTGGAGAAACTTTACAAGTTGTTGAAATCTTCAAAACTTCCTCATACAAATAGTGCCATTTCGCAAAGTCGAATAACAACAATATATACCAAAACTACTCTTGTAACTTTCATTGTCGTGCCAAAGTGCTACAATGCGAATAAAGAGACCGCCATTATGGGCTGGTGTAGGGTTTTGTTTGCTCTCTGTACCTACTCTATACCTACCAACGTGTGGAGTGCGCTTTCGAGAAAAGTGTTGGTAAACTCAATACCTACTGGCTTTACAATTGCGGATCAGAAAATAACACAATGTTCTTCAAATGTTGGCTAAACAATTCAAAATTAATCGTTTTCAAATAAACCATAGTACAATGTGTTTTAAAGTTTATTCAAAATCAAACATTTAAGCCTCGTTGTTAGAAAACCATAATTTTTCTTATTTCTAAGAGTACAGTTTTTTTTATTTAAATTGTACAAAATAAAACCTACGTAACTGCAAGAAAACGAAACATAAATAAAATATTGTATTTTTTGTTAACTATTATGTGGAACTTTTTATATACTGCGTGGTAGTATGAAATTGTTTATAAATAAATTGATAATCATATTATATACATTTTAGTTAATGGTACTAATAGTGTATATTAAGATGGTGTATAAAGTCAACAAACGTTTTGTTCGATAATATATGAATATTTTCCACAGTTCGTTTTTCACCCACTAATTACTAATTTGAATAGGATGCTGGGTGGTCTAAAATTCTATCTTGAAACATTCATTTTTTTTGAAGATCTAGTATTACACAGTGCAGCCTATAAATTCAAATTTTAATATATTTTATTGGGCGTAATTTTGAAACTTTCTCACATGAAAACCATAGAGAGAGTACCATTAGAGTTTAGGACATTTACGTTCATCAATGAATAGAACACTGACTAATGAGCCGTAATTTCTTAAATGACAAATATATTTGAATATTATAGTGCGAAATAAGTTCTGTCGGTATATGTTATTTGTTGCTTTTAGATCTTCATTACTAAAAAATTAATCAAGTAGATCATTAATCAAGAACATTAATGAGAAAATTGCAACAATTAAATGATCGCATAATTCTATCATCAGCATTGCAGTTATGCAGATTTATTGTTAATAATAAAAGTCTTTTGATTGGACGTTTAATGTAAATGAAATATTACTGCGACCTTTTATTAATATTTCATAACGCAATCATTTCAGAAACCCTCCACATCTGAGTACATCCTTAGACTATCCAAAATCCTCCCCGGCCCCTTAAAAGGCAGCATTTATGACGTCATAAAAGGGTTTGGCCTCTCTGTTCCCACTGCGGTTTCTATAAACCATTTGGGTTATCTAATTATTTCGAAAAAGGTTCCGAAAGAAAACCGGAATCGATCGAAAAAAGAAAAACAACGATCGGACAAGGCATTAGTGCGGGAAACCACGGTGGCTTTTCAGGAAATGTTGAAACTTTTCTCAGGTTTCTTGCGAGTGTGTGCCACATATACAGGCTGCTTTATGTAAACCATATAATATTATTAAGGATTACGTATATTTCATAACATGACATTATTTAAATTAAAAAAAATTTGGAAACAATGTCACGAATACAACAACTAAACTTTTGAAAGTACTTTTTTATGTTTATTTTTCGTTACAGTATTTGAAGAAACTGATTGAAAGAAACACCTATAAAACTCAAAAATCATTTATATAACTTTCTTCAAAAGGATTCGGAAGTAATTTGGTCGTAATTAGTAAACTAATTTACTAGAGTAATAACAAAACATCCCTCCTATCATACCACATTTATTTAAATTATTTGATACATATGTTTAATGATTGGTTGAATTCATATTTAATCATCATGATTGAGTTAATTATTCATTAGTTATACAAGGTTTGACATTTTTGACGATTTTCAGTATCACGCATCATCATACAGCTAAGACCATCATCAATAATTTTAAAAATTCTGATAGAAAAAAACAAATGTACGTTTTATTTAAACTTTTTTGAGGATGCGATGTTGCGATTACACTAATCATCGGAAGAATTCCGTACCTGAAATAGTTTGCAAAGAAATTGAAGGATCACGACTTCTGCTAACCCCTTAATCTTGTTTGGAAAGATATAATATAACCATATATTTAATCTTGGAAGAGGTTGAATGGGTTTTATTATTGTCATTTTAGAATTTTTCTATATATCTAATAACGGTCTTTACCCAGCGGTTAGAGCCATAAGAATTTTAGCAATCAACTGGTTGCAGGTACAAGGTAAAGGATCAATATCAAATTAAGATTTTTTCAATGTAATATTTGAGATCTTGATTATGAGATTGAAAAAAAAAATCTGGTAGAGTTTTTCACATGTGATTTTAAAGAAATTTATTGTGCATTGGAAATCAAAAGCTGTAGTGCCAAATCATTTTTTTATTGCAGAATTTTTATTTTTTTCTATCATTTTTAAATATTTTTTCAATATTCATAACATAATAGTAAAGGTAGAAACCACCCTTATCTATTCTTTGAATAAATATACCGCACAAAATCCACAGTGACGACTAAAATCCGAAATATAAAAAATTTAAATCATTCAAATTTTGTACATTTCCATGCGTTTTGTCACTAACAACACCACTTTCGCCTTTCGTCGTCTTCATTCATAATCATTTATAAATGTAAAATGATGATGCAGTGACTGCCAGCACTTTTATGCGGGGTAAACCACACGTTTATAATATATAAGAGTATCACAACATTAGCTACGTATAGATTTTAAAAAGATACATTGACATTTTTTTACCAACCATTTACTGTCAGCGAATCACTCATTTAACGCGAATGAAGGCGATAAAATATTAAATCAAAATATCGTCGTTTCCATTCCAAAATGCATATCTACAAAATGATTTTTTTTTTGAGGTAACATTAATAAAAAAACACGTAATTCATATTAATTATTACTTTACTAACTTTATTTTTATTTTAATTCAAAACAGCTGCTTTTTAAACTGTTTTAATGCTCTCCCGAAATAATTTGATTTTGCAAGAATGCAATATTCCAATGGAAACGGCGATACGGAGAATAATTAATTCAACTTTAAAAGATTCAACTTTGTTGTTAAAATTCCAGCAAGCATCTTCAGGTGATATGCTAAATTATAAAATCTAACCGACTACATCCCATATTAATAGTAGAATATTACGGTCAAAAGTATTTCTACAAATAATCAGTGAATCTGGTATTACTTTCAGAGCATCCTGATATTAAACCCAATCTGGATCTACCTACAAACGAGCGCACGCCAAATTACAAAATCGATAAATGTCCTGAATACTGCTGCATAAAGGCACTATCCACTAATGCCTTTAGCGCCGGAAATAGGCTCTCCTTGACTTTGATTCTGGTTTGTAACTATTTCTCCGGTGGTTATTCACTTATATTGAAAGCCTTGATCAGTGCGTGGAGTGGATTGGGAGATTATAGAGAACACCACTAACTGCTGCTATTAATATGTCGTTATTAAATTATTTCGTATGAATTATTCATTTTGTAGATAAAATAGTATATTTACTTTTAAGGTGTTAACTGTCAATTCTTGGTGGAAAGACATTATATTTTAAAAAATAAAACACAATTTGTTTGTACTACTTCCACATATTTATAATGATCAGGACCGGTTTCGCTCATCACGAGCATTATCAATTGATCTAAAAAAAAAAAAAATAGTATATGTAAGCTTTCTTGATTGAATAATATTTAATTTTCAAATGCGAAAATTTTGAAATTGTAATCTCCCATTGAGTTTTACAATACATCAAACGACAGATTACTAACTAAAATAATGAAATAGAAGCTTTAGTTATTGGTAAATCGTTTTTTTTATACACAAAAAGTCTGCATTCAGTTCTATAAAATTTCGTTTAATGCATGAATTTAATGATTTTTTTTCATATATATATCATTAGGTAAAATTTGCTTCTTCATATTTTTAGGGAACATAGAATGAGGGCGTAAATATAATTTTGGATAACGAACATTAAAAGCTTTCAAAATTTACTGATGTTTTAACCAATGCCTGTTTTCAAATGACGGTTTTTTTTTTTGGATATCAATTTGATGGAGCGTTAAGTCCCAAGGTGCGTTAGCATCATAGTTCTTCGAGTCTCCTTCATCTCTAATGGTAATTTTTTTCCACTTCCATCGTTGCGGATAGAAGGACGTGATCGCTGCAGAGCTAAGCAATCCACAATGAAGTGAATTCACGTGGGCACCAATTGCATTTATATAAATACACCTCCCCGCATACCGCACCCACACAGATATACATATATATACAAACGCATACACACATACACATATGCACATGCAATGCGCAAGGAAGCATCCAGAGGAAAGTCATCTTTTATTACAAGGGGTCGTTTTTATTCAATTTAAACAAAGAAAATCCCTGTTTACATCTATGGGGGGTCGTCGAGCAGAACTGCTCTTGGTCTAAACCGATTCTTAAGTATTATCTGATCATAATTTTGTAGGTAAGAGATCGTTGGGTTTAATGTTTGCCTACATCATTGTGAAACTTTTGAGACATTTCTTGAACGAACTCTCGAATTGTACGTACTTTTAAGTCTCTGTGTAGTAGCGAGTTAGTACATACCACAGGGCGTTACATATTTATCGCAATGATTTATTTTGAATAATCTGAAGAGTCTTCAGATGCTTTTGGTGAGCATAAGCCCGTACTGGAGTAGCGTACACCATAACAGGGCGAGTTATTGCTGTATAGAGGAGCAGCTTGCTTTTGAGAGTAAGTTTGCTTCTCGCATAAAGTAACAACATAAAGTTCAATCTTCCTTTTGCAGCATCAGCTTGACGTTTTTTGATTACGGTGTGTTCGTTGAATTTAAGTCTGCTATCTAAGGTGAGTCCAAGGTATTTGACTGTTTTGGACCACTTGATTTCTGTATTGTGCATACGAATGTAATCAAAATTGGGTTTTCTAACGAAGCCCTTAGAAAACATAACTGCCGCGCGCTTTTCAGCGTTAATTTTGATTCTCCAGTTGTCACGCCAATCCGTTTTCAAATGACGGTACCTGCATGAAATTTACAGGAAAATCTTTTAATACGATACATTTTTTACAACCGTTTAGTTTTAATTGTTCTACAAGAGCTGCCTGCTATTCAGCCTCTCAACATCTCTATTTTGGAGAACGAACATATAAGAAGATGGGACTCGAACTACAAATACGCTAGTCGCTCTTCCTATGCCCCCTTTTTAGATCTGGTGAGTGAGAATGTATTAATACTTTTACTTCAATTCGGCCATGTTTGGGCATATTCATGATGGCAAAATGTTGAATCTTCAGGAGATCTATTATTCAAAAGACCATATAAAGTTGTTTAATATAGTATTATTGTATTAGTTTCATGTTTTATTCTAGTTAGAAAGTGTGTTGAATTGAACATCAATGTATTTAAGCTGCACGATCACCCATTATAAAGCCATGGTCTAAATCCTTTCATGGGAACATGAGATAAAAGGAAATAGAGAAAAAGAACAAATCCCGATATGGAGTGTGTATGTGTGCTATAAAACATTCGTTGCCAACCAGTACTTTCGATTTTTATTATTATGTATTAAATGTCAAAAAAATTGTATTTTAAAATTTTTATTTTATTCGTTTTTTTGTACTACTTACTGTTACGTACTGCGACCATTATCAAATGATGAAATATAAATGTTAACAAGGCTTTTTATACAAAATTGAGTCTTAATAATTCAAGATATATAAACAATGGTTTCATAAACTTTTATAAAAAATTACAGATAACCATACAAATTATATATAAACGAAATTAAATAGATTTAATTTCAATAATTTTTTCTCTGCGCCTGTATGATTTCCTATCACCTGCTAATTGCTGCTTCCTCCCATGATATGTCAAAATCTTTCATTCCCATTGAGTACAAATTATTAATAATATCCGACGGTCGTCCAGGACACCGAAATCCCACCTATTGGAAAAAACGCAAGCAGGCTTTAGACTCTCCGTTAGCATCCACAGCACGTGACTTATCAATTCCAACGTCTTTTCATGACCACTAACGTAACAAGGCGCTTCCTGGTATGATGCAAGCATCTATTTTTAGGTGCACATATTTTTCTACAGTAAAGCTGCACTGATAGAATGAATGCGATGAAAGAATGGCTTTGTGTTTTAATCCTGTACTGCAGTATTCAGTCGGCTCCAACTATTCCTCGAGTACTTCCTTTGCGCTACCGGCTGATGATATGGCTTGCGATGGTTCCGATGCGACCAGAATCATGACAGATTTGGATACACATCACATCGATCTTACTATTTTTTTAGCTCAAATATATTTTATGAATAATCTTGTTTTATAATATATTTTGAAAAGGTTTTCAACAACTTATATAGAATGTATACTGTCTACATATTATTTGCGCTGTGAAACTTGTGTAAAGTAACAGCGTATTGGAAACGGGTATTTTACTCCATATTCCTATATACTTTAAACATAGTTACATCTCTCCTGCACAACGGTACTAGCCATTATCAATTTTGCAATTGATAGAATTTCTCTCCGTCTTTTATTCGTTTTGCAACAAAAATAAATTGAAAATAGTCAGACTAGATTAGCTTCTGGCTTTTTTTCAATCTATGGATAGATTTTTAATAGTTTACTGTAAAATCTTGGTGAAATGATGTTATACATAAATATTGTAGAAACACATTGATTTCAATTTAAGTTATCGACTGAGGATGCTTGATGGATTTCAATATAAAATTTTAATTTTTCAAATTTTGTACATTTCCATTATTTCGTCACTAACGACCCGGATTTCGTCTTTGGGCATTTGTCAGTTCGAATTAATACGTTTACTCGAATGCCTAAAGATTTCGAAAGGCAAAACCCGGGTCGTTAGTGGTGAAATAATGGAAATGTACAAAATTCAAAATTTAACATTGGGTTCAATATATAAACAAATTTTAAGGAAAAAGCAATTCTGACTTACAAAAATGTTTTAAAATATTGAATATTCTTTATTATTATCTTCGATAGTAACTTGTGCAAATCAATAATTCAGTACAGATTCTTTATTAGAGAAACGTGCAAATTTTTTTCCTATATTTATATAATTTAACTTGGCAAAGTTTATTACATGGACAAAAAACGATTCTACAGTTATAATCGTTAACTTTTATTAAAAAAATATATAAATTATAATTCTTTAAGCCATTTTAGTCGATGAAATATGAAAAACTTAAACGATTTCTAATATAAAATGAAAATATCTTCACATTAAAATTTATTCTATTAAAAATATCGCTGTGCCGGAGTGGTAACGTTAATATTCATAGACAATAAATACCCTCATTTAAGATTGCTTTTATAGTTTAAAAATGTTTCATATCTGACGAGTGGAATTTTAAACACATAAAACTCCGTAGTTATATTAGATTAGATAATATCACACGGTAACCCCAATTCGCCCGCGGTCTTGCATTCGAGAGGCCTGATATAAAAAGACAGGAGTTTTGCGAGATTTATTGGCCGTATCTACCCTTTGCAGAGGAAGGGGGAGAAAAGTGAACACGAAAGAAGGAATAAAGGAAGTAGGTACATAGCAGAAGGTGGTGGAAGACGTAGAAAAGACAGTTTAGTACCATCTCGTTTGCGAGAAGAACACCGGGAAAGTTTGATAGCGCCTACATTTAAACCACCGATTCTTCAATATTTAACAATTAAACATTTTTTTTAAATGACATAATTGGAAAATTTTATTTATTTACGCTGTCACATATAGACATTGATATTTCGTTGTAAAAGTATTTAACAAAAAACTGTTTTGACAATTTTGACGTATCATCTTAAAGCAAAATGTTTAATTGACATATGAAAAAACAAAAACCTCCGTTTCAGTAATATCAAAAGTAGCGTCGGTTCTATTTCACTAATAAATATTGACATTTAAAAATAATATATGAAATGCATCACAGAGTAACTTAAAAGATTATATTAAAAGTATCTGATGACTTCTCTATTCATAATTCATTATATTGGTATAAGGAAAAAGTAACTAGAAGTCTTAATTAGCTTAAATCTATAGTATTATAGCCTCGCAATAAACCTGGTCACACAAAATAGACATACGATTCCAGATTATGCATTATAATCAGACCTTTCAATCCCGGGATTTCGGGATTCACTGTAAAAACAATCCATATTTCAAATTAAATTCTTCCTGCTTAACACCAACGTGCATCTCGGTTTATTTAAATACATACTTTTTATAATATCTGTATAATTAGTATGTCTTTCTATTTCTCAAATTGCATAACAGCCGTTATCATAGACATGAGCATACATTTTTGACAAAAATATATTTTATTGCTTTATCCAATAGTTTATATAAAATCAATTGCAACTATTGTGTCGTCGTTGTTCTGGAAAATGACACTAACTGATAAATGTGTCGTACAGTATCAAAAGTAGAACTATCGCATATTTGTCGAAATTAAAATAAACCTGCCACACTATTCTTCCGGTCATAGTGTATGGCTAGAAATAAAATGTTGTCATCAAAATCTTGTACATGTGGTATAAAAACGCAAAAGAAAATGATGCTTGCTACCGAAATCAGAACGATTAACAACTTTAGAAACAAAAGTGAACGGTTTGGTAAATCATACTTTCGACCAATCACAGAGTTACCCTAAATGGTATCACAATGTGACTGCTCATACAAATTTAAGACTTTAAAATACTCAAAAACGCCAACAAAACGTTTTTTGTGTTTCTCCCGAAACTTCGAATAATGGATAGTTTTACTTTTGAAACTATACGACTCAAATATTACTTTTGAGTAATTCTATTTTGAATTTTTTTAAATGTTTGAAATGCTATACCTTTTTCATTTAGTGTGTTTGTTCAAAACTGCTTAAGTATAATTTTAAAAAATAACTGTGTTCTTCCATACGGTAGAGTTTGAAACCACGCCACGTGGAAAGAGTATTTGGTTAGTAATAAATTACATCCTATGTTCATATACAATTAAAATTAATAATTTAGCTATTCCACTGGCTGTGCTATTAATGTAACGCGTTTCGCTGATTTAAGAAGCATCTTCAGACTAACTTTATATTAAAAATCAATTTCCACAAAATTACTTTCAAATCCATCGAAAAATTACATCCCAAGTATTTATCATATTTATAATATATAACAAGTGATATACACCCGGAGGCAGTGACACCTATCAACATTAACTCAACACTATCTTTCATCTCACTCTCTTTCTCACACATACTACGCAAGCTATGTCTCTCGAGCGTCACACATTCATCATTCATCAAGACAAAATTATATCGTCATTCAAGGGACGTACAAATCAGTTCTTATGGAATGTATGATGTGTAAGTGCTCTAGTAGGTTAAAACACTTTAATACACAATTTATAAAACAGTGGTTGAATAATACTGTAATTATTATAATTATATTGTCAATGTAAACAATGGCATGTTTTCATCAACGAGCGGACAATATAAATTTGTTAACATAATTTAATAATGCCCTGAAAAGCTACAATAATTATTTTGATAACCTTATGAATTAATTTTTAATGCAAATACCGCAAAAATATTTTGCTTATGTGGAAGCTTCGGAATTTTTGATGTATAAATTTTGTTGGATAAATACACACTGCCTCTTTTCCCGCTGGTGAAGTTTAAAATTCCATTAATATTCGAGAAATTTTCCACGAAAAACTTTTCCGAACGTTGATTCCGATTCCACAAAACTTAAATGCTGACACTTTGTGCTTAAAGACTCAAACTCTAGTGTACGCCTATCGTGAAAAATCTATGATTTGATAAAAAAATTTCATTTTTCGTAGGTTTTGACCACAAAAATTTCTTTTACTTTAATAATTAGGTTTGATTCAAAAAATACCAGTTTAGAGTTGCATGCGAATATTTTAGATCACCTGCATTTATTGCGTCAGTAACTAATAATAAACGGTTAGTAATTAATCAAAACGGTCAGTGTACACGTAGTCAGTTAATAAAATTAACGGTAAGTAGTTTATATAAAATGGTCAAGTTATCAAATTAAACGGTCAAATATTTATATAAAACGTTCAGTTTTTTTAATTAAATCTAACCCTAACCTAACCTCGGCTTCGTGGCGCAGTGGTCCATATCGTTGGCTATGGTGACGGATGTCTAGGGCTCAAGTCCTGGACGTTCCGTTTCATAAATTGATTTTTCAATCGATTTATTGATTTTTGTTCGTAGTCATGAATGTTTGTGATGTCTAAAACTCCCTATCACCCATCCGATCCTAAAAAACAGCGCTTGGCGAGAGCGATAAGCCGACCAGTACTACGCTTCTAGCTCTGTTCTTCTATCCCTAATCTCCTTGGAAAAAAGTGAGGTTGACCGACTGAGTAAAAAGCAGTTCTCGTAGAAAAAATTTCTGAAAAATCTAGAGATGCCTCCATTAGGAGGCCATATGCTCCACGTTGGGAGCGGACATAGTAAAAATTAATCTAATCTAACTTTTATTTATTTAGCAACTATTTACTGAGCATTTATGAAATTAGTTACCAACCAAATAATAAGTCGTCATTTTATATTAAACTAGTATTTAGCACACAGATTCGCAAGGAATAGATCGCGCTAACATTTAAACGATAGCATTATTTTGTTGCAAGCTTATACTGAAAGTTGAAAATATCGCCCTGGACCGTACATTATGTAGCAGCGACAAAATATAGTACATCACATAATAATAATTTGAAAAGTTGAATATTAATTATACGCGTCCACTTTGTTTTTTTTTGTCTTAGCTTCAAAGCTTTGACTTATCTGTAAAATCGGAGTGGTCAAAATAGCCACCAGCAATCGACTAGTTGATCATTTTGTGAGCGATGGCAAAAGTAGGCTTGACAGAGTCTTGATGGCGCTGAGTTCACCACAAGTCTTAGAGCTAAGAGGAAGAAAACGGCTTATATTATGAAATTATTATCTAAATTTGATGAAATCGTTATTAACAGATATGGAAGAAAGAGAGAGAGAGTTAACTAGAAAGTATTAAAGAAATTCAAGTTGGAGAATAATGCTGATGAAATGGATCGATTTGATTGAATTGGCTTTTACCCGGTAGCGCTATAAGTATTTAGTTCTTAAATTTTTTTATGAGTTTGTTGATAGTTGTTTCGGCTTCACACCCTCATCATAACTATGTCTAAATTTAATTTAGCTTAGCTCCATTTATATACTGCTTTAGATAGAAAGATAGAATTTATGTATGAAAGATGTATTAACAATTAATCGTGAAAATAAATGCATTAAAACTTTATTGATTATTCGTAATTACGCTAGTTACTTGCAATGGTTTATATATGTCTAAGTAAATTGTATGAGTTCTACCAATTAAATGCCATTTCAATCAATCAAAGTATTCAGTTCCACAGGAATTACAACTATTTTGCTTTACGCTATCGACAGAAATATTCTAACCAGTCTGACGATGGCATGAAGCCGAAATAGTTGTCAATATTTTTTTGTAATTTTTGTGGAACTTTAATATTTTTACCATATTAAATTGAATCTTTTTTCCAAAAAATTTGCATAGTCATGGTTGAAATTCTTGAAGTCAAATTAGTGTTTTGTAAAGTTTATTGACTTTAATTTCTTGACCTAACATTTTTTCATAAATAGTTAAAAAAGAATGCTAACATTGAGGATAAATTGCGTTACAATATAGATTATAGGTTTATTTAAATTAGGAAAATTTCGCTGATAATGATCAGTAACCTGATAACTTCCGTGTTTATTCAACTATTGTTATTGTATTTTGATTCTCAAAATAGTACCGCAGTATTTATTTTTAAAAACAAACTTCCAGCGGTGAACACGTAATAAATCAAAGGCGTCGATTTGGACCTAATTTGTGCGCATTCCAGTTGAATAATTTTCTCACTCTGCCACTGAGTTTGACCCTCGACGGAAGGATGGGCAGTAACTTAAAAGGACCATTTCGGTGTGACATATAGACGTACTTATGTGAACGAAGCTTTAGAGCGTGGAAAATCAGGGGACTTAAACTAACAACAATTGCATTGCGAATCGGTGCATATTAAATGTTGTAAATTAAAGTAAAAAATATACATATAAAAATCAACAAAAAATATTCATTTTAAATTCGTCCTTTTTCAGCGTAACGGTTCATAAAACCAGACAGCTATAACATTGTGCAAAATAGCATCTATTATTAATTTCTATAAAAACTGTCATTATTTTCTAACGAGTATTTCCATGTGTAATCTCGAGTCAAATTTTATTATTGATTAATAACCAGAATATTGGATCAACTCATTTTTTGAGTTGCTTCGCTCTGTGCTCAGAGTAAAAAAAAATGAATAGTATTTATATTATTTTGTACAAAAAAATAATTTAAAATAAGACTTCACTAATGTTCGTTATCATTATTGATTCAATAAAATGAAATGGTGGACAGTAAATCATCTTTTATCGATTGCCTATTCTCGCTTAAAATAATTTCACTTCTGATAATAGTTTCTCGAATATTGAGTAGTGTTTTCGTATGTCAAATAATATATTTTTGAATGATAATTATTTATATTTTATATATTTTTTAAATACATTCATCGTAATTTAGAAGAACATTTTAAAATAATAAACAATTAAATTTGGATTATTGAGATTTTTTACACTTCCATGTATTTTGTCACTAACGACCCGGGTTTCGCCTTTCGGCATCTTCAGGCATTCGAGCACACGAATGGCCTCGAACTGACAGACAGTAAACAGTGTCTAACGTTTATATAGAAGATACGAATACGACAAATATTATTTACGAGGTAAGATATTATACGTCTGAGAGCCACACTGATACCTGAGTTAAAATTTCGAGAATCACCTTAATCCTTATTTTGTAAACACCACATTTATAGAGTGGCGAATTGCCGCTTTCCAACTTCTTATGGAATTACCAGTGATTTTACAATTATAATAGCATTGTGGGCTTCGACGGGATGCAATTCGACGAAAGGGTAAATATATACAATCATTCCACGTTTAGTGACATCTGTTAGGTGTTTCAACGTATAGGATATAATAACGGAGAATTAGGAAGGTTCAGCTGCTCATTCAGAATTTGCAAGGAATTTAACTGGGCTCTATTGATTTCCAAAATTTCTTGATAAAATAATTTATGATCCCCCATGTTTTTATGCAACAGTTTAACCCCATCATCCGCATTAATATAATAAACAATTTCTGGAGCAGTAGAGCACTGACGTTTGAGGTGCTCCAGCTACGCTGCTGCTTCGGACAAAACCCTATTGCCCCTCTGCTCTGTATGCTTTGCTCGACTATTTTTAACTATTTATGTCCTCTCTTGGTGTGTTTTCCATAGACTTCGCACCTCTATTTAGCAAGCTGTAAATCAATTGCTCAATTGTCCTCTTCAGTAAAAGGAAAGACTAAGCAATGGGATTATGAAAGTACTAGTGGTATGTTACCAGGTATATATGGTATATATAAGTATACATGGACAAATATATGACTCCTTTTTTACTATTTTAGTCTATGACTGTGACCTTGTTTAGAAATATGATTCAACCATCAAGTCAAGACAAGTTTGGTTTAGTGATTTTCCGTTTAATATGTGGCCGATGAATGTTTAGGTAATATAATATTTCAGTTTAAATTGACACATGCTCGTTGAAAACGTCTGGCGTCTCCTCAAAAAGGCAAAAGAGGGTGGAGAAGATCTTGAAGAGAAGAGGTATTGTGTCACAATTGAGTTAGACGTGGGCGGGACTCGAGTCTCTTATTCTTTTCTTACCTTAGACGAGATGAAACACGGGATTTTGGATCTCTCATAGTTACAGCTCGGAGAAAAAATATCGATTTTTAAACGATGTTAGATACTCACTCAAAGGTTGACTTCGTTAAAGGATGATAGAACAATTCAATTGCAATATAAAATGCTTTCTATATGTAAATAAAATTAATAACATTTTAGATTTTCTGTTCATTTTTTTTTACTTTGAATAAAGTTTTAGCAAATCTAAAAGATGTTAATATTTCTATATATTTTATTACAGAAATTGAATGGCTCAGTTCCGTGGTGCAGTGATCTATGTCGTTGGTTTCGGTTAGGGCTCTGAGGAGCTCGAATCCCAGTACGGATAGTTGCTAAACCTACAAACCTATTTATGATTGGAAGGGTGTTGAGGAATTACAAATACCCATGCAATCGAAACAGAATTTCATAAATCGATTGAAAAATCAATTTACGAAACTGTCTGTACTTGTATTCGTGAGATTCGTAATGGAAAGCAATGACGTTGACCACAGCACTACGGGGTCAACAAACTCGGCTAAACGAACGATTTAAAAATTGTTGAAAAGCCCAGCTGAAATGATGGTCTACAAAAATTAACTTCTGCTCGATTTTAGCCAGTTTTTTAATGTATAAATTATCTAAACTTCCACACTGATTTAATTTATATAATAATGAATTAATTGTTTTTCCGTTTATTCGTTAGATCACAATTTTTCGATCAACTTTAAATATTACTTAGTTAACATAATATCGTATAGAAGTAGTTAAACTTATTGCGAAAATGGGTATTTTCGCAAATTAATATTTATATAAACTGAGATATTTTCTTTTCCTCCCACGTGCAAGCCTCTGATTGTAGATTTAACCATCTCTTTAATTTAATAATATAAGTACTTTAAGTTTATCTTTACGGTAATATAAATCTATTCATAGATAATTTATATAAACGTCGTTTGTTGATCGTTTTCTAGGAAGTGAAATACAAACATATTTCCAATTTTATTACTGAATGAGGATATTTATTTATGAAATATATCTATGAAATTATTTTATATTTATATAATTTAATTGTGATATCATTAACAATACAGAATTTATGATTTGTTAATTTAACTTAAAATATTTTAAGTATCTGCTTTGGAAGTGTACAAAATCTGATCTTAAAATTGAGACGTATATTACTGTGTATTTAATATAATTATGATATCATTTACAATACAGAATTTATGATTTGTTAATTTAACTTAAAATATTTATTTGTATCTGCTTTCTTTTACCTTCTATCTGATCTTAAAATCGAGACGTATATTGTAGAGTTACTTATAGTAAATATTAGAGTGAAAAACTTGATGATCTCAAACTGAAACATACATTGTAGAAGCATTCAAACTGATTTAAGAAATATTAAAAAAATGTAATTCTGCCAACTGGCAAAATCCTTGATAACAATAAAACAACTGAAGCTTAACCTTACAGAAGAATATTTAATACCATAAAAAAAATAAAAACGTTATATTTTGTGGAAAGCAAGGAGTGGTTCTTTAAAATAATAAAAAACAACAACGTTTCCAAACTCTGTCGAAATAACATATTGATTCTGGAGATGAAGATTTAATGACTGATTTAAAGCATTGCAATCGAAATGTATACATAACCTAATGAAACAATTATGTCTTTTAACACAATTATTTTAAGAAGTATAGCTAATCGTGTAAATAATTGTAGATGGATACTAATCAACAGATATTTCTAGAATCAAGAAGGTAAATGGTTCATTGAAAATGGTATAATTCAGGGAGTCGAAAAAACAATAATAGTCTGCAAACAAAATTTCTTACTATCAATAATCATTTCAAAAACCATTTTTTTCCATGTCCACTCCCAATGTGGAGCATATGGTCTCCTAATGGAGGTATCTTAATAGAATTTTTCTACGAGAACTGCTTGTTACTCAGTTGCTCAACCTCTCTTTTTTCGAAGAGAGTTGGGATAAAAAGAAAGAGCTAGGACAGGACTATTACTACAGGAATGAAGTGAGCTAATCGCTCTCGCTACGTCCCGTGACGATGGGATGGGTGGGAGATTAGGACTCAGACTACGAACAGTAATCCATAAATCGAATGAAAGATCGATCTATGTATACCGTCCGCACCGGGAATTGAACCCGAGACATCCATAACCGTAGCTAACGATGCTACCAACTACGCCACGGACGCCGACAACAAACCATTTAATTTATCGAAACTCATTTTTTTATGTAAACACGTTTATTTGTTGAACCAAGACACGAGGGTCTTTTATGGCGAAATTAAAATTTAACAAGTTGTTTATGGGTGTTCTACGATTCAACAGGCTTGTAAAAAATTTATTGAAGGTGGAAGGACGCTGGGTAGATTAATCTCGATTTTATTGCTAATAAAATATGACCCGTAAAAATAAATTTTACTGATTTGATGAAAATTGACTGAGGTTGTAACAAGTTTTAAATATTAAATTAAGCCACGGACTCAGATGAAATAAGTATCAATTCTATTCAAGAGTCAGATAGAGACAAGATAAATTATGAATTACTTGATCTGTCAAGGTAGCACAATAGCAATAACCGAATGAATTGTTTTTTTACTGAACTCTTTGTTACATAGTATAAAACTTTAACAGTATATCGATCATTTTTACAATGCTTTTCATTTGTGTTTAGATGTATAACCGAATTTCATTAAATCAAGAATTAAATAGCCTGTACCCATGAAAAACCCACGAAAATATTTATTTGATGAGTAAACTTATACTATTGTGGCAAGAAAATAATAATAATTACATCACATTTATTTCAGGTATAAAGTAGTCTAACTGATGCATTTATTTGTTAATTTGTGTGACGTATAGTGTTAGCCCACTGAAGCTTTATAATATTTGAAATGTTTTTTCGTACTTATCGTAAAATTAACAAAAATCGAGTTATACCCATAAGTCTGCCCATCATAGATATAAAACTCTGTTGTGTAAATAGTAAAGGTTTAAAATTGTATAACTTCGAAGTCTTGAAGATCAATGTGTTCGCTTAAAGCGGTCAATCACTTTTTAAATAGAACGTTGCTTCCCCTTAAGCAACCAATCACAAGTAACATCAAATTTTATTAAGGAGTTTACGCAAGCAATATTAATCATCCCCTTGATTTTAATAATCATTCCATCAATCATTAATCGATCATAAAGGAAATAATCATTTTATTAAATGTTCCCCCTGAATCCATGTTAATTAAAATATGTTTGTTGTTTGTTTTCAACGAAAAACACTGTGACGCTGATTACGCTAACTGTAAGAAGTAGCAAAGGGCTTTATCTCTACGTCGAAAATATATTTTAAGTCAGAATAGCGCCTAGTAACCTAAACTACGCAATCTATGCGCAAGGACGAATGTATCACAAACATAGTACGTTTTATTCGTAAGCTTCACGCCTTTATAAATATATAAAAAAATGTGTAAAAACTTATTTTAAGTGCTGGTTTATCTAATAAAAAAAGTACAATAGACACGATAAAAAACAACGAACAATATAAAGAACTTAAAATGAAACCGGAAATTAATCAAGTAACGAAGTATGCATAAAAATCCGTTTCGTCAAAGGTCAATGGCACCTTGAAGGAAATGGCGTCATATCTTGAGGCACGGCACTAACACTCCACAAGTAGTATGGACTTCCTTCTTCATAATGTCAAAGTAACCGGCAGTTTATTGCCAATAATAAAAACGACTGTGTTATATGGAGCAATATTTTCAGCTAGGTATACCTTATGTTATTGTTATTATACACGGTGTTTATGAAATGGTTTGCCGCATAAAACCTGCGATTTTATTTTATTCCATACGAACTTTTAGTGCGATACATAAAACATATTCTCCATAATGATGGCGTATACGCGATACTTCACCAGCGCTTGTGTTATACACGAAGAGGCAAAAATATTGATTGGAATGGAAATTATCTGGCATCGTATTTTGCTATCAATTATTTGGTCAGTAACTGTAATAAATACAAAAGCGATCGTGAATCGATCGAATATACATATGGGACATACTTATTTTTGCAAAATATATTAATATTTTACATAGATATAAATACAAGAAATGATAGTAAACTTTATTAAAAGGTCTAAAACATTTTGATTTGAACATTTAAAGAAAAGTATAAAATCAAAAAAATGGTTATTCCTGACATAATCCTTTAGATATTGAACTGATCAATCGTTCAATTTTTTTACATTTCAATGCAAAGATGAACTCGAACTGACTAAACTAAGTATTTTAAAAACAAAAAAATGGTTCTGTACTACTTCCACATCTTTACTATGATCAGGACTGGTTTTATCGTATCAAGTGGAGGTAGTAGAAAACAAATTGGGTTTTATTTTTAGAATATAACGCTTTTCTTATCAAGTATTGACAGTTAGTACCGCAAAGATAGTTAGTAAATAGCTTATATCATTTTTTTTCTTTTTTCATCAGTTGATAATGCTCGTAATGAGCGAAACTGGTCCTGATCATTATAAATATGGGGAAGTAGTACAAATGAATTGCGTTTTATTTTTTAAAATATAATGCCTTTCTAAGAAGAATTGACAGTTTACACCTTAAAAGAAAATATATTATCACTCAGTATAGGACCTAAATTGATATCTACATTAATCTTTAATACTGATTTGATAATAATGACTGTCAACTTAAATTTGTAAAATGCTGAAAGGCGATACCTGGGTCGTTAGTGATAAAACTTATGGAAGTGTACACAATTTGAATGATTCAAATTTCAAAAAAAT